>JACEEZ010001977.1:302500-330000 GCA_016584305.1 Chionoecetes opilio | reverse complement strand
CTGGTTGGATCCAACCAGATTGGATCGTGAGTGGGGTGATTTTGGTCAGTCCGACCGACTGACAGCTGCTCGGATGCGACCAAGCAGTGTTTGGTTTTTAGATCCGACAGATCATCCGGTTCAGACCGGATCGCACCGTGAGTGTGCTGATCGTCAGGCCAGCCGTCAGTTTCGCCACTGACAACGTCGCAAGAGGACTACCAAGATGAATTGTTTCTTTAATGAGAAGCACTTTTGGACAGAATTCATCCAATTATATAGAAACTGAATGTTTGTGGGAAATAAAAAGCAAAGAGTAAATGGATACATTTAAGAAAAATGCAACTTATGAAGTATTGGTAGAGAAACTCAAGGAGCGACAGTGAACAACAGTGAGGCTAATGTTGAAACTGTAAAAAAAAAAAAACGATATGAGAAGTGTGTGCCGGAAATATATTAAGAAAATAATCTCTGTGAATAGCCTGTGTAATATATGTAAAATATTTTTGTAATGTATGTAATGTATGTAAAATAATAGCCTCTGTGAAATTTGGTGTGAACGCGGATGATGTTTACGCTCCTCAGTTGTGGTATCAGATTCCATCAAAAGTAAGTCGATCCTCGTTGCATAGACCGATCATGGGAACCGCTCTCCACCGTTTCTATCACCAACTGAACTGGTCTTGAGGTGCGGTCGGATCGTTAGTGGGTGGTAGGAAATCCATCGGATCAGGTCTGTCGGATCAGATCGTACGACCAATCGTACCGTGGATGGGGGCCTTAAGGGTGTGACAATAAAGGTGTTTTCCCAGGTTTTTGCCGTGCAAAATGACACTAAAGGTAAAAGTCACAGTAGGAGTTCGGGTGAGGTATTCAAATATTTCTTCTCGATTATTTTTAGCTGGGTGCTCCATAGCTCAGTAGTAAAGTGTTGGTGTTTCAATACGTCAACAAAAAGGTGATGGGTTCTATTCCCCCACAAGTTTTTTACGGATATCTTTACCGAGCTCGGACCCAGTCCCCCCCTCAAACCCTCTGGCAGTCTGTCGACCTCCCTCCCTCTGGCCAAGGGAAGGTAACTGATAGGCAAGACGTGGGTGAGAGGATCCCCCCAACCCCCTCCCCATCCCCCCGTCTATCGACCTCCCTCCCCCTGGCCAGGGGAAGGTAACTGATAGACATCCCCCATCCCCTTCCCCTCCCGTCCACCTACCTCCCTCCCTCTGGTCAGGGGAAGGTAACTGGTGGATGAGACACCCCATCCTAATCCCCCCTCCCACCCTCTGACCGCCCATCGACCTCCCTCCCTCTGGCCAAGGGAAGGTAACTGATGGACGAGACGTAGGTGAGAGATAAACAAAACAAAAAAAAAGCATAAAAAAGCATAAAAAATAATAATAACGGGTTGTAATTGTAACTGTAAATAGTAATGGGTCGGGTTGTATCTGATGGGAGAGATTTAAAGAGCGGTCGACGTCATATGGGTGGTTCAAGGGTCGTGGTCAGGATAGGTTGCTCAGGTCGACGTGATGACAGGTAGGGTCAAAATGATGGAAAGGTCAAGGGTTAGGTTAGGGGTCCACATGATGGATCCGGTTCGAAGGGGCGTATCTGAGTTCACTCAGTGCGTATCTGCCTTCTCGCATCGGACCCCAGACCCTAGCCCACAGCCCGCCCGTCACCCAGACCCCCACCACCATCCAACCGCACCCCAGCGCCTAGCCAACCCAAGGGTTCATTGCCCACCACGCCCACCACCCAGGCACTGAGACCAGACCCTAGCCCTCAGGTACTAAAGATATAAAAATAATAAATAAATAATAAAGGGTGTTAATCGTAAAGGGTTAATAAAAAGAAAGGGTTAATAAAAAGAAGTAAAATAAAATAAAAGAAGTAAATAAAAGAGGTAAATAAAAAATAAATAATAACATGAATATCATTCAGCATAAAATGTATTATTTACAAACTTTATTTTTATATATAAAAACCAACCAAGTTATCCAACCATCCAAGTAATAACATGACCACCGGTTATAACTTGGATGGTTAACTTGGATGGATAACTTGGTTGGTTACATCCAAGTTATAACATATATTATATATAATATATGTTATATATAAAGATATATAATACCGTAATTAATATATATTTATGTTATGTGTATGTGTGATTTTCAGTGTGTGTGCGCATGAGGAAGGGGAATAAAATGAGCATGCGGTGAGCACACCACACCACACCACACCACACCACCCACCACACCACAGGTGATGCTGTGTGAGCACAGGCATATAGATTAAGATTGACAGATAGATGGATATATATAGTTAGATAGATTGATGGATAGAGAGATGGACTATTTGATTTTTTTTTAAATGTATTAACTGAAAATATTTCAATCAAGTTTGCACAAAGTAAATGATTGAATTACATGAAAAATATTTTACGAGTACGTTAAATTTCATGACAAGATTTCATGACAAGATTAGAATTTGTCATGCGCAGAAGAAAATGAGGAAGAGATCTTGTCAGTCTGACGAGTTTTCTTGTCAAACTATAATGACGAAGGCCGATCTTGTCACCGTGACAAGATTTCGGCAATTCTGTGTTTACAGTGCATCACTGATAAGTCAGGTCCATGCTTACTCCAAGGGACTCAACGCACCCAAGAGGCACCCCGCCCTCGTCCCTTTTAGCGCCTCTTACGACATGCAGGGAATATTGAGACATGCACTCTGCGCCCCGTGTCTCGAGCCTGGCTATATGGTTGACCACCCAGGCTAAATACACCATAGAGTAGCATTTATCGCAGCTTAGAGGGCGGGGAGAGCGCCACACCCTACGCCTAAAATTCATACCTTACTGTAGCATTATATTTGTAGGATGTGCAAAAGCTTAGATTTGCAAATTGTTTTAGATATTTGTGAGTAATCTGATTTGTGTTGTGCCACCTAACGTGTTTGCAAAAGGTTATTTGTATGAACAATTACTATAAGCATTATCACTACTTATCACAATCATTATCATCATTATAGTTTTTGTACCACTTCACCATATCGAGAAGTCAGAATGAATGACAGGGCGACTTGTAAATGATTCTGAACACCTCTTTGACAGAGATAAGTCAAGCATTTAGCGTGGGTTTTGCGGTCACTACGTTCTGGCGGTAACCTTTCCTTCCTTACTAACCAATTCACTTTCTTTTTAACATGAACAATGAAACACCTAAGTGTCTGAAACAATTTACAAACAATATATTCAATAAATGCCTATGACAAAACACAGCATTAGACAAAAATAAATATAATTAATAACACTTTTTAGCATTGCTTCTTCCACTTACTACATATCAATAAATACTACTCACCTCATCACTTCAATATTCTCCATCTTTACGTCATCGTCCCCAATAACCTCTCTCCGCCACTTACACACACACACACACACACACACACACACACACACACACACACACACACACACACACACACAACCACAATTCACTTTATTCCAATATTCTTTACCCCCATACATACTATTCTGTACTCCCTTTACTAACCCTAGCGACCTTCACCTCTGCATACAGCAAGTCCACCTACATAATAGACGATGCTTACCAATAACACGTCACACAGGACACCCTTCTCTCTACTTCCAAGGTTATGTTCACCGCTATATCACAAGCCTTTTTTCCCTATCTTTTAAAGTGCATGTTCCCTCTCCCTCTTCTCTCTTTTACCTGAAGAGTCTAGGTGTGCATGAGGTGTGTGGCACTTCATTAATGTGAGTGGAGGGCAGAACGAAAAGGAAGAGGAAGGAAGGGAGGGATGGAGGCTGGATGTACCAGCGGAAGGGACTGAGGAAGGGAAGGACACGCAGCCAAAATATGCGGCAAGATTGTGATGGAGATGAAAAATGTGGGGAAGTAGAAATGGAAAAAGTAAGTGTTGCAGAGAGAGAGAGAGAGAAGGAGAAGAGTAGAGAGAGAGAGAGAGAGAGAGAGAGAGAGAGAGAGAGAGAGAGAGAGAGAGAGAGAGAGAGAGAGAGGAGAGAGAGAGAGAGAGAGAGAGAGAGAGAGAGAGAGAGAGAGAGAGAGAGAGAGAGAGAGAGAGAGAGAGACTATAAAGCCTGGCACTACCTCCTCCATTTCCTATGTGGGAAGTTGGACGGAAATTGCAAGGAAAGTGGTAAATGCTGGAAGAAGACCGGAGGGGGAGGAGGGAGGGAGCATTATATGTATGCATACAAACATATATAATATATATATATATATATATATATATATAGAGAGAGAGAGAGAGAGAGAGAGAGAGAGAGAGAGAGAGAGAGAGGAGAGAGAGAGAGAGAGAGAGAGAGAGAGAGAGAGAGAGAGAGAGAGAGAGAGAGAGAGAGAGAGAGAGAGAGAGAGAGAGAGAGAAAGAGAGAGAGAGAGAAAAAAAAAAATAAAGAGCAACAGATACACGGGGACAATCAAATAACAATAACACAAATCACTTCAATACAGAAATAAATGAATGAATGAATAACAGTATATATTCCAGCGTATAAACACAATCCACAAAGCCAACACAACAACCAACAAACACGATGACAATCAATTACCTAGCCCTCCACTAACCTACCTATCCCTCTTAATTAACGAAGACTTCTGTCCACATAAATTGACAACAAATCGAGGAAATGTTGTTCACACTCCGCCCTGAGGTGTGTTTACTTGTATTTACCTGATCGTACCTTCCTGCTAAAAGGTATTGCTCGTCCCTTCCTGGAAAAGTAAACAAACAACCCCGAAGCCAAGAAGAAGTAACCCTTTGAGTCACGCAGTTCATTGATTGCCACTACACGCCACCCCACCAGTGACTCACAAGAAGCGACCGGGGCGAATCTGGAAGGGTCAGGGCAAGGAAGGAAGGAAGGAAAGAAGAGGAGGGAGGGCTGTAAGTGGGTAAGGGGAACCACCGAACAGTCTAAACAGGTGGGGAAAGGTTAGGAAAGTTAAGGAAAGGGTTGGAACTTGGTACTCATAGGAAAGTTAACGAAGGAAGAAATGGAAAGGGTAGAGAAGTGTAAAACGGAAAGGGAATCTAAAGAAAGAAGTGATAAAAAGGAGAGAGCGAAAAAGATACTATAAATGGGACAGAAGGAAAGTCAAAGCCATGAAAAGAGATTGGAAAGGATTCAGAGAAATAGGAATGAGGAGAAAAGATTGGTACGTAAAAAAAATGAGGCTCGACCCAGGGATTTCAAGAGAGGGAAAGGGAAGGGAACTGATGGGCAGGGAAGGGAAGAAAGGGAAGAGTGGTAATAGAGATAGAAGACAAGAGATGGGAATGGAAACAATACTATGGGAAATGGACAAAGTAAAGCCGGATTAAAAAAAGAAATGTGAGCTATGGAAATTAATTGCTTTAACAAATTGAATTGATACATGTAAATTGATTGCATTTATATATTTCACGTTTTCGCTATAAACGCCTTCAGCAATAAGGGATAAGCCTTGCGTAAAGAAAATACAACAGTACACACAAAGGACTATTGGTGGAAGTGTTTGTACTCGAATAAAACTATTACTGGTGGCGCGACTGTTCCTGCTAATTGATTAATGACTGTACACCTAACAAGCAATACGGCGTTCTCTGATGACAATGATGATGATTTCGTTATTAACATTATTATCATCTTTATTACTATTGTTCCTATTGTTATTATTATCATAGTTATCATGGTTATTATTATCACTTTTATTGTTATTACTTATACATCTAACATTATCAATATTATTATGAATAGGTTAATGATAACACACACACACACACACACACACACACACACACACACACACACACACACACACACACACACACACACACACACACACACACACACACACACACACACACACACACACACACACACACAAACACACACACAAAGTACCCATATAAACACACAAAGAATGAAGGGATGAAAATGTACCCAGGAAAGGAAAGACAAAAACGTGCTTTAAGGAAAAAAATGACAAAGTAAAAAAAAAAAAAAAGCACGATAAAAAGGTACCCACAGAAAAACTGAGGGGCAAAAAAGCTCACATAGTCGTGAGAAAGAATCCATTAGTAGAGGAAGGGATCCATGTGTGGGGAAAAAAGTATGTGGTGATAAAAGTGTGTGTGTGTGTGTGTGTGTGTGTGTGTGTGTGTTGTGTGTGTGTGTGTGTGTGTGTGTGTGTGTGTGTGTGTGTGTGTGTGTGTGCGCGCGTTGGGGTAAACGAGAGGGAGGTGTGTGTGTGTACGTCTATGTGTGGGAGGTGAAATAATGAGTGACGTACGTTATGATGATATACATATTATAAAAAACAGTAACAATCATGATGATAGTGATGATAATTACCATTACTATTAATGTAATCATTACTGTTATCAAAGTAATAATAAATAAGATAACAATAATCCTTCCCTACCACAAAGTCTCCTTAATATAATCCACATTGCGAAAAGAAAAATATCCATTTTTTTCACTCTATTTCTATTTTTGTTGGATTACAAGACCCGTGACCGCGATGCTGTAAAACACACTGTACTTAAGGCTCACTGCCAGGAAAACCATTTCCCGCGTCTGCTAATATATTCCTACTTCAATTACACTGATTTACCTGATTACCTGATAGTCATGTCATTACTATATTTCAGTAGAAAACTACCGCTTGGTTTTAGGGAGGCTAACAATGGAAAACATTTTATTTTTCGAAAATATAACTGTACCAGCATATGGCGTTTCATACAAGTATTGGCACCAATGTGTATGTAGATTTCCCTATATACTCGTAAAACGGTGTAACATTTGCATGAGTGTTGCCAAAATCCTTGACTCTTACTTTATGTACTATGGTTCTCACCTTGAGGGTGATTTTCTATTTTATCTATTATAATTTATAAACGAGACCGACCATGGGCTACGACATAATTTTGATCTAAAAAAGATAACGAATTCCCACTCTCGAATAGAGCCAAAAAAAAAAATTATGGAAACCCAACAAACAAGTGCTTCCTTAGAGTCCTAAGAAATTATTGTTGCTAGTATAGATAATTAATTTTCATTTTGATCACAACAGCTCATTCTGGAAACTAGACTTAACGTGGACTCATTTTAATGAAGGTCTGCATATCAGCAGCACAATGCAAGTTATAAAAGTTCTCTCCGTAATACTCTGAGCTGACTGACATGTCTTTCTTTTCTCTAGCCTCAGAGAAACACACAACCGCAGGTACGGAGTTAGTGTGGTTGATACACCTACGTAAATATAACACACAACCGCTGACATGGACATTATACGTACACTCTGTTTCCAATGTGTAGCATCACGCCTGGACGTGGTGTCGCCTGTACGGCAGTCATACCAGAATGCACCGTGTACAAAAAAATGTGACGCAGGCATAGCATGAGTCCATTAATGCTGATCCAAGCTTTGGGTGACGGTGGTAATATTTATAGTACTGTCACTACTATACTACTACTACACCTTTTCACTCTCAAATTAAAACAACTGAACTTCAAATTAAAACAAGTGAATCTCAAATTAAAACAATTGAAGTTTAAATGAAAACAACTGAAGTTTAAATTAAAACAATTGAAGTTTAAATTAAAACAACTGAAGTTTATATTAAAACAACTGAAGTTTAAATTAAAATATATGAACTTAAAATTAAAATAACTGAACTTCAAATTAAAATAATTGAATTTCAAATTAAAAGAAAAAAAATCATCTATTATATTTTGAAATTAATTTGTTTTATTTTGAAGTTCTGTTGTTCTAATTTGAGAGTGAAAAGGTGTATTATGAAAACCCCCAGAAAAGTAACATATTTCTTCCTGCAAACTTTTTCTTATCTTTACCAGAGTGCTGCTAGCAAAGGGAAGAGAGGGAAAAAATTCTTTATGAAAAGATATAATATTCTTTTAAATATTTTTACACAGCATACTACATAGATAAAGCAACACAGGATGAAGTAACGTATAGCTATTCCGTGTATGTTAGTACACATACTGTAGTTATACAAAAGAAAACAAAAGTTACATTTTTGGCACTCGAAAAATTTTGGCACTCAAAAAATTTTGGTACTCAAATTTTTTTGGCACGCAAACATTTTTGGCACTTAAAAATTTTTGGCACTCAAACATTTTTGGCACAAACAATTTTGGCACTCGAAAATTTGTGGCACTCAAAAAAAATTGGCACTCCCCAAAAAATTTGGCACCAATTTTTGCCACTCAAAAAAATTTGGCACTCGAATATTTTTGGCACTCAATATTTCTGGGCACTCAAATTTGTTTGGCCCTTCCTCAAAAAAAATGTTGGCACTCTTGGCAATTTTTAGTGCCAAAAACTGTTGAATGCCAAAAACATTTGAGTACCAAAATTTTTTGAGTGCCAAACATTTTTGAGTGCCAAAAAAATGTGAGTGCCAAAACATTTAAAGTTGTACAAAAAATTGAATGCCAAAAAATTTGAGTGCCAAAAATTTTTGAGTGCCAAAAAATGTTGAGTGCCAAAAATGTAACTTTTGTTTTCTTTTGTATAACTACAGTATGTGTACTAACATACACGGAATAGCTATACGTTACTTCATCCTGTGTTGCTTTATCTATGCTTTATGCTGTGTAAAAATATCTAAAAAAATGGTATATCTTTTCATAAATATTTTTTTCCCTCTCTTCCCTTTGCTGGCAGCACTCTGGTAAAGATAAGAAAAAGTTTGCAGGAAGAAATATGTTACTTTTCTGGGGTTTTCATAATACACCTTTTCACTCTCAAATTAGAACAACAGAACTTCAAAATAAAACAAATTAATTTCAAAATATAACTAATACATGATTTTTTTTTTTAATTTGAAATTTAATTATTTTAATTTGAAATTCAATTATTTTAATTTGAAGCTCAGTCATTTTAATTTGAAGTTCTCTTATTTTAATTTAAACTTCAGTTGTTTTAATATAAACTTCAGTTGTTTTAATTTAAACTTCAGTTGTTTTAATTTATACTTCAGTTGTTTTAATTTAAACTTCAGTTGTTTTAACTTGAAGTTCAGTTGTTTTAATTTGAGAGTGAAAAGGTGTAGTTGTGGTAGTAGTAGTAATGGTGGTAGCAGTGGTAATAATTTATCAATAGTAGTAGCAATATAACAAGTAGTGTTATCATTATTATTACAATCCTTATTATCATCACCTCTGGCATCGTAATCTTTATCATGATCAGTGCCATCATTTCGGTTGCCAAACGCAACCATAGATAATTATATAATTTGTGATGATAAAATGTGTGGTAGGTAGTAGTGGATGGTGATGGGTAGTGATAGGTTATGGGGTGATGGGGTGATGCCTTTGATGGGGAAATAAGGATGCAGTAAGATAGGAAGAATAATGTACCACTATCTACATAAAAGAGTACGTTGCATATATGTATACATGTCGGAAAGCAGGAAGCCACTGACACGTGAAAAATGACACTATTTATACATGAGTACATAACCAGACAAGTAAATCAATATACAAAAAAGTGGGTAAATAATGAGTCGCATATACTCTTAGAAATCGGCTCCATTCCTCCTCCCCATTCCCTCCCTTTCACCCCACCCTTACGTGTCATCCCTCCCGCGCCCCACGTATACACGGCGTCTTCCAGGAAGCTTAAAGGTCTCGTGCCGCTGCATGGCGACATTACTCACCCCCATGCACGCCCCACCGAAGGAATATTCATCTGATATTCTTTGCAGTCTTACTTTATGAAAACTTTCTTACCTAGCCTCCTGAATCATCTATCACGGCCCTATCCCTATCATGTCAGCCTCTCTCTTTTTCATCTCGGAACGATCTTCGTAAATATAAAAGTGAGCGTATATGCCTTCAGGAAAATTGAAAATGTCATCATAAAGAAGACGAACGAAGCAACATAAAACTGTTTAGCAATATTCATGCGTAGTCTATTTATTTACTTCCCTTATTTGTGTGGGATATCTGCACCACCATTTAGTATACTTCCCTTTCTCTCACTACAGCTGTAAGAGAGGTAAGGACACACCGCCGTGGAGGCTAACAGGAGATTGTGTGGAGGACTAGGACGACTAGGAGGAATAGGAGGACGTGGAGGCTAATCAAGCATTGAGGGGCCTAGAATCCCTGGTCCCACGAGGTAGCACCACCATTACGCTCACCACATCACAAAATAACAATCACGACAGACCATCACAGAATCCATCATCACTGTAACTCCCACTTCACAGCCATCACTATCTCATCACAAAGCTAAGTAAACGCTGCAAGTTTTCACCTCATCGAAATCTATCACTTCATCACACATTTATCATAACCACCACCATCACCATCTCGACAATATCATGCATCACTTTACCATACAGCACAACAGTTTAGACTACTTTTTGCCATCACATCATTATAACCACTCACTGTCAATTATTTTCCATCCGCCACTAAATAGTCTGCATTCGTTTCTTTCAATTCTACAGTAAGCTTCATTCATTACTCTCGTTTTCTAACATCTTACTAATAGTGTCTTATCTTATTCATCTATATTCTTTAATTTTTTTATTTGTTGTTCTATATATTTACTCGTGTGTAAGGCTAAGTAACTGAAGAAACATTCAATCTAACTTTTCTTCCTTCCCCTACATTTATCACCACCACGGAGTTAAGTATAATTGTACCGCACTAAAGAATTTCCATAAAATACCCAATGCCTCCCCAACTTCATCATAATATTGCACAACTTTCTTCCCTCTCCCATCTGTCATCGTGCAGTCTTCCCCAGCCTACGAGTCCCCCCACCCTCCCTCCCTCAACCTACAAGTCCTCACTCCCCCTCCCCTCCCTCCCTCCCTCCCTAACCCTTACAGAGATTTACGGAAATACAGGGCAGACTCACTTAAACTTTTATATATATGGAACTCCCCAATGATCTTTTTTCAGTATCGTTAACATTCCTTCGAGTCAAATGATGCCTAAAATTAACTTGGAAAAAAGTTTCACATGGACAAATCAGTTTTTCATTCACGTCATCTTAAGAAAAGTCTAGTTGAGGAACGTTCTGTTGCTTTTATTCTCTCAAGAGTGTGATTCAGCGGGTATTTTTTATTCTTTTCTCTGGTCGTAGTAGTATTATATAACAGTAGCAGTATAGATAAGTTTGTTTCCATTTTCGTAAACATAAAGTAACATTGAAAACTGTCCACTTTTCTGTCCACTCCTACCGCAAGCTGCTGACGTCACCCTCCCCTGTCCACCCCAGAAGCTGTGGGCGTCACCATCCTGCATCATGACACCATTCCTCCTCTCGTTTAGGTGGGTTTATTTGCGTTGCACCAACAGTTCACATGATTGCTTTCCACCATCTTGCATCCCTATCGTCGTTTCCTTCTCCTCTTCCTTTTACTTTTCCTTCTTCCCTCACTCCTTATTTTCTGTCTCCTTCTCTTCATCCGTCGCCGCCGTGTGCAAACATAAGCTCACCAGATACAACCACCTGAAGTGTACCTTGAGACCTGCCACACTTGAGCATCACCAGGCAGTCACTACCAAGGATAATATAAAGATGATATCATTGGTCACTATTCATTAATCATCCTCTTGGTGCCCTTCATTATACTATTTAGGGACATTTTTTGTTCAAGGGTGACGCCTACTGGCTGTGTCATACCTTTACGTGCCATATATCCAGTCTTTGTCACATCCTTTATGCGTTTGTCAGCTGTTCGTGTCACATCCACTGTGCATGTCGGCTTACCCTCGACATACTTCCACAAAGCCCCCTCACTACTCGTCCAGGCACCTGTCTCCCACACGCAAGCTACTGCCAGGCGATGAAACAATAGTTAAAATAAACACAATAACAGATGAATGTTAGGGAATGTTAACTAGAGGAGACGGATAAACAACAAGGAAAGTATCATCAATCAAGCTCGCTAAAGTGACGCAAGGAGAGAAATATATAAAGATACAATCGAGCACCTGACATGAGCTGAACTACTAAACATTCCCAATACATCAATGCTACTAGTTTTGAACGCTTGAGTCATCACCGCCATAGGTCACCTCTCCATCAGGTCACTGAGTACCGCCCCCCCCACTACCATTCCCCCAATCTATATTCATCCTCCCACCTGTCGCCGTCACATTTAACTGGTGGTAATAAATAGTTCAGTCCTGCTCCACCACCTTAACAAATAAAATTGCGAGCACTGACATTATTACCACATTCATAACAACCACAACCACCACTTATGTAGGCTACTGTTACTATATTTACCAGCACCAACGCCTCTACCACCATCACCCCTAGAAATAATGCTCAAAATATTCCCTGACGTTGTACAGTATGACCGTGAAAACTACACTCGAACAATCAAAGAGAGAGAGAGAGAGGGAGAGAGAGTATCGACAAGGTTAAACAATGACGCAAGACTCGGTAGGCGGGGCTTAGATATTACGATTTGACACTAACTAAATTCCGCGACTGCATGTCCTGACCCACTAAAGGCCGGGTAGCAGGGAGGCGTCATGCTCTTCCATGGGACTCTGAATGCAATTTGTCCCCTCGTTCAGCTTTATGTTTACCCGTGATGAAGACAAAATTGCTTCCTCCTTTGATTCCAAAAGAGCATTTAAGAGGTCAGCACTGTGCAGTTTTAAAGACGTGGAATATATTGGGCGCGAAATTTTGCCTGCATCCTGTCGCGTGAGTCATGCAGTGTTGGGGAGGTAGGGAGGGGTGGGAGAGAGAGAGAGAGAGAGGAGAGGAAACCTGGGGAAGACGGTGCCTTAAAGGGGAGTTAACGACTGCCTCAACCCCTTCCCTTCCCTTCCCCACCTTTCTCTCCTCCCTCCTTTACCTTTCCCTATCTCTCCTTACCCCTCATCCCCTCCCTTCCCTTCCCATCATCACCCACTTACTCCTCCTTTCTCGTCGTTCCCTTCCCTATGCACCTTCGCACACACACACACACACACACCAGTTCATATATCGGGACTGTTTCAAGCAATCTAAAATATGCAAAGCCTATTCTCAACAGTAATAATGATAATTATAAAACTTAAAGTAACGATAATGATGTTAGTGAAAGTTGGTGAAAATTTTCCAGAACATTGATGTACTTTAAAAGCTTTGGTTCCAAAAAAGTTCTAGTGCGGAAGCAGCCGAGGCAGCCAGCCAGACAGGTAATGTTGGTGGAAGGTTGAGTCACAGGGCGTGAATAAGATTCCAGTACAAGCTATAGTCTATTCACTTAAGGTGGATTCCTGGGCTGGGAGCTGCTCGATGCCTACCCGAGTTTATCTTTATTTTTCGTTCTTTCTTCCTTCCTTCCTTTGTTTCTTTGTTTCTTCCTTCATTTTTGCATTCTTGTTCATTCTTGCATTTTCGTTACTATTAGTGAGCAAGGGTGGGAGTGTTGGGTAAGGATGTGGAAAGGGAACCGGAGGAACAGTGTGTTAGTTGTGTGGACGAAAAGGGTAGTACATCTAGGAAGGGGTATCATGCTCTCTCTCTCGCATATATATACATATATATATATATATATATATATATATATATATATATATATATATATATATATATATATATATATATATATATATATATATATATATTTCACAGATAAAATCATTATTATTTTTCTCTGCGACGCCATCTTCTTGATACAACTGCGGCACAACACTCGAAGTCTCTCCGCGCTATGGTGTCACCCAATACTCAATGTCTCGTCGGCGTCACCCGAACCCAAAGTGAATTATATTTGGGTGCCGCGCGCCAGCCTGCACGGGTGGGAGGGGATACGTGAACCCCGCCGCCCTAATACCGAGACGAACACGATATTCAAGTTGTCATTTTTATTGGTTTAAGAATGCCAATATAAAACCGATATATTTTTTTGTTTTATTTTCTATTCTATTACACATTCCGAGCTAAGTTTTTAATGTTATTCTTGAAAAAAAAATCGAGGACAGTAGTGATGCAATTGTCTCGTATATCTTTCCCACTAGAAAAAAATGATAACAAATGGCACCAATATGGCTGTCGCTGAGCCAGTACGTGAAGGCAATAAGCACATGGCGGCAACCGTATACAGTACAACGCCACCATAGACGCCACAGGAGTACGTAAAGTTCTTTCTACGCAGGCTCCAGCCCCGGCTATAGTTTGACCAAGATTAATAAACATACTATCATTAAAAGTCTATAGATCTTGATTTTGACCACCAGTAACTACTCGTGCGAGGCTCAGGTGCTGTGGCCGGGTTTGAGGTTAGCCACCGCTCCGCTTTATAGGAATGTTTGCTGGGAAAAAAACACCTCACGGAACTGTGGAGTTTTCTTACAGCCCACCGTCAACGAAGCATGTGTTGTGCTTGGCAATAAACCCCCAATGCTGCATGTATTGAGAACATGTCTAGGTTGGAGAGTATATGTTGGAGAGTTAATATTGCTCTTGTTAAGAACCTAATCGTATCTGACAACTCAAACAATATTGGGGCTGATGTTTAACAAAGCCCTTGGGTAGACAAAGCAGGTTTACTTCATCATGAGTCTGTCTCACAGCCTGATGGCATGGTATTACGCTCCCACGGTTCCTTCAAAGGCTTAAATTACGTCCTCCCGTAGAGGTAGAATAACGCTGACGCTTTTTGTTAACGTCGATCAAAGCACCGAGTGATCACCTATTAGATCACCCTACCTTCATCATTAATTACCATAACCTCATTAGCGTTTCTCCGCGAATTAAGAGTATTGCCATAATTAGGTACATATGAACACGCTTACTCATATACACACACGTTAGGAATATATTGCACATGCCCTCCCTCCCACATTCTTAAAACACTGATCTACAACACAACTGAAGCAACACATTATAGGTCCTCCACTCAACATATCATAATATCATAGCAACAATAGCATAACAGCAATGGAAGAGGGCATAATAGCGACCCAAATGCATGGAAACTATTCAGCCTGCAATAATAACCTGTCGCCACTCAAAGCAACTCACTAAATAATTACTACAAACGGTGATAACAAGACTATTTACCTTCCAATACGGGCGTGCCTTGAGCCACGATGCAGCTGCCGTCACACAGAATACGCACTAATTAATACGAAATACGTGGTAGGTAACACAGTAACAACACCTCGCCTCGTCACCGCCCCTGTAAATATTCTTCCGCACAGCCTCGCGGTGGCTGACAGTCCGGAGCGGTTTTGCGAGTCTCGATTGCGTTCCACTACGAAGATTAGTCTTGCCTGTCTTCAATCTTACTTGTTTTCTATCTCGTAAATGTACTAATATTGACATTAGCCATAATAACAATCGATAAAGAAACTGAAAAAGTCCAGGATAACTTCGTAGCCAAGCACAATCTTGCCTCGCTAAAATACGTCTTAGTTTCCCTTTATATTTCGTTCTTATCCCTACATACTTACTTGGTTTACTTGGTCTTGTTAAGAGGCAAAGCCTCACAGTCGTGGTGGTCCACCGCTACTGTCAGTTCTGGGCGTCCCTGTCTAACAGGGCCACCTGTTAGGTGGCCCTACATATACATCCTCATAATATGTATACTCTATACGTTTTATTTAACTTCAAAACAAAATTTAGTACAATGCGCTGTGTTTCTTTATTGTTCGTATGGATGAATAATGAAATAATAGGCTGCGTTATTATTACATGCAAAACGTATCGTTCAGATTGACTGTGTGTTTTCTTTGGTATGCATACTATTAAGCATAATATTTGCTGTTGTCGCGATGCACAAAAACATGTATATCAATCAGAAATGATTAAACTTAACAGGGAAGCTACCTACATCTAAGCACTGAGTCGATACGCAGTACTCATCGCGCAAGGAGATGAAGTAGTGACGGGCAATACTCGTACTTCTGGCATTACCATTATTATCCATTCGTTTCTCATGTCATAGCAATCTATTATCAATTAATTAATATTTATTACATCATATATCAAGGTATGAAGGGATAGATTGCATCCAGGATCTTTTTTGTTAAACCTGCCTAGTGCTGGTGTGCCACTTCTGGATAAGATGCCCACTCGTGGTACTAATCCTCATCACACACACGTAGCATATTTTACGCTAACACCGATGCGCTGGATCATTTCTACATCACTTAAATGCTTAGAAGCTTACAGGTATGCCAGGTCTTTCTGCGAATAACTCTAAGCAAAGTAAATAAGCTTTATAACAGATTAGTTTTCGCAAGTTTGGAGGAAAAAGCTTATTCTAGACGCCATTGTATATTGTTTCCTTGTGATTATTTGGAAAGAAAACCAAGGTAAGGACTGTCTTGGTGTTGTTTCGAGTTGTGAGGATTCCATGATTAAGACCTCTAATAAAATATACCTATCAGTGTGTTATATTCCTCCTGCGTGAGGGAGACAAGCGGCACCAGCGCGGCACATTGCCTGCGCGGCTGCTTGAGAGACAGCTGCCAGCGAGTGACAGGTGCTTGGCCGGCGTGAGCATCAAGTTTTCCCCTTATATAATACGATAACGAGTGACATTGAACTTGTGATGTAGTGCGAATAACGTAGTGGATTCGATTCATGGTATGGAGGGATCATGCCATGTGGTGGTGCTGTGATATCCGCGTGCCTCAACATGCACGGGTAGCGGCCAGCCTGCGACCACCAGCGACGCACCCCCCAACAGGTCCCTCCCACCCCACCGTCACTGCATCAGGGTAAGTGTTGCTGGGTAGTTATGTTGTTGCAGTTGTTAGTTGTGTAGTTATGAGGAATGTCTGTGTTGGTAGGAGAGCGAAAAAGATTGATACTAGGTCCGCTATTATTATATATTATATATTATAATATAATTTTATGTCCTCTGTACAATGATATTCAATTCATTTATTATAGTTACCTAATAACATCAATCCTATCATGTTAGGTAAGACAGGCTACGCTTAATGTTTTGTATGTAGTTTTTTATTATGACTGTGTGGGTTTGTCATCATTGCAAAGCAGGTGTCACATCTTTATCAACAATACTAGACTGATGTGAACGTTAAAAACACATGATTTTTGGTTGTTGTATTCTTTGTTGTTGAATGTTTTTTTTTTTTTACAAATTTCCTGTTAAATTATTGTTAACGATGGTGTTTGGTTTTATTATGCTCGAGAAAACTCCTGAAACTTCACTGATGAAGATGGAGGGAGCTGTCACTCCTCTTCAGGTGGCAACCTTTGCTCTACCCCCTTGTAGGGGGCAAAGTGAGACTTCAGGTAAAAGGCCATTGTCCGTCACTTGGCCAAATTATTTAGTTACCGTCCATGTACCGACTTGATATTAGACTAACGGGCCATCCAAGCTTTCCGAGGCTTCTCGTCTTAGATCTTTTTAGTAAGGAGCTATAGTCTTGTATACGTAAAGGGGTTGAGTGGGGCTACTAGTACCAGTGGGTGGCTTTGCTTACCTGAGCAGATAGCTCACGCATATTTCCTCCAGGATTGCAATGTAAAGGCGCGTATCCACTTGTTGCATAGCCACGTATCGTATCATCGTTGCATATCAGTATGGACGGGCAAGCGTTACACCGCTGCTTGGCTAAATGTGATACGAAGATACGCAAGGGCATCCATCGATCGGCCGACTGTCGGTCTTGACTCTTGTGGTGTTGCATCAGAGATGATACGGCTCCCGTTTAGTCAAGATGGGTGGCCGGGAGCATGTCATTGTCCCGTTGTACGTTCATTGCATTCTCGTGATGATACAGGGGAGTAAACACTTGCACCGTGTTATACGAAGTAACAAAAAATTATGCTTGATTAAAATATGGCAAGAAATCTAGTTTCAAAAGATAAGATAAGATACTTTGATCCTATCTAGACACTTTGCAAGTACCAACTACAAGGTTATTGACTATACAAAGCGCCACCACGCCAGGACGAACCTGGTGGACTCGAACCGCTGACCGAATGCAGGGACGCTGCACGCGAGCTCACGGCTCTACCAACCATGCCACCCTGACGGGTTAGTTTTAAAAGAAGGAACATGGATCCTTAGAATGGGTTGATTGCACAAAATCTGTGAACTTTACCTCTGTACCACACAGGTAGTGTATCACACACAATGTGTGTGTGTGAGTGTGTGTGTGTGTTTGTGTTTGTGTTTGTGTGTGTATGTGTGTGTGTGTGTGTATTCATCTAGTTGTATTCATCTACTTGTATTTTACAAGACCTGAGCAACGCTCGTATGGCCCAGTCTCCATATCAACATTTATTTTATCATTCTTCTTTAGTGCTTAGTGTTGGCCGAAGCCACCACCCCGGGAGGGGGGTCTCAAACCCCCGGCTGACACCCGGTACCCATTCACTGCTGGGTGGACAGGGGCTCGGGTTTTAAGAAGACCGCCCGTCTGTCTTCGCTCCGCCCGGGGATCGAACCCGGGACTTCTCGGTTGTGAGCCGAGCGTGCTAACCCTTACTTACACTACGGAGTTCCCCATGTGTGTGTGTGTGTGTGTGTGTGTGTGTGTGTGTTCATTATTGACAGCCTAGATTTGACAGCACGGCCGGGAAGGTCAACTATAGAGGCCGGGATGGGAAGTGACATTTCTGAGCAGCACCTACAAGCTCGGGGCGGCGCCGAGGCCCTGCGCGGGGAGGAGCCTCACGTGCCCTTTGTTCCGGCCGCTGCCGCCGGGTCTGCTCCGCCACACCGTACATCTCCACTATCGGATTCATTGGCGATGATCTTTTCTTTGATAGTAACATTTAAGAGTTGAAGAATACGTGTATAAAAAGTATGCAGGAATTACGCTTCGATGTTATCAGCTCAGGCTAATCACATGCTTAGAATTACACGAAGAGAATAATTGATATAATAATATATTATGATCTCCAAGAATCATATGCATAACTGTATATATTTCGTCACACTTGAAAACGTCACATGTAGCTACACACACTTGTATCTTACTTAGTGTTGTGAATTATTGGTGCCTTACCTTGCGATGTGTTGGACGTGTATAAATCATTAATCCTGACGGTTCTGCCAAGCTGCGGGAACAGTGGAGGTCTCGCGGCTGCATGCATCTTGCTGCTGCCCCTTACCGGAACAATATCTTTTTCATCGGCTAGATTTTCATATACATAACAAATGATAGGTAAAAAAAAGCTAGAAAATACATAAGTTGAAGTTGAAATAATTGGGAGTCCAGTAATGAAATGAAAACTTGAAATAACAAGATTAAACGCGAATTCATTCATGCATATTTACCACTAGCCGCAAAGCCGCCCTCCGAGCGGACTTTTTGGCTAGCTCCTGCGGAGGGCTATTGGTGGGCCTTCGGCCCACCAAACACAGACTCTCCAGAAAGCCCCTTCTAGCTTTCCTGAAATCAAGGATGTAGAAGTGTATGTATTAACGCCAACCCATTCACATCACCCCCAACCCATTCACTCACCCATTACCCATCACCCCCCACCCATTCACTCACCCATTACCCATCACCCCCCACCCATTCACTCCCATTCCATCCACACACCCATTCACTCACCCATTACCCATCACCCCCCATCTATTCCCTCACCCATCACCCATCACCCCCCACCCATTCACTCACCCATCACCCCACACCCATTACCCATCACCCCACACCCATTACCCATCACCCCACCCATTCACTCACCCATTACCCATCACCCTACATCAAGGCTTCCTCAATTCTCGCAACCCACTTTTTTCACAATTATCGCTAATAGGCTGCTAAAAAAAAAGGAAAAAAGAAAAGAAAAAGTGATCGGATCATCTCATACGTGGGCTTAAAACCTTCCCCTGGTTAACCTGGTTCCAAAAATGTGGTATATGATGGGATTCCGCCACGGGGGGCGGAACCTATACCACACACACACACACACACACAGACATACACACACACTTTCGCTTTTATTAATATAAAGATAGATATTGCTCAGCATACAAAATTTGCATACAAGCATACATCATACAAGTTGTCGAAAAGACTGAAAAGAGCGCAAATGAAACAGAATAAAAAATTACGTTTCTTGTGTGTGTGGTTTTTTTTTGTGTGTGCGTGCGTGTATGTATGTGTTGTGTGTGTGTGTGTGTGTGTGTGTGTGTGTGTGTGTGTGTGTGTGTGTGTGTGTGTGTGTGTGTGTGTGTGTGCTTCAGTTCAATAACGTAAACGACATCATCATCAACAGCAAGACTCATCGAATGTTCTCCCTTGCGCCTCCTTTCCACAGGCAACTTCCCGTTCGGTCCCTTTAAAGCCCTGACCTCCCCCTCCCCCTGACTCCCGGCTGCTTGCAAGCATCCCCCCCTCCCCCCCACGTAACAGTCTGTAGGTGTACGATCTGTTCCATAACAAACACGCAAACGTCCTGGTCGGATTAATTAACCGATGAATTAATCAGCGCAGAAAATGCAGTGCAGAGTATTATGTGGGTCGAGGAAAGGGGTGAGCGTCTAGTCAATTAACTCTCCATTAATAACAAATGAAGGTGACTGTTAGGTAAATATTGACCCCTACTTATTGTTCTGTTTGGTCTGTAAATGTTTTTCTTTCAGTTATCTCAAGGAAAAATGGAACTCTTGAGGATTTCACTACATCGAGTAAAAAAAAAAAAGACAAGAAAAATATTATCGATAACATTTTGTAAAAGAGCAAATATTGATTCTCTCTCTCTCTCTCTCTCTCTCTCTCTCTCTCTCTCTCTCTCTCTCTCTCTCTCTCTCTCTCTCTCTCCTCTCCTCCTCTCTCTCTCTCTCTCCTCTTCTCTCTCTCTCTCTCTCTCTCTCTCTCCTCTCTCTCTCTCTCTCTCTCTCCTCTCTCCTCTCTCTCTCTCTCTCTCTCACACACACACACACACACACACACACACACACACACACACAGGGGTCATTGAACTCCCTTGACGTTTGCTTGCCAGCCGCTTCGCTCGCTGGCGCAGCTTCGTTTTCTGTTCGCTTGTGTGCTCTTTGTTCTCGTTTTCTGGCCTGCGCCCTTTGCCCGCCTCGCCGCCGCTGACCCGCCCCGCTGCTCCTGCCCCGCCCAATTTCCTCTGTCCTACCCAGCTCTTGCTACCACGCCCCACGTTCTCCGCCCCGCCCCATGTTCTCTGTCTTGCCCAACGTATCCTGGCCACCCGTACGTTCTCTCCCATGTCCCGCCGTACGTTCTCTGTCCCGCCCCGTGTCCTTTTCCTTATCCCGACGCCCTTGCCACGCCCCACGTCCCCTTCCACGCCTCACACTTCTTCGCCGGCAACGTGGACATAAATTTCAGCGTGAGATGATACGGTGTGCCGGCGTGACTCATTATCAGCTGTTCCACCTCAACACGCTCGTTCTGTCCACCAAGCTGCTGCCTCCTCCCCTCTTGGCACCACGAATTAGCACACACACACACACACACACACACACACACACACACACACACACACACACACACACACACACACTCAACTCTCGGTGGATATGGTATTTGTTTTTTCGTCGATGCGGCTACAAAGTGTGTTTCGTAGCTTATTTGCATCGTGCACCAACGAAACCTTTGAAAACAGAAAAATAGTCACTGTTTTTAGCTTTTAATGAACTAATAGGTTCCTTTACCAAGTGAGTTACGAATGGCTCGTATCTGTCATTTGTCTGGTGATTGGTAGACGTGTTTTGCGTGTAGATCATGATGAACTATTTGTCAGATGTTTTGTTGTTGCTGTTATTAAACCTGAGTACAAGTTTGCTTCATCGAGTTAGTGCGGTGTGTGGGTACTTATTTTCTTGTGTTGCAAGAGCCAGGCTTTACTGTTTTGCAGGAACCTCGTAATGTTATTGACCGTGTTACAAAAAGGTACATGTTTTTGGTGAGTGATACTAGCGGGTGGTATTACAGAGTGTTGCAGGAGCTTATGTGTGTATGTGTGTCATGAACAGAGTACTGTGAACTGGTGCAGCTGCTTTGTGGCATGATTGGGTTTTACCTGAATTAAAATGCAATAAGATGTTTTACATAAGGTGTATTACAACGATGTGTGTGTGTGTGTGTGTGTGTGTGTGTGTGTGTGTGTGTGTGTGTGTGTGTGTGTGTGTGTGTGTGTGTGTGTGTGTGTGGTTGTGTGTGTGTTACAAAAAAACTAGTTAAATACAGCGTGTTGCAGAAACTCAGTATCATGGTGTGTTACAGAGCTTAGTGTACCCCTAATACACTATGTCGCACAGTTGGCTACAGTGATTGATGCTGTCGAGGGCCGTGTTGCAAGCATTCCTAACTATGCTCTGAGGGGGTGACGACGGTGACGTGTTGGTGGTAATGGCGAGGGCTCAACAAGCACTGGAACGCGAAGTCTGCCGTTGACAGATATGCCTGAGGGCCGCGGCGGGTGGGCGGGGAACAAGATCAGGCACCCTCAGAAAGCATACAAAAATAGTGCTGCTTTCCCTTCCCTCCCTTTACTCCTCCCTACTCTATTCCCTCCCTCTACTCCTTCCCTCCCTCTACTCCTTCCCTCCCTCTACTCCTTCCCTCCCTCTACTCCTTCCCTCCCTCTACGCCTTCCCTCCCTCTACGCCTTCCCTCCCTCTACTCCTTCCCTCCCTCTACTCCTTCCCTCCCTCTACGCCTTCCCTCCCTCTACTCCTTCCCTCCCTCTACTCCTTCCCTCCCTCTACGCCTTCCCTCCCTCTACGCCTTCCCTCCCTCTACTCCTTCCCTCCCTCTACTCCTTCCCTCCCTCTACTCCTTCCCTCCCCTCACCTTCCCCCCACTATGCTACTCCACCTCCCCAACTCCCCCCCCTAACTCTCCCTCTTCTTCCCTCCCTCTACTCCTTCCCTCCCAGCTTTCCCCAATCCCCCAACACGACATATGCATACCTCACACCTCCCCAACTCCACCCACCCCTAAATCATCTTTCCCATCGTTCTTCACACTGCCCCGGCTATTCTCTTCGTCCTAGCCCGCTTTCCTTTCCTTCACAAATCCCTTCAGCCTTCCCAACACGGTCTCACTCCTCGTCCATCAACAGCTTCGGACATTCGTCTCGTCTCCTCCCCACCCTCCCACCTAATGCCAGCACACCCACAAGCACACCCAAGCACACACAAGACACGGCTGCCACATGCCGTTCCCGCACATCCATTTACCGCAAACACGTATGCCACCCCCACATCCGTTAGCACACCCATCCTGGATCCCCCCTCAGCCTTCAAACAGTCTTGTCGTGTATTTGCTACACATCGTCTACTTGCTTCCACACACACACACACACACACACACACACCCCACACACCACACACACACCCACACCACACACAACACACACACACACCACAACACACACACCACACACACACACACACACACACACACAACACACACACACACACACACACACACACACACACACACACACACACACAACACACACACACACACACACACCACACACACACACACACACACACACACACACACACACACACACACACACAACACACACACACACACACACACACACACACACACACACACACACACACACACACACACACACCACACACACACACACACACACACACACACAACACACACACACACACACACACACACACACACACACACACACACACACACACACACACACACACACCAAACACACACACACACACACACACACACACACACACCACACACACACACACACACACACACACACACACACACCCCACACACACACACACACACACACACACACACACACACACACACAACACACACACACACACACACACACACACACACACACACACACACACACACACACACACACACACACAACACACACCACACACACACACACACACACACAACAACACACACACACACACACGTTTCTCCATCTTAACACATTACTCATTCTTTCCTTTTCCATTCTTTTCCCCACGTGCGGCACACACTTGATGCACACACACACACACACACACACAGTAATACACACAATGGAATATTCCATTGTGTTTCTCTTTTACTCTCTCTCTCTCTCTCTCTCTCTCTCTCTCTCTCTCTCTCTCTCTCTCTCTCTCTCTCTCTCTCTCTCTCTTCTCTCTCTCCTCTCTCTCTCTCTCTCTCTCTCTCTCTCTCTCTTCTCTCTCTCTCTCTCTCTCTCTCTCATTAATTTTCATACTCACGCTGTACAGTAATGGTGATATACGTTCAAAACACATTTTCATCTCGGGCTATTTACATACTCGTGCTGCATCGTTTAATTTCACTTGGTATTGTTATGCAGTAGCGCCATATCGTTAATGTGATGAGGGCTGGGGCGGGACTGATGGATGCTGTACTGTGTTATGCTCCATTCTGACCGGAAACATCTGTCGCCGTCGTGCAGGGTAGATAATCCCTTTTCATAACCTGGGTCACACCTGTACTTGAAAATATTAGGCAATACTTTTTTTTCTGTTAATAGATGAAAACAGGTCGTGTTGAAAAAAAATGGAAGTTAAAGGGAATAGAGGTTGGCATGTTAGATGAAGAGAGCATACTTTTCTACCCCCAAATGAGCTAATATTACGTCTGAAATATTTACATAAAATATAACAGAAAAAAACAAATCGTTGTAGAGTAAATCACCGATCAGCATTGGGGAAAAAAACATGGAATAAAATAGCTAATAGTGATAACTTAATGGCAATATTAGTTGGTGGTGGTAGTATTAGTAGTATTAGTACAAGTTGTTGTCGTTGTATGATTATCAATGATATTAACTCTGATTAGATAAAAAAAATTATTATCAGGACTATTATGATAATGGTAATAATCTGTTGTTATTATTATTATTATCATTATGACATCATTGTTATCATTATTGTTATAGTTTATTTCTATTACCACCATTACTACTACTACCACCACTAGTACTACTTCTCTACCACCACCATCATTACTACCACCACCCCACTACCACTATAATTATCAGCGTTGTTATTATGACCAATTAGTGTGATAATTAATTGATATCGAAGTGAAGCGTGGCAGTTTGTTCCCTTGATGGTGGAAATGTATTAACGCTCACTTTGCTACAGTACATGAGCATAAAATTACAATATATATTTTTTGTCATTGTTTGTCTTATCACGCACAAAAAAACATTATCTATTATAGTGGACCTTTAACTCCACCACAACCACCTTCACCACCACCAACCTCACCACCACTAATAGCATACCACATTTGTAGATTATAAATAAGATCCACACTAGAGTGAGTTTGCATATTCTATCAACACAATACTGGCGTTCCCAAGATGTTATATTATTTATGTTTACCGTAGTGAGTAATACTTTATGCCCTGTGTGTGTGTGTGTGTGTGATTGGATGAGTCAATAGGTGGATGAGTGTGTTTGTGTGTTCGTATGAGGGGGCATTGGGAGAGTAGGTGGATGGATACGAGGATTCAGTCGGATGTAGATGTAGGTTTGTACGTACATGTATTAGGCTGTGGTGATTAATTAACGAAGCATCACGCCCTGTTATACCCTCAAAACAGCAGACAGCAACTTAACCCCTTGAGGCCCAGAGCGTTATTTCCATTGTAATTTGGCTACCATTAGACGATTTTTAGTGAATACATGCAATATTTTATAGATATGACCTGTTTAATATCCTTGCCCACTAACTAATTTGGTACATTCAGTTACTTTTCGTAATTTTATGCCTCGACAACATAGGATTTTTTATAGCAAAGGAAAAATCTGGGCGTGAAGGGGTTAAGACTGGCAGCCGTCCAGACACTCACCCCCTATGATGCACTTTTCTGCTCAGCCTAACCACCTAAATAGTCTATATAGTCAGTGATCATTATAGTCATAGTCAAGTAGTCATAGTCAATAGTTATAGTCAACCGAAGGAACGTTTATATAAGGTGCCTCAAATACCAGGATGTTGATACTCTGATGATATAATAAGATACGTCGTAAAAGATGAAATTTCGTGACATTACTGAAATCGGTGGATCAGGTTATTATTGGGGGTAGTTCTATGACAGACTAAACTTACTGTGTGGAATAATATGGAATGCAATTTGAAATGTGCACTGCAATAACAAACTTCGCTTAAAGGGACTCCCATTGTTACCATTACGGTGTGTTATGATTTGTACTGATAGCAAACTTTAGAAAATAATGTTCCCTTCTTTCCCAGTCAAACATGCAGCCAACTGAGATAGGGAAAAACTGAAGAAAAAGAAAACTGCTGCTCTTAAGGTTTCAGATGTCGACACAAGGCCAGGCTTCCCTCAGGGTGTATATATTGTAGCTACAGGCATGAGTGCGAAGGCTCTTGACTTTTCCAACAACGTACCAAGTATTAGAAAAAGCTTGTATGTATTGTGTACATATATAACAAATGCAATTGATTTTGACAGATCTCAGAACCGCGGAAGATATTTTCTTATATAACTTATTTTGAAATAATGTTTTACTCCGTTTGTATCACAAACTTTTTTTTTGCTTTATATTTTCTTTCGGTGAAACTGCAAAGCTAGTTGAGTTAGTTTTTTCAACGTATTGTTTGTGGAATGGATAGTATTTTTTTCAAACGTGTATCCTTTACTGTGCTATCATATCTTTTGATTATATGCCCTCGTAAGAAATGCAGCGAGTGTCGTAAGCCTCACAGGGATGGGTCCGTAGAGGCAGTTGTACTTTTGAGTACGGCGAGCTGGACGGGAGCTGCGACACTAACAAAGTACTGGCAAGGGAGAAAAGATCCAAACAGAGAGAGAGAGAGAGAGAGAGAGAGAGAGAGAGAGAGAGAGAGAGAGAGAGAGAGAGAGAGAGAGAGAGAGAGAGAGAGAGAGAGAGAGAGAGAGAGAGAGAGAGTACAAATTGAGCTAAAGGATATGAGGCGATAGTCATAATCATTAGCAGTTACAGTTTAAGTATACTATGAACTAATTATAAATAGAGCCGTAGCAATGACCTCGCAGGCTCGTACTGTACCAGAAACCTACACGTAACTCTTCACGCTTATACCAACACACACATCCCCACAGCCATAACTTTTCCTATGTGCCTCAAGGTCCTCACGCCATAGTTTCACGCGACACCCCGAAAAATGTCTTTACATAAAAAAAGAATAGAAACAAGGAAAGTTTTTTTTCTTCAATTTTTTGGGTGGCACCATTAAATTTGTTTCCTGTTAGAGCAAACTCGAAGAACTCATATTCTTTAGAAAAAGTCGTAGAGGAACAAAAAGCGTGCTGTGAACAGGAAGAGGTAATGGGATAGGAGAACGGAAGGAGGAGGAAGAGGAGGAGGAGGCCGAGGGAGGCAAAGAGGACGAAGAGCAGAAGGAAGAAAAGCAGTAAGGGAAGAAAAGATGAGTTAGTAGTAGGAGGAGGAGGAGGAGGAGGTAGAGAAACATAAAGAGGGAGAGGAAATGATGAAAGAGAAGAGGTGCGGAGAGTAAAGGAGAGAGCAGAAGG
>JACEEZ010001977.1:287500-295000 GCA_016584305.1 Chionoecetes opilio | reverse complement strand
TTAGCTAATTTCCACATACTAGGAACATTTTTTAGTCCATTAGGCGCATTTATTAGGATAATCTTTAGTGGAACAGCGAAAGTTGACTGTGAACATTCGCGAAGAATCGCGGCGAAATTTCGTCCACCCCCACGGAATTTGCTGGCAAAGGTTCTGCAAAATTACTTTGATACTTCGTTCTACTGTTATCTCTCCTCATTTCCCAATCTATCCACTTTCGAGTCCCGCATACATGTTTACGGGTTCTGTAATGGAGCTTCGTCTTCTTAATTAAATACCGCATTAAAGTAGCATTGAGTACGACTGCCATGCTCTTATTATCATTACCAAGCTGTTATTTATCTTTCCGTTGCCCAATACTAGTTTGGACGTTTTCTTACTCGAAACGTATTGAAAGAACCTTTTCGGGTTTGATTGATTCCTTTGCAATTTTTTCTTCATACTCGCGCTTTTTTAGTTCTTAATTACTCCTTGCACGTCCGTTTTACGTCATTGTATTCTCTCATAATCGCCCCTCCGCATTGATGCTTGTAAACTTTATACGCTCGCGGCTTCTGCAATTGATTTGTGAAATTCATTAGTCATCCACTTGGGTTCTGTTTTATGTATTCAGACGTTTTCCTACCATGGGAACATGTTTTTTCAACCACCGATCGGAGTTTATTTGTGAAATACATGCCACATGTTTTCCGCATTATTACCGTTTAGTAGTCAATCCAATCAACTTGCCTTAGTACCTGCGATCTTCGTGAAATCCGCTTTATTATAAGGGAACTAATAACCGCATTTTCTGTGATGTCACATTGCATATTTATGCGCATATGATGTAACCTGTGATCGCTGTTTGCTAGACGTTCACCTATATCGCAGTAAATCAATCAGATCAATGTCGGTAGTGAAAACTAAATCTAGGATACTAGTATCCCTGTAGGTCACGGACACATGATTAAATATACTCGTTTACCATATCAAGCAATCGCATACTTCTCTATCAGCAGAATTATATTTCCAGTTTATACGAGGTAGGTTAAAATCCTCCACATATAATTGTATCGTATTATGTTGACAACTGACTTTATCTCCGTCATAGAGAGGCAATCGACTTCCAGCATTTGATTTGGGAGTGGACGATAATATTGTCCAATAGTAGGAATTAAACCGTTAGCTTAATCTTTGCGTAGACTGAGTCATAATGATCTTGATTTACTTTATCGATTTCGATTGCTGCAAAATTATCTTGTGATGTAAAAGAATGACACCTCCACTGCTTTATGCGTGCGACAATTTAGGGAATGTCTTATAGCCTGGAATGGCTATTTCAGATAATAAGTGTTTTTATCTTTTGTGTTGGACCCAAATCTCAAGTGCTACTAAACGTATCGGCGTTTCGGCAACAAAAACGTATGCTAATAATTCGTACGCTTTAAAATAATGCTTATGGCATTTGTGTGAGTAATTTAAGTTCCTCGTAGTTTGGTAACCTTGCGGAGGGGTTTTACAGGCAGGGTGTCTAGGGTCCACTGTAACAGAGCGCTGATAATTACGTTACTTGATTGTATTTGTGGAAACGGAACGTGACCCAAGCGTTGCTGTGTGGGGTAAGAAGGGTTAAGGTGTGCTGCTACCGCCGGTCCGCTCGTCGTTTTTGATCTGCTAAGAAGAACCTTTATCATTTAGCAGACGTCCTAACTTGCGTGGCCAACGGGGCTGAGGTGGGAAGTCCGTCATCCCCAAACAGGATGGATCCTCAAACCAGGATGGGGGTTCCTCGTAGAAATTATCCAGAAGTTTGCGAAGTCTACCATTCTCCTGGTGGCACAAATGTATGACCTTACCGGTTATTTGCGCTGAAACGCTTGTCGTAAAAGCGTCGGCACACACATAGTCTTGGGGAATTCCAGAAAATAATGAATGTTAGTTTTAGTCTTGAATTTCCGGATCAATTCTTGTACTTATCCAGTATTTCTTCAGATCCGCTACTGTAACGTCGTTTGTTTTTTCTTCTTTTTTTTTTTTTTCTTTTTTCCTGCATGAATATGACATAGGAGTGTTATCATTAGTGTTTCTTGGTGACGTCATCGCAGGCTGCAGTAGTGAGTCGTCGAGTCGGCTCTGGAAACAGAAGCGCTTCCTTTGTCACTCGTGACCCTACCACAAAACTCACCAGCTGTCCTCGGAGAATTGAGTCGCCGATCATCTGGTTTCGTGAACGTCTCCTTCCATTTCGCCAAGAAACCTGAAATTTGTTAAAGGTTGTGATCTGTTTAGGGGGCGCCTGACTGCTGCTGTTCGTCTGCGATCCTCGCTTACTGGAACAAAGGGAGAGGGGAAGGAGAGACGAGGGTACGGGGGGGGGGGGGGAGGAGGAGGCTGGGCGTGGAGGAGTGAGAAGGGTGAGGAGGAGGAGGAGGAGGAGGAGGAGGAGGAGGAGGAGGAGGAGTGGGAGGAGGAGGTGGACGGAGGAGGAGAAGAGGAGTAGGAGGAGGGGGGAAGGAGGAGGAGGTGGAGGGGCGTGGAGGGGTTGGATGAAATAGAAGGGGATGTGGATTAGGGTAGGGCCGGGAGATTTAAGGAGGTGGATGACTAAGTTGTAGGGGTATGCGGGGGAAGATCTGGGAGGGGAGGATAAAGGAAGATGAGAGGAAGGGGGGGAGAGGGAGGAGGTGTTACTCGAGGCGGAAGAAAGGGAAAGAGGAGGGCGAAGAGGAGGGCGAGGTTGATGGCAGGTATGGGGTGGGGGTGGAGGAGGTGAAGAGAAGGAGGAGGAGGAGGGGGAGGAGAGGAGGAGGAGGTTGAGGAAGGGGTGGAGGGGAGGAGATGAGTGAGAGGAGGAGGAGGGGAGGAGGAGGGAAGGAGGGAGGAGGAGGAGGAGGAGGAGGAGGAGGAGGAAGAGAAGAAGGAAGAGAAGAATAAGACGAAGAAAGAGTAGGGTACACGAAAGCTGGATATAGACGCCCACTCGGCTGAAGCGAAAAGGGGAGTAGAAAGAAAAGTGAGAATATATGAGGCGTGAAATATTAGTGTGAGAGAGAGAGAGAGAGAGAGAGAGAGAGAGAGAGAGAGAGAGAGAGAGAGAGAGAAAGTTGTGATGAGACCGAGAGAGAGAGAGAGAGGAGAGCGAGAGAGAGAGAGAGAGAGAGAGAGAAAAAACAGCAACACAGATACAGTAACCTGGTCATAGATGCAGCAGCTGTGGATGGAGAGAAAAGGAAATATATATATAAGTTGAACTAGTGAATAGGGAAAAACTGGTCCCCAAACAGGGTGGTAAATGATTGGAATGGACTCAGTCGTTAGGTAGTTAGTGCGGAGTCAATAGGGAGCTTTAAAAGGAGGCTAGATAGTTTAATGGATGGGAATGAAAGTTGGATGTAGGTAGTGTTAAGTAACTGGAACTACCACGTGTAGGTCTCGCGGCCTCTTGTAGCTTCCTTATTTTCGTATGTTCTTATGAGAGAGAGTGAGCGAGCGAGAGAGCAACAAAAAACCCAGCAGCACAGATACAGTAACCTGGTCATAGTCAAACAGTTGTGGATGGAGACAAAATTAAAGATATATAAGATGAACTGGTGATGTCCTCGTAACCAGGCTACTAAGGGCCTCGTCAGGTGGTGGGTCCCCGGGGGGCGCGGCGAGCACTCCCCCCGCCTTGGGACCACACCTGAGCCCTAGGGTTGCCGCCTCTCCACGCTCAGGTTGCAACCCTCCAAAATGCCACTCCACCCATTTTTTCCCATTATTACGCTCGAGGCTTAAAAGGATGGCTTATTATCATATGAGTATTTTTTTTTGCTTATGTGAAAAATGTATATAAGCGTTACTAATGAAAAGCATAAGAACATAAGAAAATAAGAAAGCTACATGAGGCTGTGAGACCTACACGTGGTAGTTCCTGTAAAAAGAAAAAAGAAAAGAACAGTAATATACCTGCATAAGTGATGGCAGGAACACACCCAAGACGAACACTGAAACATAAAAAAGCAAACATAACAGGCATTTGAAATTACACCAGGTATTGTTTAGCACCAATACTACACGGAGAAGGAAAGTCTTGAAAGTCTTAAAGAAGATACACAGCTCTTGGAAGATGAGTCAGCAATGCAGTGTAAGGTGCATGCAGCATGATACGTATGTAAGATTAAACGCCATGAAGGGAGTCTTGCGGATGGCTGAAGTTGATGAATAGTGTGTCAGGGGAAGGTGACGTCACGCTTGGCCTTGCAACACATCCAGGTTTTCAATCCCTTTAAATCAACGTCTTCCATGCACCGCTGAACGAGGACCATTGAGTTCTAAAGCACCATTCCAAACCTTGTATTAGAGCACACACACACACACACACACACACACACACACACACACACACACACACACACACACACACACACACACACACACACACACACACACACACACACACACACACACACACACACATACACACACACACACACACACACACACTCGTATAGTCCCTAGTCGCATCAAACTCTGCACACACGACAAAATCCAATCAGCCTACACAAATACCTTCTAATCAACGTAACAAAAGTCAGTCATGGAGGAGGGAGTTGCAAGGCGAGGGGAAGCAGCCAATACCAACACCCACACTCCCACACCTAAAAGATTCCCATTTTTCTATATCTCTGGACATGTTTTGTTCCTCAATTTGACTTTGTTCACTCGGCAAAGAGCGTTCCCTGTGGTGACTGATGGCGATTGTGGTGGTCGTGTGGTGTTAACCTCTCTGATGCCTATACCAATAGAGACTTCTTCTTTTCTTTCCTTTTACCTCTATAAATGATGCTTTCAGGTAAGGCATTGTGGTGTTCTTGAAGGTTACTGCTTCACCACCTTCACCCTTTTCCCGTCCTATTTCGTCCCTCTCAACCTCGTTCACTCACACCGCATTCAGGACGGCATTGTGTATAAGTCTGAAAGTGATTGCTTGACTCCCCTTGACCATCCTCTCCAACCCTTTCCATCCTGCCCTTTCAACCTCGCCACGTCACAACCCACACCACGTCACTGCTTCATCTCGCCCTACCTTAACATGCTTCCTCGTGGTAAAGATCAAAGCCGGTGTAAGGGCCTGGAAAAGACAGACATCGACCGTATTGATTGTCGTGAGTATTTGAAGACCCTCGATCCACCTGTTCTTTAAGCCAGTGTTATTTTTAAGGGGAGACTAGCATATAAATGAAGCTCCTGTTTAATATTTCATCAATGATCTCTTACTTTTTAATTGATTCCACCCCATCTCCTCCTTCAGCTCTATTCTTCATATTTCCCATCCCCCTCCTACTCATATATCTCTTCCTCCTTGCCATTTCCTATCTTCCTCCTCACTTATCTTTTCTTCCTTGCCATTTCCTTATCTTTCTACCTTCTTTTTTCTCTTTTCTCCCCTTCCTCTCCTCTTCTTCCTCGACACATTTCTTCTAACATCTCCCTTCCCTCCATCGCCTCATCCCTCTTCTCTATATATACTCTGTTTTCATATCTCCTTTTTCATGTCATGTTATCCATCCTCTCACCCTCTCCATCTTTCTCTTCTATTTATATATCACCTTGATCTGCCTCTCTTTCCTGTCACTTTTGATCTCTTTCTCTCTCTCCTTTTTTCCTCCCTGTTCCCTCACCTCACCATTCTCTCACTTCAATTGACGTGCTCTTCAAATCTGGCAACCACAAGAAAAAAAGGAGAAAACAAAAATGCGCCGCTCCGTAGCCTCACTTTTGTAATACGTGAAACACATTTTTCTGCCACTTAACTTCTAAATTGGAGCACTTGACACTTTTTTCTACATTTGAAATCTCTGTCCTATGATATTCAAGTGTTTACCACCAGCTATAATCTTCTCTCAGTGCCACCTGGGGAACAAACTGTGAACTTTGCTATGCATCGTGATCTAGAGAAATTGGTACAGCACAATAACCGTATTCCTGACCGTCTTGGAAATACTCCCAACGCTGTACACATTTCCTGACGTCTAACCCTTCAGCTTATTGTATTAAGCTTTTGTCTCCGTTAGACTCCTCCAATTATGATATTTTCGGACACTGTTCTTTTCTTTTGTAAGATTTTTGCATTTTTGTTAGATTCGTTTAGTTGTAAAAAAATTTCATTAATGTGAAATCATATTTTTTATAGAATTATATTTCTTTGTAAAAACTTAACCAGTTATCTTGGGTTTATTTTGTACATTTATAATTTGTATCAAGCGTAAGCATTTTAAATATAATACGTATTTTCGTGAATGAGCTGCTCTAGGTTTTCTGCCACCCCTGTCGAATTTTGTGGAAATTATTCGAATGCATAAAATATTTTAATAGATTCATATAAAATTGATTCATTTGTTTTGCGGAGACAGTAACATTCCGTATCAGCCCTAAAGTGTTAAAATGAATTCTCATGAATCAGGATTGAAATGCCCAATATCGTTCAATATTTTTCGCATTCCTTTCAATATCTATACTTGAAGCAGAGCGATTTCGGTGTTATTGACAGTTCCAGCTTTGTCGTTTTGTGGTGTGCAGAGTCATGGGGCCGCTGGTGCTATTGCCCAAGGATGTGTTGTCGCCAGTGTGTTGTAGCCAGTGTGTTGTCGCCAGTGTGTTGTCGCCAGTGTGTTGTCGCCAGTGTGTTGACGCCAGTGTGTTGTCGCCAGTGTGTTGTCGCCAGTGTGTTGTCGCCAGTGTGTTGTAGCCAGTGTGTTGTCGCCAGTGTGTTGTCGCCAGTGTGTTGTCGCCAGTGTGTTGTCGTCAGTGTGTTGTCGCCAGTGTGTTGTCGCCAGTGTGTTGTAGCCAGTGTGTTGTCGCCAGTGTGTTGTCGCCAGTGTGTTGTCGCCAGTGTGTTGTCGCCAGTGTGTTGTAGCCAGTGTGTTGTAGCCAGTGTGTTGTAGCCAGTGTGTTGTAGCCAGTGTGTTGTCGCCAGTGTGTTGTAGCCAGTGTGTTGTCGCCAGTGTGTTTGTCGCCAGTGTGTTGTAGCCAGTGTGGTTGGTGTGCCAGTGTGTTGTAGCAGTGTGTTGTAGCCAGTGTGTTGTAGCCAGTGTGTTGTAGCCAGTGTGTTGTCGCCAGTGTGTTGTAGCCATGTGTTTAGCCAGTGTGTTGTAGCCCAGTGTGTGCTGTGTGTAGCCAGTGTGTTGTCGCCAGTGTGTTGTGCGCAGTGTGTTGTTAGCCAGTGTGTTGTCGCCAGTGTGTTGTAGCCAGTGTGTTGTACGCAGTGTGTTGTACGCCAGTGTGTTTTGTAGCCAGTGTGGTTGTCGCCAGTGTGTTGTAGCCAGTGTGTTGTCGCCAGTGTGTTGTCGCCAGTGTGTTGTAGCCAGTGTGTTGTGTCGCAGTGTGTTGTCGCCAGTGTGTTGTAGCCAGTGTGTTGTCGCCAGGTGTTGTAGCCGTGTGTTGTAGCCCAGTGTGTTGTAGCCAGTGTGTTGTCGCCAGTGTGTTGTAGCCAGTGTGTTGTCGCCAGTGTGTTTGTAGCCAGTGTGTTGTCGCCATTGT
>JACEEZ010001977.1:272500-282500 GCA_016584305.1 Chionoecetes opilio | reverse complement strand
ATGGACGCCGTGCCCCTGGGGATTACTGAAGAGATGTTGTTGTTTTGTTTTACTCACACACAATTACCTTTTAATCCTTGCAATGTAAGGAGTTTTATCTTAGTATTTTCTACATGATCCGTTATAGAAAAAAGTGTCTTATTCATTACTTGGTCCATATAAAGACATTTTTTGTACATTTTGACATTTCACAAGACTGAACAGTATATGTAGATGTAGGAAAGTAGTATGGCAGTAATGACCAAATATTTGTATACTTATTTGAAATGGAATTAGATAGTATGTGCGATTGTATGGAAGAGATAGGGGGCTTGTAGTACGACTAATACAGTAATTCGTGATGCTTGTGTGATATGTATAACTTTTATTTGGTTTGAGAGATGGAAAAGACAAACTTACAGCCCAAGGACGCCTCATTGAAGGGCAGGTCTCAGCATCATTAGTGGACCGAGGGATGTAGGAGGCCGGGGATGAAGAGTTAGGTTTGGTTGACGAAAGATGTGTGGTTGGGCATAGGGTTGGAGAAATAGGGAGAAACTGGTTCACAAATAGGGTAGTAGATGATAGGAATGGACTCAGTCATCAGGTAGTTAGTGCAGAGTCAACAGATAGTTTAAAAAGGAGGCTGGATAATTTTAAGGATGGGGATGAAAGGTGGATGTGGGTAATATTCAGTAGCAGGTACTACCACGTGTATACGGTCTCACGGCCTCTTGTACCTTCCTTATTTTCTTATGTTCCTATGTTTCTCATGTTCTTGTAGGTGTATTGGGCATTATGGGATGTGACAGAACTTCACAGAAGGGATGCTGAGTGTGAACTGATGTTGATAGAAGTGTGGTGTTCGTGCTAGAAAATGAGATGAAAGGGTAAAGTTAGGAATTAGGTGAACGGAACGATGACGGAACGATAGACGGACAGATTGGGGAACAGTACTTAACTTTCTGGATGAAGAACTAAAGTACAGAATGAATGTGTAGGAATGTGTGGTCACCTGAGGTTGTAGACAGAGATGCAGAATTCAGAGACTTGGAAATAGATAAACGCTGAACAAAAGGCTGAACAAAAGGCTGGACAAACTGTGAAAGAGGGTGGAGAGAATGGATTGGTGGGTGGAAGGCGCGAAGAAAAAGAAATGGAGGGTTAGGGTAAGGGATGTAGAGGTAATAGTAGGTAGCTAGAAGTAGGGGTGGAGGTAGGGGAAGGTAGCTAGTAGTAGGGATCGAGGTAGGGGAAGATAGACGGTGTGATGCTGGAGGTTTGCAGGGAAAGCGTGGGTGGAAGGAAGGCTGGAAGGAGGAGGAATGGAATGTTAGGGTAAGTAGGGATGGAGGTAGGGTAAGGTAGAAGGCGTGGTGCTGGAGGTTTACATGTAGGGAAGCCAGCAATTGTCTCCATCCTTCAGGAGGCACGAAGGCTGCTAGGATCTCCTCTCTCAGGTGGCACTCTGCATATTCATCGCCCACGGGACCTGCGACGCCCGAGTAGGCCAGTGTGTGAAGGAGAGAGGGGAGAGAGGAGAGGGATGAGAGAAGAGAGGGGAGAGAGACGAGGAGAGAGAGAGAGAGAGTAGTTTAGGGACGAGAATGAGAAAAGGCATGGAGGAGAAAAAAAGGAATATTTTAGGCCCGGGAGTAAAAGGTAATTAAATCAAAGGAAAATATAAGCAGTGTGTAAGTTGGGTTTTAAAAAGACAAAAGTAAACGAGTTTAGATTTGGGTTAAATGGAGAAAAAAGAAACAAGGAAAAGGAGAGAGAGAGGAGAAGGAGAAGAGAGAGAGGGGGAGAGGGGAGGGGAGAGGGGAGAAGAGAGAGAAGGGGAGAGGAGAGAGAGAGAGAGAGAGAGAAGGAGGAGAGAGAGAAAAGAGAGAGAGAGGGGAGACCAACATAGGCTACAAAAGAATCAACTAGACGCAACAAAGGACGTTTTACCCCCCAAAAAATGACATTTCGGGGCCCACAATGGGGTTTGGACGAGCTACAAAAGAGGCCGATTTAGGACACCGGGAAAAAGCCATAGGTGAACCTACTTACTTTTTTTCCCCTCCTCCTCCTCCTCCTCCTCCTCCTCCTTCACACGCTCAACACATTTACTTTCAGTGGAAGGAAAATAATAGTAATTCTCTGTTGAAATTTTTATTCGGAAGTTGTTTTATTTATTGTTTTGTGTGTGGGGGAAAGAGAGAAGAAGAGAGAAAGGAGAGGGGAGGGAAAAGAGAGAGAGGAGAGAGAGAGAAGGAAGGAGAGAAGAGAAAAAGGGAAGGGGAGGGAGAGAAAAGAGAGGGAGGAGAGAGAGAGAGAGAGAGAGAGAGAGAGAGGAGAGAAGAAAGTTTGGCGAAAAAAACTCATCAGTTTGAAAACTCAGAGAGCTAATTATTGTAATTTTTATGTAAATGACACCAGGTAGGAAGAAGAAGAGGAGGAGAAGAAGGAGGAAGAGGAAGAAGTTCGTGGGATGATGAGAGGAAAGAGTGCCATTAATTATTTACCTTTCAATTAAGTTATTTTACATGTAGATCAAGCTTACCTTTGATGTGACTTACCTTTATGGAAGCTGCGTGTTTCATCCGCCTCTTCTTTTCACCTTCCCCTTCCGTACTCGCCCTCGCGTGCTTTGTGTTTGTTTTCCCCTTCCCTTCCTTAAACTTTCCTTTCCCTTTCCCCTTTTCCCTTCCCCCTTTTTACCTTCTTTCTTTTCCTTTCTTTTTGGGGCCCTCCCTTCTCTTGCCTTCTCTTCCCATCTCTTCCCATCCCTTCCTTTCTCTTCCCTTCTCTTCTCTTCCCATTCCTTCTCTTGCCTTCTCTTCCCATCCCTTCCCTTCCCTTATCTTCCCTTCCCTTCCCTTTCCTGCCCTTCCCTTCCCTTCACTTCCCTTCTCTTCCCATCCCTTCCCTTTCCTCCCATTCCTTTTCTTCCCTTCCCTTCTCTTCCCTTTCCTTCCCTTCCCTTCCCATCCCTTCTTGCAGCGTCAAGTTTAGTATTTCTTCATAATCATGTATATTTTTTACATTGTGTATTTCTTTAGCAGTCTTTTATGCTACTTCAGATTCATGTATAATTTAATTTCCTTTATTGCGCCATGTATCCTTGTTAGATTCATACTTACCACGTCCTCCCCCCCCCCTCCTCTCCCCTCCCCTTGGGTCATTAGATTTTTTGGGGAGTACTTTTGGCGCCCATCGTCCTTTCAAACTTTAAGGGGCCGCCGGTCATATGGCCGGGAAAAACCTCCTCCAGGATTTCATTGCATCAGCATCAACATTATTCTTGTTGGACACCCACACTACTTATTGTTATTGTGTGTGTGTCTGTGTGTGTGTGGTGTGTGTGTGTGTGTGTGTTGTTTGTTGTTGTTAGTGGTAGTGGTGGTAATGTCTTAGTTATTGTTATTATTATCATCATTATTATTATTATTGTTATTATTACTATTGTTACTATTATTATCATTATTTCTTTGTCCTTTGTACTACCATCCTCCCGCCCTTGCTACTCTTACTCCTTCTCCTTCTCATTTTCGTTCTCCTTATCATCATCATCATCAACATTGTCACTGCCAACAATAATCATTACTATTAGCATCACCGTGAGTAGTGACGTCGTCGTTGTCGTCATCACCATCATCACCACCACCATCATTATCATCATTACCATCACCAACACCACCTCCGCCATTTACAGAAGGATATAAAAACACAAACTTTTTTTTGTAATTTATTTTCTAAACACGGAATCTGTGTACGAGACTCAGTTGTCATCTTTGCAATTTTAGGTTCAACAATTATACAATTTAGTAGTTTTATTTTTCTTCTAGCAAACAATTACTACAACAATAAAAAAAAAAATCCGAATTTTACATTGATTTTGAACATTTCAAATTTGTCTTGATAACTTTTTGGTTACTGAAATTTTGGTGCTCTATTTAGTTTTTTGATGGAACGGTTTTTCACATTTTTATGGAGATTTTTTTATTTTTTATTTTTATTAAACCAGAAGGAAGCAGGAACCACTTGGTAGGTAGGATTGGAACAGAGTCTGTGTGTATGTGTGTGTGTGTGTGGTGGGGCAGTATATAAAGTAGTTTATTGTTCTATTTGTCTTCACTAAATTGTCTCGTGTATTCGTAAATAAGAATAGTTAACTGTTTGGTGGGTCACGTGAATCAATGAATTTTTTGATTCACGATCAATCGATCACGATCGATTCACGATTTTTTGATCGATCAATGATCGATCACAAGCACAATTTGCTTGTGATCGTAACTCAGAATGGCGTTTCGTGATTTCTCTATACATTTATCTATATTATACATCTTCTCTATATATATTTTCCTAAAAAGTGTCAAAAAATAGAGATGGGAAAAAAATAATGATATACAATCTAGGGAGCAAATGAATGTTGCTAATATACTAATGGGGATGTTAATTATGTACGATGATTTACTTGTCTAAATATTTACTTGTGACATTCCTAATGACCATTGAGTTACTAGGAAAAAAAAAAGGAAGTAACGAAATAAACATTTATCTAATGAGGTTTGTAATTTACTGCGGTAATGTCGTAGTTTCAGTTAATGAGCAACATTCATTATGGATCATTATTAGTTTTTAAGGAGTAATCTAGTAATTGCTGAGAATTATGATTTATCTCTTGATTTTTGTTGATGTTGGAAAAGTTTAGTCCTTCAGAATAGAATGTGAAAATTATGAAATGTGTGTGTGTGTGTGTGTGTGTGTGTGTGTGTGTGTGTGTGTGTGTGTATTTGTGTGTGTGTGGTGTGTGTGTGTGTGGTGTGTATGTGTGTGTGTGTGTGTGTGTGTGTCTGGTCCCGGCTTCCCTCTGGAGGTGCCAAGTTACCATCTGTGTACCAACCGGCCCGTCACCTCTCATACCGAGGAACCGTTACACAAAGAGCCACAGTAGAACGTCTTCCCTTGAGGGCGAGGAGGAGGCAGGGGCGTGCGTGCGTGCGTGTGTACGGCAGGGGGAGTGAGGAGACGCCACTTTTACTTTCATTTTTACCCTAAAGTTTGCTATTTTCATTTGATATTTTTTATACATTTGACAAAAATATGCAATGTAGTTGAGAGTTGTATTTATATGGTTTTTTTCCATGTGGTGTTTAGGACAGGATAGGTGTTATGTATGTTGCTAGGGGTTGTTGTTGTTGTTGTTGTGGTGGTGGTGGTGGTGGAGTTGCCTTTTATGGGTATGCCTTGGTGGTGTGTGTGGTGCCAACGTGTATCAAAGCGTTAGTTGTATGTGTAAGGGGAAAGGTTTGGGGGGGGGAGGGGGGCAAGGAGAAGGACTGTCAGACTATAATTTTTGTTGGATATCTGCCACACTTGCATTTTTTTAGTACTTTTTTCTGGATTGTGATGAAAGTTATGGTGGCTATTTTTGCTGTTTTTTTATTGTGTTATTGTTTATAAAGGTTTGGTGTTCCTGTTGAGGGGATTTTTTTTATAATGATGAAAATTATGGTCGTTTTTTTTTGGTATTGTTGTTATGTTATTGTTTTTAAAGGTCTGGTGTTCCTGTTGAGGGGATTTTTTTTTCTGGTCCTCCCCCGTGTGTTGTTATGCCGCTGGAGGGAGGAAGGGTTGTGTTCTGTTCCCCTGGCCGTGTTCTGCGTCACCCCGGGCGTCACACACTCCCCCGTAGCGTCACGCAGCCTCACCTACCCGCCTCACCCTCAAGAGTTACACTGTTACCATTACACTGCTACACACGCTTCCTGCTCCACTTGTTTCTCATTTTTCTCCTATTTCTCCCTGTTCTCTTTTTTTCCTTTACTAATTTTCTTCCTTTCTTGTTCGTAAAAAAAAATCTTGTCTTCCTGTCCACTGCTTGTTATGTATATAAGTATTTTTGAATAGGATGACAAATTTTCACAATGATATCACTTAACTTCATGTTCCGTAGAAACTGAGTTAGCACCGATGTTCATTTTTTCTGTTTTCCTTTGTTAATTCCGGATCTGGTTTTGATATCAATAACACATACGTCGGTGAAACACACACTCAATTACCCTACCATTGTTAAACCAACTTTTAAGTATCAAATTACGTGTCAAATATTGAGAAAATCTATACCCATAACACTAGATTACTTTTTATAAAAGAGTCCTTAATATATCCACATCAATAATTTCTTTTTTACCAGAGTTATACAACAATAGTGGAAAACCCTCTCTTTTACAAACCCTAGTCCTCCATGCATAATCAAATAAAGAAATGTACATCCTACCTCATTACACTGATTACAATAACACCTTTCCTGCTCTGTCACCCGATATACAATGGCTTAGCGAGAGAGGAATAATAAAATCCTGACACATTTTATAATCAAGAAAAAAAATACCATTCCAACCAGCGAAATATTTATCCTTGTTTTGAGTTCAATGATAAATGACGATAATGACAAAAGAATATCGGGCGGAGTTGCCAGCCGCTCCGATATCAGATTCCCGCCCGGAGCAAGAAGACCTTTCCTGGCTCTCGGGGTTTCCTTGTATCCCGCCTCTCTCGGGTTTGTTGGGTTCCTCCTCCTCACACTACCCTACATACTGCGTCATGCTTTCCTAGTGTTATTATCATTGATACAAAATTAAGAGGCAGCGCCCTTCTCGATTTTTGTTTCTATTTTACAGTGAGCTTCTGAAGATAATGTATCAGCCGCAGAATCAGGAATCGATGCAAAAATTGTATTTTCTTCTCTCTACACACAATTAAAAGCGACCTGACCACCTGGTATGAGCGTGTGATTCTTGTTGCTGTTGATGTCTTGTTACTGACTGGCTTTTGGTCTGAAACTTTTGTTTGAGTTCCTTTTGTTACGCTGAGTCAAAACATTTATATCTCAATTAGCAAAATACTCTCATGTGTGCAGAAGTCGGGAGTCAAATGTTGAGGCATCACAAAACTAAATATCTGAAAACATTAACCCCGATCTTGTGCCTGATTTGTAAGTAAAGGCGAGGTGGTCCATGGACACGATGCGACGCGGGACACTCGCTCATAGCAGGTCACCAGGTGGCAAAGAAGTACTGTACACAGTTGGAACCCTTATCCAGCTATCAGATTGGTATAACAATCCAGGTCACCGCGCAACGACTCCAATCCCGTGCTCCGAAGTAGGTTTCCCGAAGGGGTGTTCTTGTCCATCAAAAATAGATTAAATTACAAGTGCTCTCAACAAACAAAAGGAGTGAGTGAGAGATGCAGGAAACAGTGACAAGGTGGGTGCGAGCAGGAAGAATTCCAAACATATTGAATCTTCCATGTCGCTTATCAGAGGAAAGTTGATCTGTAGAAACGAATGCGACTAAGAGTTACTCGTGGGCACTTGAGAAACCGAGAGGAGTCAAGAATCAAAGAGCACAGGAGCTGCGTCGGTGCTTAACGTAGAGTCAGGTACAGGAGTACTCTAGCACACCATGTGGGGGCCGGGGGGGCGGAGGGAGGGGAGAGAGGGCGTAGCGTAGACCTTCGACCGTGTGTGTGTGTGTGTGTGTGGTGTGTGTGTGTGTGTGTGTGTGTGTGTGTGTGTGTGTGTGTGTGTGTGTGTGTGTGTGTGTGTGTGTGTGTGTGTGTGTGTTGGTAGGAAATAATGATATAGCACGGAAGTAAACTTGATGTTGGTGTTGGTAGTGGGTCGTAACGTTGGTGTCTGTTGATTAGTTTGCAGTAGTAAATGTTGTTGCAGTGGCTACAGGTGCTGGGGCTGCCATCACCACCGTGTTATAGTGTAGTGTAAGGGTCAGATGCATGTAAGAGAGTATAATAGTGGTGATGCTGGTGATGTTATAGTAGTGGTGATGCTGGTGTGGATTGTGATGTCTTGGGTCACGCACGCCCCCCTTCCTCCCCCTCCTCCCCGAGCCGGGCCGCCGTGGTCAATGCCGTATATACAAGCACACTTAGTCACCCGCGGCCCTAGGAGCCTCCCCAGTCCGTCCCGCACCTTCCGCGACGCTGCACGCTACCCAAGGGCTTAAGCTAGTTTGTGGGTATGATTTGACTGACAAAATTTGGAGATAGACTCATGCATTATGTGTTTTATTATTATTAATTTCTTCTAAGTTTGCCGTTACTGTGTTTTGCTTATCCATGTGCTTTACTTATCCATGGTTTGTTTTGTTTTGTTTGTGTGCATCCTCGTGAGTAGCGGTGGAGGTGGCGGAAGGGCGGCAACGGACTCGAGAAACTCTCCCTCGCGGCCGTGGGATCCTTACAAAGAGAACCAATCAAGGCAAACAGTCTGATTTAGTTTTTAAAATTTCTTATACTTTTACGTAAATCGTTTTCATTGGCTCTATCGGCGAACAGGAACTAAGAGACAGCCCTTTTTATTTGTTTACATTAAGTGTTTTGTAAATGGAAAGACAATGTGGCAATACTATCATCTGGTTGAAGAAGTTAAAGTATGGGAACACTCGAAATAGAATGATGTTGCACTTTTGGGTTATCCTGTAAGGCAACTAAACCTGTCTATTAATCAAATAATTCATCATTTCTTTTTCCATTTTAACAAAAATTCATTGTCGTTCCAATACATATAATTCCTTATTGTCATATTGGTTCTATTGATTAAAAAGTTACATCTTACTGTACAACTCTGGAAAAAAAACTATTTCAAAAGTACACCGGTACATCAGACTCGGAGCTAGGACACTCAGCCGTCCAGCCTTACAAATAGGACAGCAGGTAGTGTTCCTTGTGTTCTTCCGACATAATTCAATTTCTTTGCGTCAGTCAGCATTTCTTTACTCCAGTGCACGAAGCCGAACAGACAGTGCCACTCAGTCAGCGCCTCGGTCCGTGCCGGCACAGGGCTGACGAGGCACCTGACCCACGCCCACAATGCCTCACCGCCCACAAACTCGGATAAAAATAGAGAACAATACGGTGATTTAGAGTTTTAGACCACTCTCAAAACCACTTGGCCGCCAGACACGCAGGAAATAGTGGGTGATCGACGAATACAGGGCAAGGGAACAGGAAGGGCAGAAGAAACCCTTGCCCTAGCCTGATCCTAGATGGTCACCTGTCTCCGCCGACCCCCTGCTTCCACCCATGTGCTTGGCGTGGCTATGTCGTTTTGGAGGTGCGGCAACAAGAGAGGATAAACTGCACCTGAGTAGCGCTAACTGTAACAACAATGTACATGTTGATGAGTCATTGAACTATTTAATTAACAACATCGGGTTAGTGGGTGTTAGGAAGTTGTGGGCGTGGTTCAGCGTGCCTCCCCTTTCCCTTTTTTTTCTCTCTCTCTCTCTCTCTCTCTCTCTCTCTCTCTCTCTCTCTCTCTCTCTCTCTCTCTCTCTCTCTCTCTCTCTCTCTCTCTCTCTCTCTCTCTCTCTCTCTCTCTCTCAATAACATTTCCTCACAATATCAATGAACGTCAAGTTGTTATAACCATAAACTGGACTTCAATAAGGACATTTGTACACCGCCGTTCACCCGTGAAAGGATTACACACTGACCACACTCTCGGCGTTTGGTTATGTTACAGACTTTCGTTTTTTATTGTGTATGGCCGGAAAGAGAGTGGTAACATGAATAAAAACTGGTGTTGTTTTTGAAATACAATGCTGAAATACCATGATATTGACTTTTTTTAATTTTTTTTGGCCATACACTATAGTACATACATATAAAATTTCCAATACCTTACATATTGTGGATTCCCGTCGTTCCCTTACGTTCTTGCTCCTGTCACTTGTTAGTCACACATATAACATAAAATACTTGCAATGCATTTATATAAACACACACACACACACAAACGTACACATGAGTAGGCTATACTCGTATATGTGCGTATTTGTGTGCGTTCCAGTAGAGAGAGAGAATGGGAGAGGAAGCCGGTATGAAGTGGTCGAGCCTCAGTCAGCACACGGTAGTTTCTGAACACCTCACTTCCTTCCTCTCTGAAACACTAAACAGTTTATACTCCTGAACATAACTCCTTAACTTCCTAACATGGCATGATTCA
>JACEEZ010001977.1:192500-267500 GCA_016584305.1 Chionoecetes opilio | reverse complement strand
GTTATCATTATCATTATTGTTAATGTAATATTAATGTTAATAGCTTTGTGAACTTTATTAAAACTACGATACATCATTAAATAGACAATGTATTCTATTCATACTCTTGGACTGTGTGTGTGTGTGTGTGTGTGTGTGTGTGTGTGTGTGTGTGTGTGTGTGTGTGTGTGTGTGTGTGTGTGTGTGTGTGTGTGTGTGTGTGTGTGTGTGTGTGTGTGTGTGTGTGTGTGTGTGTCTGCCTGTGCTCGCGAGTTATATAGATGATTAATATCTAAAATAGAACAATTATTAGAACTAGGTACATGTTAAAAGATAATTGAACGATGTATAATATATGTCAAGGTCTGTGTACAATGATAGATCCGCGTACAGTAAGCTATGTACACATGCATAATTATAAGTAACTCCTATCTTACACCCCTCCTCCTCCTCCTCCTCCTCCTCCTCCTCCTCCTCCTCCTCTCCTCCTCCTCCTCCTTATCCAAATAATGTTGTTTTTTATCGCCTCCCGACCAAACACCACACAGAGTAGCTCGGTCTTCCTTAGCACCTAAAGATTATTATTATAACTATTACCATGCGTCCTGTCTCACCTCCTTCCTCTTCAACACACACACACACACACACACACACACACACACACACACACACACACACACACACACACACACACACACACACACACACGCTGGCTACTGCTGTCCTAGGTTCTCTTTCTCCTGACTCTCTTAACATTGTACTGACTAAGGCTGCTGACTCCCCTGCCTCTTCTCCTTCCCCTGTTGTACTACTTGTCCGTATCACAGAGACGAACCACGCGAACAGTGTCTAGTATTCTCTCTCTCTCTCTCTCTCTCTCTCTCTCTCTCTCTCTCTCTCTCTCTCTCTCTCTCTCTCTCTCTCTCTCTCTTTAAGTTATTTTGTACATTTCTGAATCACTGAAGGTGTGCAAACGTGCCTCCCGCTGTGTATGTAGCACCTGTTTTGTGTTTATTTCTATCACACACATTTGTCTATGTTTATATTTTGTTTGTTGTTGTTATTGTTTTGTTTGTGATGTGTTCTTCCACGCCTGGTCGGCACACACACCTGGTAGTACACAGCGCTGGATGCCACTGTGTTGTGTAAGTCTAACTTGTACCATGGTTGTTGTGGTGGTGGTGGTTTGTTTTTATTTATCACATATATTGTACAGTGCACTATAGACTACTATGCTATGCCGCCTCACCCATACTTCCTCCCTGCCTAACCCACCTCACTCATAAACCTAAAGCTTAACACATATTACATGGTTAACACACACACACACACACACACACACACACACACACACACACACACACACAGTCCAAGAGTATGAATAGAATACATTGTATACTAACATATACTAACGCTTTATACTATGTGCAAAAACCTTGTTATTATAAGCTGTTGTATAGACTGAGACGGGGGAAAGGAGCCCCACATGAGTTTTTAATTTTGTTTTTATAGGCGGAAGACGTGACTGCCTGAGAGAGAGAGAGAGGTGTCGTGTGTGTGTGTGCGTGCGTGTGTGTGTGCGCGCGCTGTGTGTGTGTGTGTGTGTGTGTGTGTGTGTGTGTGTGTGTGTGTGTGTGTGTGTGTGTGTGTGTGTGTGTGTGTGTGTGTGTGTGTGTGTGTGTGTGTGTGTGTGTGTTTCTTCCTTCCTCCTCCTCAGTCGTTATTCATGGGGCTAATAATTATAAGTTCGTTGTATTGAAGTCAACTATGAAGTGTGTGTGTGTGTGTGTGTGTGTGTGTGTGTGTGTGTGTGTGTGTGTGTGTGTGTGTGTGTGTGTGTGTGTGTGTGTGTGTGTGTGTGCGTGCGTGCGTGCGTGTGTGTGTGAATGATGAAGGAATGCAGTTCTTATTAAGCTAAACGAACGATACGCCCACACGCTATTGTGATATGAATATTTACATCACTGGGAAATAACGAAGAATATATTCTTTCCTGGTATTAGACTTATGCAGAACAACACATCATAAGCTTGTCTTTTCATCTTTTCACCGTTGTCAGTAAATAAACTTTGTTTTCTTTCTCTCCCTGGAATGATTGTTATAATGATTTATCCAATAGGGTTTTTTTCTCATCGCTCATTTTCTGATATTTTTCTCCCCTTCCTAAATTACAACTTTTCTCTATCCCTTTGATCTTTATTCCAAATCTCATTACTTTATTCTGTTACCGTTTATTTTCTGTTATCACGCTATTTCGCTTGTTTTACTCCCCACTTTCTTCTCTGTAACTCTTATCTTATCTTCTCTGTATTCTTTAATCCTGTAAGTACCATAAATCCTCACAAGCGTTCCTACCATTCATTATACACAAAACTATACCATTACCACTCTGTCATGGAATATTAGACTAAAGTAAAATATATTTCTCCTTAAAAGATACAGAAAAGAACAGGAAAATAAAGTAGAATTATACACAGTTCCTTAATCAATCATATGATATACACATAGACAAAAATAATGAAGTATAGGATATTAGTAAGCAAAGACGTTATACTCTCGTTATATTCTTAAAAAAAAAAAAAAAAAAAAGTAATGAAGGATACACACGCCACACAGGGCCAGGTCAAGGTCTTAGGGATTAGGTCAAGGCATTATGGGTTAGGTCAAGGTCTTAGGGGTTAGGTCAAGGTCTTAGAGGTTAGGTCAAGGTCTTAGAGGTTAGGTTAAAGTCTTAGAGGTTAGGTCAAGGTCTTAGGGGTTAGATCAAGGTCTTAGAGGCTAGGTCAAGGTCTTAGAGGTTAGGTCAAGGTCTTAGGGGTTAGATCAAGGTCTTAGAGGTTAGGTCAAGGTCTTAGGGGTTAGATCAAGGTCTTAGAGGTTAGGTCAAGGTCTTAGAGGTTAGGTCAAGGTCTTAGGGGTTAGATCAAGGTCTTAGAGGTTAGGTCAAGGTCTTAGAGGTTAAGTCAAAGTCTTAGAGGTTAGGTCAAGGTCTTAGGGATTAGGTCAAGGTCTTAGGGGTTTAAGAGTCCATGCACCAATACTCTATTCTTGGTATAATGACTCTCAGGTCCAGTCCAGAGGGTCAATAACGTATAATTACGATTAGTTCCTTTTTCTTCCATTCATCATACACTATTACCGTCATGCGTTCATCTTAATATTTGTATATTTGTATTTTTTTTTCTTCCATTATCTAAGCCACTTGCAATTTTTGGTACAATCGCTATTTCTTTTTTCTTAGCATTTTTTTTTTTTGCTTTATTCATTTTTTGTTCATGAGTAAAGTGAGGGTGTAGCAGCTCGCCTCTTCCTCTATGCATAACTCTACATTGAAGGACACGTGCTTCTATATGTTTATCTAATACTCTGATTAGTAATATAAGATTTTTGCCTACTATAAACCTGTATTCCTTCTTCTAAGTAAGTAAGTAAGTAATATTATTTAGCCATTAGCCTACAGTATCTTCCCTCTCTCTCTCTCTCTCTTTCTCTCACTCTCTCTCTCTCTCTCTCTCTCTCTCTCTCTCTCTCTCTCTCTCTCTCTCTCTCTCTCTCTCTCTCTCTCTCTCTCTCTCTCTCTTTGTCTAAACAGCAGAGAAGGTACACACACACACACACACATACACACACACACACACACACACAACACACACACACACACACACACACACACACACACACACACACAACACACACACAACACACACACACACACACACACACACAGAAGAACACCACAACTTGGAAGCAGTAGCTGGGAACTCAGTGGAAAAGAAACCAAGCTCAGAAGACGTGGTTGTAATCAGAGTAGAGAGGGAGCAAGAAAGGAAGGATTAGCCAGCTCAAGGTTTAGAGAGAGAGAGAGAGAGAGAGAGAGAGAGAGAGAGAGAGAGAGAGAGAGAGAGAGAGAGAGAGGAGAGAGAGAGAGAGAGAGAGATGGCGTGTGTGTGATTAATCTTTACTTAACTCTAACCCTTCCCTAACCTAACCTCGTCCGCCTAACTCCTTTGTACTTCGCCGCCTCGTCTGTTCTACCTAATTACTCGCTCGGAAAAAAAAGTAATGAGATCGAGGAGGAAGCTGCTACACCCGCCTCTATCAAGGATGTAGAAGTGTAAATAAAGGTTGGTTTTCGGCAGATCTCTAGAAATCATGCTTTTATTTTACCTTTTTATGTATTTTTTTCTTTCTATATGTTCGAGGAAATCGTTGATATCAATATGTCGCTTTTGATGTTTTCATATGCTCGAGTTCTTGTGTGGTTTTCGCGTCCTATTCGGCTGTTCGTCATAGTGAAAATGAGTAGTAATAACGGTGCCCCAAACTGCCTTCATCGCCGCCGCCCTCCCCCTCCCTCTGCCTCCCTAACTACTCCCTAGGATCCATACGCAGTGCTTAGCCGTGATCGCTTTCCTCTCTGGCCGTTTTTGGTCTCCTTCGTGTAATATTCTCTGGCAATTTCCCTGGAACTGCCTCTCGCCATGGTCGGTTTGGCCTCCGTCGTTGGCAGCCACTGAGCTGGTGGTCCTCCCACAGGCGCCCCTAAGCCCCATTGACTCTCCATGATGAGTCCAAGGAGAGTCGTTGACGGCCGGTAGAGCGACAGGACTCAAACACTGTTTTTCCCCTGATGAACTCCAATCGGGGCTTCCTTTCCCAAAAAATGGTTGTAATATAAAGAAAAACCTGGTCACCCTTGTCTTATGGCTATAACCGAGGGAGGGAATAGGCAGGGAAGACCTCCGGACCCCGACGTCTGGGGGGAGGTCCTCGCTGCCTGGCTCCCCATGGACGCGGCACCGACACTACACCCTGGTGGTAGGATGCAGTTTACAGGGACCCTTCACCGTCTTCTGCAGGGGAACCACCAACACCAAAGACTGCCAACATGCCTTCTGCACGTTTTGTTCCAGCGGCTCTCTCTCTCTCCTCTCTCTCCTCTCTCTCTCTCTCTCTCTCTCTCTCTCTCTCTCTCTCTCTCTCTCTCTCTCTCTCTCTCTCTCTCTCTCTCTCTCACACACACACACACACAGGTTCAGTCTGTCGTCGCCCTCACCGCTTCCCGCCCACACGCCCCTCGCCGTCATTATCACTCACCACCACCCTCACCGCCCACTCAGCTCCCCGTCACTTTCATTTCACTCTCCCCTCTATCCCTGGACGTCCCACTTCCTCTTTTAGCCTAGTTTCTCTTTTTGTATATGTTTTGGGGTTTCGATGCTTTTCTTTTACTCCTGTATTGGATAACTACTCCAATTATAGTTATATTTCTGTTCTCGTTCTTCAGTTATTACAAATCAACATGTCTTTCTAAGCTGGCTCCATTTTTTCCTTTCGTACTCAGTCAGAAATCATATACGTCGTTTTGATCTGTTTTGTAGCTTTTTTTACAATTGTGTTGGGGGGGAAATCTAAAATTGGCTTGGTGGTATAAGCTGTTTTTCTCCTTAAATTTATTGAGTTGTTGTATCAGTGGGACGTGGCTCCCTTCCTTTTTTATTTGTTTGTAGGAGGAGGGGTGAAGGATAATAAAAACATCCCAACTTCCTCCTCCTCCTCCTCCTTCTCCTCCCCCTCCTTCTCCTCCTCCTCCTTCTCCTCCTCCTCCTTCTCCTCCCCCTCCTCCTTCTCCTCCTCCTCCTTTCCTCCTCCTCCTCCTCCTCCTCCTCCTCCTCCTCCTCCTCCTCCTCCTCCTCCAGCATGATCGTATGGTTTTAGGTCGTTAACATCCGGATATACAATGCTGTTTCAAAAATGTGTTAATAATTCCACGGACGTTAATCCAAAATATGACATGATGGAAAAAAAGAATAAAACTAAAACAGCCACTATGAATCCAAAGTTTTTCTTCTTATGCCAGTCATTTGAGTTATCTTGCCAAAATTAATCAGGAGAACTACATTAGTCTTACATCACTATCAATATCATCATCACCATCATCAGAATCATCATTATGAACATGCATATCGTTATACCTTTAATTTTTCTTTCTCTGTTACAGGTGAGTGTGCAATATTTGTGTCAGTGAATGCAGAGAAGTCTCAGCATCGTGTGGGTGAGTCAGAAGTATTTTGTGTTATGGGAAGTAGCTTTAAAGGGGCGAGTGGGTGAGTCAGAAGTATTTTGTGTTATGGGAAGTAGCTTTAAAGGGGCGAGTGGGTGAGTCAGAAGTATTTTGTGTTATGGGAAGTAGCTTTAAAGGGGCGAGTGGGTGAGTCAGAAGTATTTTGTGTTATGGGAAGTAGCTTTAAAGGGGCGAGTGGGTGAGTCAGAAGTATTTTGTGTTATGGGAAGTAGCTTTAAAGGGGCGAGTGGTTGAGTCAGAAGTATTTTCTGTTATGGGAAGTAGCTTTAAAGGGGTGAGTAGTTGAGTCAGAAGTATTTTCTGTTATGGGAAGTAGCTTTAAAGGGGCGAGTGGGTGAGTTAGAAGTATTTTCTGTTATGGGAAGTAGCTTTAAAGGGGCGAGTGGGTGAGTTAGAAGTATTTTGTGCTATGAGAAGGAGCTTTAAAGGGGTGTGTGGTGTGTGGTGTGCGTCCCTTACCACCGCTCCCTTGCCCGGCCTTGCGTGTGACATGTCTGCAGGAGGGAGGGTAGGAGGGTAAAGAAGGGAGAATGAGGGGAGGAGAGAGGGTAGGAGGGTAAAGGAGGGAGAATGAGGGGAGGGAGAGAGGGTAGGAGGGTAAAGAAGGGACAGTGGGGGGTGTTAAGTAAGAAGGGGGTAGTGGATACGGCCGGGAGGAGAGTATTAGTAGGGAACATAAGTAGGAAGGGCTGATTACTGCGCAGTTTCTGAAAAGCATCAAGACTTAAGTGCGAAAGTTTAGTCAATTGGCCGAGAAGGAAAGTAAGAACAGTCCGCAGTAGTATAAGTAGACACACACACACGCACCGACGCACACGCGCGTGTCTCTACTTTACAACAAGTTTAGTTACTGCAGGGTAGTTAACGCTTGAGGGAGATAGTAGGGAAAAGCACTCCGGGAGGTTAATTCTGTTGATTCTGTGGAGGACACTTGCTGAAGGGAAAGATAAGAGGGGGCGTTTGGAGTCCCTGTATAGTACCGAGTCTCTCTCTCTCTCTCTCTCTCTCTCTTCTCTCTCTCTCTCTCTCTCTCTCCTCCTTCCTCTCTCTCTCGTTCTATCTCTCTCTACACAAGTGAGGCGTATAAGAGAGGCGTGTCTACTCTAATTGTTTGCCAAAAAATTGGATGTAGAAAGTGAGGAAACTCGAGGGACAATAATTGTCGACCGTGAACGGTGCAGAAAGGAGAAAGTTAGCGCGGAAAAATGTGTTAATTTGAGAGAAGAGAGAGAGAGAGAGAGAGAGAGAGAGAGAGAGAGAGAGAGAGAGAGAGAGAGAGAGAGAGAGAGAGATAACGGAGAAGTTGTCTAATGCTACTACATGAGTGTGTGTGTGTGTGTGTGTGTGTGTTTATCTTGGTTTTCTTACGCAAGCTTATACCCCACTCCATTGCTATTCATTTACTGGATATTGTCTTTGTTGCAGAGAAGCTATATAACCATCTGTTTTTATTTCCTTATTCCCTGCCTGTCATGGGTCAAATAGTGTTGGTGTGCTATGCTATAGAAGTGTATGTCTTTGTATTACGTCCGACAAACTAAAACATTGAAAAAAACAAATTTAATATTTGGGTGAATCTTTGGTGGCTAAAAATTAGAATTTGGTAAGGACTATATCCCCTATTATTGGTATGAATTTGTGTAGTTTCTATATGTGTGATTGATTGCAGTTACTTATATTACAAAAGGGATAGGGAAGAGAGTGCTGCAGAAGACCCTCGACTCTCTTGTTATAGGAGGAATTCGTTGGTTTTGGTATGATGGAAACGCTGAATGGGGATGTAATTTATGATTTGATCCTGGAGGCTTTGAGCTTAATAGATATGTTGATGCTCCAGTGGTCGTGGATCGGAAATGGTCTAATAGGGGGAGAAAGGGTGGAAGAGGATATGGAGGTGGAGGAGAAGGAGGAGATGGAGGTGGAGGTGAAGGATGGTGTACGAATGATGGAAGAGAGAGAGAGAGAGAGAGAGAGAGAGAGAGAGAGAGAGAGAGAGAGAGAGAGAGAGAGAGAGAGAGAGAGAGAGAGAGAGAGAGAGAGAGAGAGAGAGAGAGAGAGAGAGAGAGAGAGAGAAGGATAAGATGAGGAATGTTTCTGATGTCTCTTACTTCTGAGGATTTGTTTACATACTTTTTTCAGTGTGTTTCTCGCGGCGTTCTCTGAGTGTCTGATTCTATGGAGGTTAGGTGAGGTGTTATAGCTTTTTATGCATACCAGGAAACTCTGAATTGTCTGAGATTACGGCTTTACTGCGGTCTTACAAGGATTTATACTGTTTAATCTATGGGTTAATCTGTGTATTTTGCTTTGGATTAATGTTACTTGGATCGGCTTTTCCTATGGGTTCTATCTCTATTAAACTCTGAAGTGTCTGAGATTACGGCTTTACTGGGGTCTTACAGGGATTTATACTGTTTAATCTATGGGTTAATCTGTGGTGGTGTTGATTTGGATTAATGTTACTTGAAGGGATCGTCTTTTCCTATGGGTTCTATCTCTATTTTGAGCTCTGTCGTTGGGTCTCTTGTCTCTTGATGTGTTCTATAGGAAGCTGTTTCTATGGGAATTGCATTTGTGTAGAGGGGTTCACTTCTCTATGGTCGGTGTGTGTAAGGGCTAGATTTCTGGTAAGGGTTTCTAGTCCTCTGTATCTGCTAAGGTGATTGTCTCCTTTGGCTTCTAAATGTCTTTCTCTATAGGAAGTATACTAATATTACTTATATAGCTCTGTCTCTATGGGGATATTGAAGCATTATTTTTATAGTACATTAAATTGTATAGTCTTTTATACACTATTTTACTCTATTTTGGTCTTTATTGATAGTTAAAGGTTCAAGGATGTATTTGGGCATAGTTTTTAGAGAGGGGAGGAGTGTTTGTATTACATGATAGGTAGGGACAGAGAGAGATATTTATGTATTAAGAAATAAAGATGGAGAGAGGGTAGATAGAGAAAGGTGAAGACTAAAGGACGGATCTACTTCTCATCCACTAGGGGAGTCTTGGCTACGGTGTTAATCTTTGGCCTGTCCTTGTCTTTGGGCCTGTGCTTCTTTGGGGCATAGATGTGTGTGTGTGTGTGTGTGTGTGTGTGTGTGTGTGTGTGTGTGTGTGTGTGCGTGAGAGAGAGAGAGAGAGAGAGAGAGAGAGAGAGAGAGAGAGAGAGAGAGAGAGAGAGAGAGAGAGAGCATGCATAAAGCTTTCTCCCCAAGCATTGTTATTCCGAGGTCATGTTTCTCAGTTTGCAGCAACAAAGTTAAGCGAGAGATTTATCTTTACGCACACACACACACACACACACACGCGTTTACACATGAAAAATAAAGATTAAAGACTCTCAAGTGTCATGGTTGCACAGAATCACAATGGAATATTTTTAGAACCAACAGAGGTAAAGAGGAGGAGGAGGGGAGGAGGAGGAGGAGGAGGAGGAGGAAGGAATAATAGCAGAATTTATGTTTAGTAAAAGCATTATCATCACACTCCTGCATTTGTTTAAGGTTATTTCAACACTCGTTTTTTTTCACTTTCGAGTTCAATTTGTGCCTAGCTTGTTTATGTATCTTGCTTAACTGTTCCATTTACATTATTTTTCGATATTTATCTTCCTTCTCGCATACATATTTTCCTGTATTTTTTCTCTCACTTAGTTTGCACGTGCAATTTTACTTTCGGGTGTCAATTTATCTTCCCCTGTAAACATTTTTTGCCTTTTTGTACATTTTTTTTTCTCATTTGTTTATGCGTGTTATATTTACTGAGTAACTGTGTGTGTGTGTGTGTGTGTGTGTGTGTGTGTGTGTGTGTGTGTGTGTGTGTGTGTGTGTGTGTGTGTGTGTGTGTGTGTGTGTGTGTGTATTACAAGTTATTCATTTTCTTATAGTCACAGCTCTTACGTTGAATGTTTTTGAATTTTCCATAATGGCTAACACAGCCTTTGCTTATATATTTTTGTTCAGAACATTTTTTTATTTGTTATCTATAATATATATATTTACACATAACTTCATTTTTTTTTCTCCGAACACTAACATTTAGAAACTGTGCAGAGAAATGTTCGCGTCCTTCAAGTAACTCCAACTAGCAATCATAAGGGAAGAAACAACAAGGAATAAAAAGGAGAAATATATGTATATGACAAAGAAAATAATGATTACCCTAAAGGAAAAAAAATATTGTCTGACGAAAGTGTAATGAGTGACTTGAAGAACGCGAAGTGAAAAGCTACCAACCCCCGTTATGAGCCACGTCTTATGGTGACCGGCCCGGGAAAAAATTCTATATCACAGTTTTACTATTATTTTCACAGCTTAGATGATGAAGAACAAGTGTTGAAGGATTCCACAGGTTGCCTTTTGTCCCTACTCTTACATATTTATTCACTAGGTCATTTAGCACTCATTTATTGTACACATTTATTTCATTTAGCACTTCCAGTATGGCGTTGCGTTATGCGCCGGGCTGTCTACCATAATTATTTGCGTCTCATAGCCAGGGGTGTGTCGCAATTCGTGTGTTTGTTGGTCTCACATACTCAGCACGAGGTGGGGGAGTTGTTCAGGGCAGTTGAGTCATTCACACTTAAAGCTTGGGGTCAGCCACTTCCTACTAAAATCGCTTTAGTATCACCGCTGCCACCAAAACGCTCTCCATGCACGAATACACTCCTAGTCACCTGCAGAATCATAGTAGGATTATTACATCGTCGTTTGTTATTGTGTAGCATTAGCACATGTTGTTGTGTTGTTGTTGTTGTTGTTGTTGTTTGTTGTTGTAAGCGAGGGGAGTAGTTTTTCCGACTGCCAGAGGATGCAGATTTGTTTTTCCTTCTTTTTTTTATTTCATGAGTTTTCTCATCACTGTTTCATGTCCTTTAGCATTCCGAGCGGCACTGAAGGTGGTAAGGGAAGACTCCAGTTAATCTTGTTTATGTGAGTAGCCGTAGCGACCAATAGTATGGCTGGAGAGATCATTGGTAATATCACTAATTACTGGGTGACTTTTGAGAGATCTAGAAACATCTCACGAGCCAGTGGGAGATACGGGAATGACACTGACCAATAGGAAGCCTCAATGATAGGCACACAGGAATCCCACAGACCAATAGGAAGCCTCAATGATAGGCACACAGGAATCCCACTGACCAATAGGAAGCCTCAATGATAGGCACACTGGAGTCCCACTGACCAATGAGAAGCCTGGAGAGATCAAGTCCCCAGGTTTACGGTGGATCAAGGGTCTGACGGCAATGAAAACAAAGTGTAATCAAGAAAAAGAAATAATGAAAATACAATATATATGTTTCGGAGTTCCATAGCACTTCAGGATTCGCTTAGCAGACCGTAAGCACCAGCATACTAACGGGAGCACACCAACCCCTGCGTATCGGCACCATTAAGATCACAGGACCACCGACATAGGAGCTAGGCGGCCCCGGGAGGTGAAGCACAGCCCTGTAACATGGAGAATCACAGACTCAATGGAGAAGCGGGACGAGCAAGGTCCGGGGGTTATACGGGGAAAAGGGGACGACGAACCGGGAGAAGGGAGGAATCAGATAAAGAAAAAGGAAAATCAGATAGAAGTTTTCGGAGGGGAACATTGTCAGGGAAAGGGTACAACATGAAACCCTGAATTACGACTGACCAGCAAGGAATGGGGTAGAAGAACATCCAAGGGCAACATACAAATGACTATCGGACATTAATGACTGACACAAGAAGCGGGTGGGAAGACGTCTGTCTAGGGGGACGGGCAAAATGAAACCTGAAAGACACAGCAAGATGGGTAGAAGAAATCAGATCAAGGGGAGGGTACAGAAATGAACCAAAGGAAGGGGGAGCCGCAAGGAAGGGTAGAAGAAAATAGGGGGAAAGGGTACAAATGACCGGGAATGATGGAGGAAGCGAAGAATAGGGGAGAAGAACATGTTAAGGGGGACAGGTACAAAGAAATGATGAGGATGACATGTCAGCAAGGGGGGAGAAGGAACACATAAACCCAGAGAAGGCTACCAAAGAACTGGAGTAGAAGAACACTACAAGGAATGGGAGAAGGGTACAAATTAAGGGAAAGGGTAAGAAATAAACCCTGAACTGAACAACTTGACACTTCACACTTTAGGGAAACGACCACAAACTTGACAAAAAAGCAGGTGTTTACAGGTAGACTAAAGGTTGTTAAGTAGATCGCACTTTGGAAAGGATTACCTAGTGTTGACGTGTATGGGCCTACATGTATGAAAAATGAAAAGTACAATTATTATGGAACGAGGTAGAGCCCCTGGATAGCATTGCTCGAGGGGGGGGGGGGTCATTGGCGTAGCTGTGATAAAAAAGTGAGTGAATTGATGGAGGAACAACAATAAGTAAAGTCAAGGCAATGTCTTATAAGTAGGACAGAGAATTGACCCTAACCAGAAAGGAACACTGGCTAAGAAGGGGAAAAGAAGCTGAAGTGAATAGATAGCTAACACGAATACAGTGACTAAGGAAGCAACACGACCTCACTGAAGCAGCTGAACAGTAGGATAAATCGTCATCTCGAGGGAAAAAACTAACACTGGGTCACGAACAGAACAGTGGGATAAACCGTCATCTTGAAGGGAAAAACTAACACTGACTCACGAATAGAAGGATAAACCGTCATCTTGAGGGGAAAAACTAACACTGACTCACAAACAGAGCAGTGACGCACCGATAAACCGTCATCTTGAGGGGAAAAACTAACACTGACTCACAAACAGAGCAGTGACGCACCGATAAACCGTCATCTTGAGGGGAAAAACTAACACTGACTCACAAACAGAACAGTGACGCACCGATAAACCGTCATCTTGAGGGGAAAAACTAACACTGACTCACAAACGGAACAGTGACGCACCGATAAACCGTCATCTTGAGGGGAAAAACTAACACTGACTCACAAACGGAACAGTGACGCACTGATAAACCGACATCTTGAGGGGAAAAACTAACACTGACTCACGAACAGAACAGTGACGCACCGAGGTATGAGGCTGATGAGGGGGGGGGGGGGGTGCGTGTGTGGGCCGCGACTCTCACTCACTGGATGAGGTCAGCAGCGTTGTAAGTATATATAGGCCTATGTATAATCAAGGACGTATAACAAGGCCGCGGAGCCTCGTCCTGAATGCCGCCTCGCCCGGGTCTCTCGATAGCATTATTATTGTTATTAGTATCATTATTATTATTATGTATTATTAGTATTATATCACATGTACAATAGGATGAAAAGCGGATTGATGTCAACCTGATGAAGTAGAAAGTCTCCTGAACAGTTAGAATGCACATATATCATTAACTAGTTATTTATATATCGAGTTATTTATTTATTAGTCTTATAACGAACGAGGCGTCAGGAAAGGATGTGCGAGAGGACGCCCGCCGTCTTAGTGTTGAGGTGTTCAATGTATATATCACTATAAAAAAAAAAAAAAGTCTATTCACTTAAGTTATTCCTGGGCTGACAGCTGCTCGCTGCCTACCCGAGTTTGTAAGGACGTCGCTGATTGGCTGATAGACTCGGGCTGGGTGGTGATGGTGGTGGTACTTGCCTCGCCGCTACCCAAAACCCTTGCATTGCCTCAGAAAAATATTCATATTTCTTTACTTAACTCATCTCTTACACAAGATAGGCCTATTTTGTTTGCATCAGTAAATCAGGCAGTGATTGTTCAACAACAACACGCCATTCATAACTCAATAGGATAAAAAATAAAGTCATGACTGAGTATCACAAGAGTAGGCGGATTTTTAGGTTTTCAGTGCATTGAAATGTTGTACTCCTACCCGATATTACCAAGCTACCAGATGATATTTATGAAAGCTGAGCCTACCATCGTGTTCATAATACATTGCTACATATCATGAGCATAAAAAAATTGCAGTAAGATACACTAATATTAAGATAATTGAAGGAAAGTAAAATAGTGTATACAAAAAGAATTCATGCTTATTTTGCTTCAACTCGCTGTAACTGCATCAGTTTTGGTCGCATTTAATGTTCAAGCACTGTTTCAAAATCCCCATACTTTTCCGCTTCTTGTGGTATGTAGCACGTACCAATAAGGAAAAGAGTAGGTGGTCAAAATGGCTAAGAAAGTAAAACTGTTTCAAACTGGTGCCGTGACGGGTGGAGCCTCCGATAGCTCTCCCGAGAACTCATCTCTCCTGTATAGGGAGCAATGCTCACCCGTCACTGTGCCAGTTTGCAGTAGTAGTTTAACTTTCTTAGCCATTTTGACCACCTACTCTTTTCCTTATTGGTACGTGCTACATACCACAGGAAGCGGAAAAGTATGGGAATTTTGAAACAGTGCTTGAAAATTAATGCGACCAAAATTGATGGAGTTACATCGAGTTGAAGCAAAATAAGCAAGAAAAAATGTTTATACACTATTTTACTTTCCTTCAATTATCTTAATATTAGTGTATCTTACTGCAATTTGTTTATGTTCATGATATGCAGCAATGTATTATGAACACGATGGTAGGCTCAGCTTTTATAAATATCGTCTGATAGCTTGGTAATATCGGGTAGGAGTACAACATTTAAATGCACTGAAAACCTAAAAATCCGCCTACTCTTGTGATACTCAGTCATGACTTTATTTTTTACCCTATTGAGTTATGAATGGCGTGTTGTTGTTGAACAATCACTGCCTGATTCACTGATGCAAACAAAATAGGCCTATCTTGTGTAAGAGATGAGTTAAGTAAAGAAATATGAATATTTTTCTGAGGCAACGCAAGGGTTTTGGTAGCGGCGAGGCAAGTACCACCACTATCACCACCCAGCCCGAGTCTATCAGCCAATCAGCGACGTCCTTACAAACTCGGGTAGGCAGCGAGCAGCTCCCAAGAATCCAGCGTGAATAGACGTGAATAGAATAGTTTTTTTTTTTTTTTTGTTAGGATTTTTTTTTTTTTTTTTTGCTATATGCTAACCACGCCCTTAGGATAATACAGATGAGTCAACTCCAGGTTCATTAAATCATGTTTTGTACGTGAATAATGACTGGACGAGCATGGACCAATCAGACGGCCTTATCTGCATACCCAAAGCGCTGATTGGACGAGCGTTAACCAATCATAAGGGGGGAAAAAAAAGGGAAGGGGAAGGTCATATTCTGTATATAAGTAGTAGGATATTATAGTAGGATATTTTAGTAGGATATTTTCGTTGGATATTATAGTAAGATATTGTAGTAGAATATTATAGTAGGATATTAGAGTAGGATATTAGAGTAAGATATTATAGTAGGATAAACGCCCATCGTCACAGCGCTCCTGACTCTGACATGTATCGAACACGAGGTGAAAGACGCGTTTTGTAGGCGGGTGTGCATACAGTGCCAAGGGTTGCTGCCACGCGCATCACCTATGATCTCTACATGATCTATAGACTTACGTAATCATCTATGACTGTACACCACAAAGCATCCTAAACATACACAGGCAGCCACCTCGCACCCCACCCGACGCTGGCGTAAAATAAAAAGTGATGAAAAAATTGGAAAAAATAATTAAAAAGTGATGAAAGTGGGTGAAAATCAAATAAAAAAAATAAAAAGTGATGAAAGTGGGTAAAACTCATATATAAGAAATTAAAAAGTGATGAAAGTGGATGAAAAAGACTCTCTCTCTCTCTCTCTCTCTCTCTCTCTTCTCTCTCTCTCTCTCTCTCTCTCTCTCTGGAGGCTGGACTGATGTATGGGAGGGAAGGTCGGGTTGTAGGGAAACAAAAACCGTATCAGAGAAAACGTTAGATATTTCCTGTCAGAAGGGGAGACTTAAGGAAAGACGCGGCCTTGGTCAGGTTTTGGATGCGAGGTGGCGGCTGCTCTCATCATAGAACTACACACGACTGCCCGCGCGGAACGGACAAAAAACGGACAAAAAATGGCAATATTCCAAAAAGTACATCAAATTACACTGGACCGGTGCGTTATTTTGTATGGATTGCTTTTCTCGGCGGCGAAGGGAGCGGTGGATGAGGTGACGGAGGCGGTGAAGGGACATGATCCTCTTCCTCCTCCTCTTTCTCCTCCTCCTCTCCTCCTTGACTTTCACTACCGCTTTCATCACACTGCCAATCCTCACCACCCATGCTTTACTTTCATCCTCACTACCACCACTACAATCACAATCACCATCTTCCACCATCACCACACTATTCTCATCACCATCACTCAGACATCACCGTACAACCATATTCACCACCACCACCACCACTACCATCATCACCTAACTGTCTCCCTACACCAACACCAGCCAACCAGATAACCACCATCACAACTACCGTCACCATCACCACCACTACCACCATCACCAAACTATCATCTCCCTACACCTACACCAACACCATGGTACCCAACCAGATAACCACCATCACCGTCACCATCACCACCACCACCGTCGTCGCCGTGAAAAGCTGTCTATGGAGGATGTGCAATAGTGATGAAATAACGAGCGTCACGAGCTTAACGAGCGTACGAGTCTGCCGGGGCTATTGCGGGTTTGTTGTCTGCTGGTGGAAGTCAAACGGAAACAGAAAAACCGATCAAAGAAACTAGGAATTTTGATCTCCTCGTCATCGGGTTGGGAAAACGAGAAACAACACAATCGCTGAGGTAGCTGTTGTCGCCAAGCAAGAGTATACTAACGGTAAAGAGTGAAAGCGAGTGTTTGTGCGTGTGTGTATGTGCGTGTGTGTTCAGAGGTATTTAGGATTATTATTAGCTATACTTAGTTACTCACTGATTCTTTAGTCTTGCAGTTATTCAAAAGTAAAGTTTACATACTATTAATATAATGTTATCGTCTTCATCATCAGCATCATCTTAAACTTCATCATCATCAGCATCATTGTCAGTATCAACGTCATTGGAAACCGGGTAATTTGAACGATTTTTTTTTATTATTTATATTATCTCATTATTTTCGGGTAAAGCTCCAGATAAAAGCTGATGGACGTCTATAGTCTCGTCTGAGAGTAAATGGATCTATGACATCACACCGGAGCATGAACACACGTATGACATCACACTTCACCCCGGGACAAGGAAACGCTTGGCACTGTTCACACCGCCGTCACTGCTCGGCCTAAAGGTACGCGGGGGAGGCTCGCCGGTAGGGGAAGGGGAGGGGGGAAGAGGGGAGTGGGGAAGAGGGGAAGGGGAGGGGGGAAAGCGCCCTCCAACAACTACAAGATGAAGTGGAGGAGGAGGTAACACCATACTTCAAGAAACCAATAAGAGAAAGTTGGAAAGTAGGTCGGTATTTCCTGAATTAACGTACAATAAAACTAAAAGGAAATTGATTACAGAATTAACAAGGAATCCCTGACAAATTCAAAATTAACAAGCAAGGACTTATTTGAACAGAAGTAAAGTGACCAAGGAAATATCCGATAAAAGTGCTGATAAGGAAAGAAAACTGGCCAGGTGAAGCAAGCCTTAATGAGGAGGCTTCAGGTGTGACGCAGGTGGGGGGGGGGGGGGTAGCGGCGGTGACTCCACTCCGCTATCACTCCCTCCCGCTCAACCACATGGAATGATAGGGAAAGAAAAAACAGAAAATAGGAGGTGATACATTTACGCGTCGAGGACACGTATTGGAGGAGAATGAAGCCCCTGGACCTTTGGGAAACGAATCATCGAACCTTGAACTGGAAAATCCCGGAACTGAATTATGCCGCCAAGGGCCCCAGCCTCCTCCAGCCTCCCGCGAGCCGTGAGATCTGACGCTGTTATCTCTCCAAATATACATATTAGGAGTCCTCTTCGTCCCTCTCAGGCGAGGAGAGAGAGACTATAGATCAAGGCGTCCCATTCAGACGAGCCTCCCGCGCTATAGAGGATGAAACCCGATCCTATCACAGAGGGACACGTAAGCGCTCTTATCCGATGTTGCCGATATTCAAATGATTTTCTTTTCTTTCCCTTGTCATATATTATTCAAGTAGAAAATAAGGAGGGGTGAAAATACATCCTTGAGTTTTTCATATACCAGTGCATTACAGTCTTAGGGATTGAAGGGATGGGGAGGAACATGTTGAAGGAAGGAGGAGGGATAGTTATAAACACTAATATGGGATTGGGTTTACAGGAACACGAATTGACTTGATGTTTCTTATCTTGTGGCTATCGAAGTACGTCTATAGAACTAAGAAGGTGCTGAAATCAATCGTTAATGTAGGCAATCAATTAGTCATACTTTTCTTCATTGCGTCGCCTTTTATCAAGTCGGATAAGAGTAGCCGCGTAGCATTGTGTGTCTCTCCCGGTATTGTACGTGGGTAGATACACTCTCGCATGGCTTAAGTCTATTGCACACCCCACCGCTCTGCCTGGATATCCTTGGGACTATGAAACTCGCCAGTAAAATTGTATTGCCTGTAACTGTATTGGTCCAGCGGCGCCCACGTGAGGCTGTTGTATCACTTGTATGTTGTGTATATGTATATGTGTATGCGTGTCTGTGTTTCCGTGTGTTTGTGCTCATCGTTGTGCGGGTATAAAGTTTTATCCTTGGTTTATTGTTGTTTTTGTGGTGGTGGCGGTGGTGATCTTGTGGAGATATAAGTTCCGCCTCGAGGGAGCCACAGGGACCCCCGGGGTCTTGTACTGGAGGATCCTAGTACCCTGAGAGACCATCACGGGACCTCTGAGTGAAGACATATTGCAAAACTTTTTTTTTTTTTTTTTTTTAGCATTATTTGTTGTTATTATTTTTACCCACTTAACATACTCTCAAGTTCTCCTTTCAAAGCGCGAGGATCATTTGGATGACATTGCTGTCCATCCAGAAACCTTATCCTAACATAGAGTTTTGCTTACTACTATTTTTATGCTTATTTCCGGGAGTGGGAGAGGGGGAGGCCCGGTGAGAGGAGAGGAGGGGGGAGGGCCACGCGTCAAGGGGCGTGGGAGTGACAGCCTTATGGGTAGACAGGGTCACGTCACCGCCGAGCCGCCGTACCCGTCAGCAGCAGGTCGCCTGGGGAATGTCACTCCTCTCTCGTACCTCATCCAGCCGGAGTGAGGAGCCCCATTCTAAGGCGGTCAGCCAATCAGAGGACGTGTCTCAGCGGAGCAATCAGGAAGCTAGCTCACCCATAAGGAATGACTTAAGACCCTCAGCTCCCTACCCCACCTCCCAGGACTCCCCCTCGGCCCCCTCGGGCTTTAAAAGGGGACAAATCTCATTAGGAAATCCTTTTGAGGGGAAGATGAGTGAAGGGTGAAGCAGCTTTCTCCAGGGTTGACCCGAGTTCCCCGCGGGGCTGGCTGGCCTAGACCACGTGGGCGCGCCACACACCAACACGTGGGCGTGACACAAGGACACCAACGCACACTGACACCCAAGGTCATTTAAAGAGAATCTCTATAAATGACCTTGCTGCCACCTACTGCAAGGACATGCCACGCCACTATGTCACGCACACTCCTCGCAAATACACCATAGTTGGACACACTTGCTTAGTCGGTACGTCATACTAAGGAGCTTTCTGAGACACACACGACGAGAATCTTATGAAACTCGAGGCAGCATAGCACAGTGCCGCGGGGAAGGAGGCGAAGAAAAGAGGTTCACGCCTTAGGACAAGCCTGGAGGCCGCTGTGGTTAAATATGATTCACTCAGAGGATCGATTGTGATGCGATAGTCTATTAATATGTTCGTCTTCTAGAGAGAAAGGACAAATTTATACGTGGTAATAATGATAATATGTCACAGGTGTTCATGTGGTTTGCTTATTCTTGTTTTATGTTGTTGTTGTTTGTTGTTCTTTGTAGTCGTCACCACGAGTATATCTGAGTTTGTCAATGAGATCCCCACCTTACGCCTTTCTCTATATACGCAAATATGTGCGAAGAAAAAACCTATTCCTTATACCGTAAAGCGAAGACAAATATATTGTATCTTTACTCTGGGTTTTTTTTTTGGTGTATTTTTTCATTATAGGATTACATATGTAGTACTTTAACTCTGGCTTCCTCCTCCTCCTCCTCCTCCTCCTCCTCCTCCTCCTCCTCCTCCTCCTCCTCCTCCTCCTCCTTCTTCATTTTCTTCCTGCAACTATTTCTTCACTGTTAATCCGAATATATTGTGCGTTATGTTGTGATCTGTCTCGAAATCGTCTATGCTCTCTGGAAAGAAAATTTACACTTAACATATTACCATTTAATGTCCCCTATAGTAAACAAATGAAATAAAGAACAACATGGAAAAAAAACCCTCTGTGCAACAACATCAGAAAGCATTGAACAAACATACAAACTCAATTTTTTTTTCTGTTTTTGTTTTCTTTATGCGGAAAGAAAAAGAGAATAAATGGAAAAGTCGTCGAAGAAAACGCAAGGGGGTTTGGGGACATGCCGATAAGAGTCAGCATAGAGATAGCGAGGCAGACTTTTCTCCTGTCGTGTCTTGAACCGACGCTTTGTGCTTCTGGACTGTTATGTGCGTTAGGACAGATTCCCCTCCCCTCCCTCCCCCCCCCCTGTTGGCGCTCGCCCCTCCACAACAGATACGTACTCCCCGCCCCCCACCCCGCCCTCAACTCAACCCTTCTTGTTGTCTGTATACCCATGTGATCACACTTCAGCTCCGTCACTAAGCCTTAGGACATTGCGAATCTCTCTCTCTCCTCTCTCTCTCTCTCTCTCTCTCTCTCTCTCTCTCTCTCCTCTCTCTCTCTCTCTCTCTCTCTCTCTCTCTCTCTCTCTCTTCACCCACACACACACACACACACACACACACACACACACACACACCACACACACACACACCACGCACGCACACGCACACACACACACACACACACACACACACACACACACACACACACACACACCACCACACACACACACACACACACACACACACACACACACACACGTCGCTCCGAGCACTACGTAGTGGCTTACAGTTCCTAGGGAAAAAAATCTTTGCTCAAAAACTATACATTTCCATCGCATTATACCTAATCTATTTTATATTCTGTCGAGGGCAATTAAAAATTATCCTATCCTTATGTTCTTGTCGGAGTCAGATGTTCTAAAGAAAAACATTAATCCTTCACTTTGTGCCGTTTATCTACCACATAACTAATTACACAACTGCTACGTCCATACATTAACACACGCTTAGAGATTAACCAACAGCCCGACCTTATAACATAACCTTAAGTGAAACTATCCAACCTTAGACACCCCATTAAGATTAAACACCCCACCCTTAAAAAAAACGCATCTTAAGTGAAAAACAATCCTAAACCTTAAAACCCTTAAGTAATACATTCCATCCTTTAAAACAAATATACGCTAGTCCCTTAAAGTGATAAATTCAATCCCTAAAATCCCTTAAAAACCCTTAAAGTATTACATTCCATCCTTTAAAACAAATATACGCCAGTCCCTTAAAGTTATAAATTCAATCCCTAAAATCCTTAAAAACCCTTAAAGTAATACATCCCATCTTTAAAAACCCTTAAAGTATGACATCTATTTCTTAAAGCAAGCACACCAAGACCTTTAAAATTACGCATCGTCCTATTTGTTGTTGTTGTTATTGTTGTTGTTGTTGTTGTTGTTGTTGTTGTTGTTGTTGTTATAAGTCCCTAACACCCTCTAGTAAACACACACACTTATCCCCATAAACACCCTTGTTAATAAGCCCAGAAGTAACCCTGCCTCTTTATGTTCCCTTTATAAACACAAGCAATATAATAAGAACCCTTTACAGCAGCCCCCTTCATTTAAGCACCCACCCCACACGCTTACCGCCCTTCCCTTCCGTAAAGACAATAAAAAAAACCATTACATCACATTTCCCACCACAAAGTTAAAAATCTGATGCCACCACCTCCACCACCACTCCTGTTTCCACCTCATTATAAAGATTAATAAGAGAGAATAAACACAGAGGAGTGCGTATCTCATTCCCATTGGAACTATGATATTGACATGTGATTTGAGTTCATAAGGGATGACCTAACATGAGTCTTGCTGATTGGTTGTTCTCGAGTCGGCATAGTCAGGATCAACCAATAGGCGTACGACCCTTCATTAGTACCCCCTATCATTGTTATCGTTATTATTATTATTATTTTATTGTTATTTTATTATTTTATTGTTATTATTTTGTTGTTGTGTTTTGTGTAGTAGGTTTCTTCGGCTCCGTATTCGTTTAGGAGTACTTTTAAAGGGGAATGACAGAAGCGCACTTCTCCAAGCGTTGTTTGTACACAGGTTAATGCTAATAATCTTAATAAGGAACATAGGGAAGCGGTTAGGTAATAGGCGAGCCATTCTTAATCGTCTACGTTAACCTATGGTGCTGTATATATGTGTGATACTTCATACACACACACACACACACACACACACACACACACACACACACACACACACACACACACACACACACACACACACACCAGCCCTAGGGAATAAAGTTATACAAAGCATCGGTATTATAGTGGCATTACTAACAAAGAAAAGTGTATGACAGATTACAAGTCTATATAGGAATAATTAGGTAAGAATAAGTAAGAGTGAGCCACCACCACGACATTGTCCAGCTAAGGGGACTTGTATCATCTGTGGGGAAGCAAGTTACAAGCTAATACACTCCTTATTTTTTACCATTGTTCATTAACCTCTGTTTTTTTTACATCTACATTGGTTATCACACTAAATATATTTGTATATTTAAACGCCCCTCTCTCTCCCACCATATATATATATATATATATATATATATATATATATATATATATATATATATATATATATATATATATATATATATATATATATCCTCTCTCGTTTTCTCTCCTGTATATATATATTCACCTGTACCTCCAACGTAATCAGATAAGAGAAAAAAAACAAAGAAGTTGGTAGGTCGCAGGTGCATTGTTTCCCCGTCCCTACTGCCACCACCGCCGCTGACCCGCCCCGCCCCGCCCCGCCCCGCCCCTCGCCCTTATCTATAGCAGACACGGAAGGGCGGGGCAGGCTGGGGCGAGAGCTATACTGGACACACTGCAGGCAAGGAATGAACGCCACACCCAACACTGACTTAACACTGACTTAATACTGACTTAAATACTACTGTTTGCTGCCGTGCCGTTTGTCGCTGTTGCCTTTCATCCATATTTTTTTTTTATTATTTTTTATTATGTTTTGGTACAGTACCTATATAATATGTCTATGTCTTTATATCTTACGCTATTCTTACTGTATTCTCTATATAGTTAACGTATGCTCTCTCTCTCTCTCTCTCTCTCTCTCTCTCTCTCTCTCTCTCTCTCTCTCTCTCTCTCTCTCTCTCTCTCTCTCTCTCTCTCTCTCTCTCTCTCTCTCTCTCTTCTGTACCCACATTTGTCATGGCTGCTTCGCTTTTTTTTTGCTCTTTTACCTTTTCTGTTAAGTTTCCTCTTAACATCTTAATTAAGTGACCGCGTGCGTGCTTATCCCTCACTCCCTGACGTACCCTTACACACTCTCTCTCTCTCTCTCTCTCTCTCTCTCTCTCTCTCTCTCTCTCTCTCTCTCTCTCTCTCTCTCTCTCTCTCTCTCTCTCTCTCTCTCTCTCTCTCTCTCTCTCTCTCTCATTTATGCAATCCATCTCACTTCATATTCAAGAAAAAAATATAATAACTAGAATTATTTGATACATTACTCCCTCATCTATTTTCCTTTTATAATCATAGTAACTTTGTATTTTCCGGAACTCATTGCTTTGTATTTCTTTCACGTATTACCTTCTCTTTATTTTCTTAATTTCTTGTATAGTTATCTTTATTTTTACTCGTTATTTCGGTCCACTTCTTGATGCAATACTTTTATTTTTTTCTCTCCATACTTTAACATGTTTGTATTTCGAGGTGATATTGGTGGTCCAACAATTATTATTATTATTCTATTCGTATTGTCATCATTCTCATTAATAGTATTACTTTTATTAGTAGAACTATTTACGTTATAATTATTTTCATCCATCAAAATAATCAATTCAAGTATTTTTCTGTATACACTTTGAAAATCTTCCTACATCGCCTCCTCCTCTTCCTCTCCCTCCTACCTCTCCTCCTCTTCCTCTCCCTCCTACCTCTCATCCTTTTCTTCTCTTTCCTACCTCGCCTCCTTTTCCTCTCCCTCCTACCTCTCCTCCTTTTCCTCTCCCTCCTACCTCTCCTCCTTTTCCTCTCCCTCCTACCTCTCCTCCTCTTCCTCTCCCTCCTACCTCTCCTCCTTTTCCTCTCCCTCCTACCTCTCCTCCTTTTCCTCTCCCTCCCACCTCTTCTCCTCTCCTCTCCCTCCTACCTCTTCTCCTCTCCTCTCCCTCCTACCTCTCCTCCTCTCCTCTCCCTCCCACCTCTTCTCCTCTCCTCTCCCTCCTACCTCTCCTCCTCTTCCTCTCCCTCCTACCTCGCCTCGTCACCTCAACCACCACCACCATCAGCGTATTAAAACAGAGCATCATTAAGACAAACAATGAGTAATTTAAAGACACACGTTCCCACACACCTCTTCACCCCCCTACGTCACCCCATCGCCTCCCCTCCTGGCGCGGTTCACCCCTCCAGGTTATTTTTTTATAATTTGTTTAGGATTTTTTTTTCATCCTGCATTCGTCAACATCGCCAGAAGGAAAGGGAATGAGGTATTATCTTACACAGCGACTAAGAGCAGCGAGGGAATTATACTGAACTGAACTATGACAAAAGTTGAAAAAAATGAACATCTATAGTATTTATGTGTTTGTTATAGTGATGGTGGTTATGGTTAGGTGTATATCATTAATTTTTTTCTTCTTTTTTTTTTCTTTTTCTCTCTCTCTCTCTCTCTCTCTCTCTCTCTCTCTCTCTCTCTCTCTCTCTCTCTCTCTTGTTATAGTGATGGTTATGCTTAGGTATGCATCATTTCTCTCTCTCTCTCTCTCTCTCTCTCTCTCCTCTCTCTCTCTCTCTCTCTCCTCTCTCTCTCTCCTCTCTTCTCTCCTCTCTCTCTCTCTCTCATTCGCGCCATTGTCTCCGTGTTTTCCCCTCCGCCTTTCTTCACCCCTCCAGCGACGGGCACAAATCACAAAAATATAGCGTCCGCTGCATTCGTCAAGATAAGTGGAGGAGGAAACAGGTGACAAAAGACAAAAGAAAAGAGAAAAGAAAGAGAAAAGAGAAAGAGAAAAGGGGAGAGAAAAAGTAACAATGAGTCGCTGTCATAATCATATACGTGCATAATACATTCATGGGTTTTACACTATTATAATTATCTTTTATTACGTTTCTCGCATTGTAAGGGTTAAAATTGCCTACCACCATTTTATCTACAGTGGTTAGAGAGCGTCTTCTAAGCAGGTGGGTCCCTCCTTACCCCCCCCCCCCGGCACTACATCATCAGTTTTCTCAATGTTGTTATTGTTATTATTGTCATCATCATCATCATCATTTATCTGAGCGGCATTATCATAATCCCATCATCACCATCGTCATGATTACTACAAACGTTACGTTCTTCATCATTTAAGCTCTTTTATTAGCATTATTAGTATCATCATTGTTACTTCCGTTAGCATTTATGTTAGCCTTAGTAGTAGTAGTAGAAGTAATAGCAGTTTCTTTTCCTTACATCTCAGAGTTCGTTTTTAACCTTCTTTTTATTACGCACATTTTTTTTGTGTGAAAGTAGCCATGCTTTTCTTGATTTTTACCATATCTGCCTTTATTTGTGTGTATGTGTGTGTGTGTGTGTGTGTGTGTGTGTGTTTGTGTGTGTGTGTGTGTGTGTGTGTGTGTGTGTGTGTGTGTGTGTGTGTGTGTGTGTGTGTGTGTGTGTGTGTGTGTGTGTGTGTGTGAATTGCTTGGTGTGAGAATTAGATCCGCCGCAATTCATCTACCTGTTAATGGTGCTCATGCATAATAATCTGTCTGTTGCAATATTTAGATGGGATGTGAGATGGATGTCCTTGGATGTTACAGCGTCGTGTGGTGATGAGGTCGTGTGTCGGCGTGGTTAGTGGTGGTGGTAGTTAGTGGTTAGTGGTTAGTGGTGTTCTTGTGTGGTTTGGGAGTCACATTGAAGTAACTGTGCAGTGTTCTAGGGTCGTAAATGTGGTCCTTTGTATTGTTGTTAGCTAGGTGTGTTAGGAAGGCAGAAGGTTAGTCGTGTTAGAGTTAATACACGTGTTAGATGTTAATTGTGCAGGTGTTCACGGGATGTGCAGGTGTTAGTGCTGTGTGTGTGTGTGTGTGTGCTGGACTTATTAGGTAGGTGTGCAGGTGTTAGTTCCTATTAGGTGTGCCAAATGTGCGGGTGTGTACAGGTGTGGGAGCATGGTTAGTGTCACACCTCGGTCACCCCTCCAGACCTGTTACTATAATAGATGGTGTGTCTGCATTCGTCACCGTTACGCGTCACTAACCGTACTCCCTCACCCCTCCATCACACCTCCGTCACACCTCCGTCAAGCATCCTTCACTTCTCTAATCTTAACCAAGTGATTTATAATGGAATAATCCACGCATATTGTATCTCACTTTACATGCGATATAAACAAATATACATATCTTCTCGTCAGCAAACCGCAAGAGGTAACGATCAAACAACCTTCTAAGCGGCGTAACGTAAAGCTTAAATGTCACAATGATAGACCCTTGAAATGGTTGAAAATATCTAAAGGTTAGGATAGTAAGGGACTACCACCCCCTCCAACCCTCCAACCTCCTTCACCCCTCCAGGACCTCCCCTCCCCCGTCCTGCATTCGTCAAGGAAGTTTAGTGGGGGAGGGAGCGTAGCCTCTTCCCCTTCCTTCACCCCTACCCCTATCCCTCCCCCCTCCCCCTCCCTGTGTAGCACCTGTCTTGTTTTCAGCATTTTTTAGTATTATAATGTAAAGTAACGTAATATTCATTGTTGTTTTTGTTTTTATTCTTGCCAAACTATATCTCTTTTTGATTTTCTTTTATTACTTTGGTTTGTCTTGTTATTCTGCAACACCCTTTGAGTTATTGCTTCTTCCTCACCTTTTGCCATCATCTCCTTCTCCTCCTCCTCCTCCTCCTCCTCCTCCACCTATACCCAATAAGCACCGTAATTCATGTCTCATTATATACCGTACCTTTATATAGCACCAGTGCAATATTGAATCACTGTGTATTTACGTGTATCTCTCGTTTTATATTCGCATACCTCGCACTGTACTGCATTTATTGTTATTATCATTGGCATTATTATTACTATTTTAACTGTTATTAGTGTCGTTATAGTGACGCTTTGGGATGTAGCGTCGAGCACCGCCCCTGAACCATCGTCACTAAGCCTGTACAGGTATTAAACACTCCCGACAGCCTGGGTCGATGGTGGTGATGGGATGACCCGCCGCTCTCAATACACCTGACTATCACATGTTATTTTTTGCCGTAACACAGGTGGCCACGTAATTTTTTGCCGTAACAGAAGTGGCTACGTTATTTTTTGCCGTAACAGAGGTGGCCACTCTATTTTTTGCCGTAACAGAGGTGGCCACGCTATTTTTTGGCGTAACAGAGGTGGCCACGTTATATTTTGCCGTAACACAGGTGGCCACGTTATTTTTTGCCGTAACAGAGATGGCCACGTTATTTTTTGTCGTAACACAGGTGGCCACGTTATTTTTTGCCGTAACACAGGTGGCCACGTTATTTTTTGCCGTAACACAGGTGGCTATACGGTATACGCGCGGCTCACATCTCGTTGGATTAAGTTCAGTGTGTGTCTGTGTCCGTCTCTCTTCTTTTGATGTTTTCTCGCTTTTGCTTTTTTTATTATATTAACATGTGTGTTTATTATTCTCTCTGTGTCTGTCTACCTTTTGATGTTATTTCGTTTTCTTGCTTTTGGTTATTCATTGTATCAACATGAGGGTTTGTTTTTCTCTTTCTTGCTATGTACAACACTCGAAAAACGTATTTGTCACTTTATTCTCCTTGTTTCTCCCTTTTTGTTCTCTTGTTGTTGATTTATTGGGTTAAATGTATTCTTTCCCTGTGTTTTTTTTCTCTCTTTCACTTATATGTGTTTTTTTCATTTTTTACTCCCTCCATTTCCTTCCATCTCTTTCAATCACTGTGACTTTGTTGATGTATTCCTGTGTTCCCTTTTGATCGTATCTTTTTTTTTATCTTACTTTCATTTTACCGGCTTCTCTTTTTCTCTCCTGTATATGTATCCCAGTCTGTATCATTGACATTTTTTTTTTACATATATTTTTTTATTTTTTCTGCGTGTACTTCCCCCTTTTTATTATATCTTCAATGTCAAAATATTCTTTACAAATACTTTCTTTTTTACCCTCAAATCCTGTCAGCTCTCCCATTGTTTTTTATTTTGCATCACAGTCCTTAGTTATATTTTTTACCAAACTCCCTGCACTTTATTTTTTTTACTTTCTTTTGGTGTGTTTTTCTGTGCATGTAAAGCTTCTCTCTGACTATGGGACTATTTTGTTTTCACATCAATTGCGTTGCCCTCGCGTTCCATTCTACTCAATAACGCTGTCCAGTGTCCATCCATTCTACTGATCATTCTGAATTGCTCTCTCTCTTGTGCATCTCTCCTAACGAGGCACTCAGCTTTTACCTCTCTCCCCTTTGTATGTGTGTGTGTGTGTGTGTGTGTGTGTGTGTGTGTGTGTGTGTGTGTGTGTGTGTGTGTTCGTCTGTCTACTGAATTGTCATGTTTGAGGCACTTCACAGATACTAGCCCCCTCCCCCCTTTGCTTTCTTCCGTTTACACACACACACACACACACACACACACACACACACACACACACATACACACACACACACACACACACACACACACACACACACTCTCTCTCTCTCTCTCTCTCTCTCTCTCTCTCTCTCTCTCTCTCTCTCTCTCTCTCTCTCTCTCTCTCTCTCTCTCTCTCTATCTCTCTCTCTCTCTCTCTCGGCCTCTACCAAACGCATGTATTGATCTAGTTCTAATTCATTTTGAGCACAACGACACAACTAACCGCTCCTTCTCTAACTATTTTATCATTCATTGAAAAACTTCCACATTCTGAGCCATCACATCAATTATTTTCGCTGTTTTCTCTCTCAATGAATCTCTGAATAAATGTTGTTAATGAATAGAAGTGGGAGAACTCTGCTGTCTATGTGATTTAATTTTCACTCTTATCGGATGAATACACGTCCGTAACTATGATTTATTTTTATATTGGGAGTTCACAAGAATAATCCAGACTGAAATATAACTGGATGGTAAGACTGAATACTAACACGTTATAAACAAAATTATCGCACATCCTAAGCTGTAAAGTGATATAGCAGATGACACCTTCCGTCTGTTAGCATTTTCCTTACTTCCTTCCTTCCTTCCTATCTTCCTTTCTTCCTTCCTTCCTTTCTTCCTTTCTTTCTTTCTTCCTTACGTCCTTCCTTCCGTCCTTCCTTCCTTCCTTACGTCCTTCCTTCCTTCCTTCCATCATTCCTTCCATCATTCCTTCCTTCCTTCCTTTCTTCCTTCCTTACTTCCTCCTTCCACAACTTTCTAACACTTGCATTTGATGTCACACGTCTTTTATAGCGCTCTTTACCTTTCCTTACAGCATCACTTTCGTCAATTGCTTCCCACCCAACCACCCCATCATAGTGCTATACCCAACCCTCCAGCCCTTCCTTTCCCTTCATACAGCCCCTTACCCTCCCCCCTTACCCTCCCCTCTCGTAGTCAGCACTCAGCACAACTCGCACACTCTTCGATGCATATTTTCCTGCTGTTTGCTTCCCCTTCCTCCACCCTCATGTTTTCCTTGGCTGCAGTGTTCGTATAGTAGCAGGTATTATTTCAAGCCCTCAAGGTTATTAGTCACTACACTATAAGAGTATAACTGTATAACAACGCAGTAGTAATATAGGTTATGTGTGAGTGCATAATCATAGTGGTTATTGTAACAGTAGTAAGAGTTGTGAATCAAACGAGCAATTAGATGATTACTGAGCTATAAGGGATGCAGTAGTTTAGCTTAGTTATGGATACTATTACTTCGCACAAGGTAAAAGTAGAGACATTCAGAGATGTGTAAGATGCAGCGTGTGGTGATAATACGGAAAATCCTCAGTGAACTTTAAGATTATTGTAAAATGGGAAAAAAGACTCGAAAGTCCTCGCAGCAAGGCCTTGAAGTCTGAGCGACGCCGAACTGTAAAATGCATACGGTTTCAGGGCATCAAAGAGTCCCCGAAGACGTCAAGAGGCGCCCTGAAACTCCTACAAGCGTCAGCACCGCCACCTCCTATAGAAGTGCGAAGTGGAAATGGAAGAGGAAGGATATAAGTGGAAGTGCGGGGGGAAGGAAAACAAGGGTCGCTCACATATGGCGCACAGCAAGCAAGTCACATTATGGCACCATGATGGAGTGTGGGCGGGGCGGAACAGTGCCAGTGCCGCCCACGCCCAGCATTCCGGCACAACACCTTCTCATAGGTGTACTTCTTTGTGGTGTATTTGCATAATTGATAGCACTCACTGGTTGACTAAAGTAAGACACAAATTGACTTGAAATGAAGCAACACGACTAAAAGTTAAGGGTATACTGTAGCAACGGATAGCGGAACACTTATGTATACTTCACAACTTCACAACCCCGAACAAAAAGACTACAATGAGTAACACAGTATACACGAAAGATATGTAAATCAAGACACGCCCTTTGATCAGTGGAAAAAAAAATCACTTCACACCCACACGAGCAAGTCGACGTATGTATACTGACCAGAGTTTACATTGATATCGACCAAAATCGGGACGCGCTGCCGATCACATCCCGATGGTCGCGTGTTGACGTACTGCCTTCCTTTACCCGATATTCTCTTTTCCTCCCTGACAACGATTTATCTTAGTTTTACCCTCGGCTCCAGAATATATCGCCGATGTGTTGATATATTTTTTATCTTCCTGTTTTCCTTTTTACCTGATCGCCAAAGCTCGCTCAACCCGGGACCTCAATCTAGGATCCAACAAAAAATGTGCCGTGACTAGGTATTGGTTTAGTGTGTTTGTTATTTATCTTTATCGTGAGTCTGGGATTTCTAGTGAGTCTGATTGATCGTAGAAGAAACCCAGCAAAGTGTTTCATGTGTTTGTGGAGAGAGTGTAATTCTGGCCGTTTTTATACCTCTGTTTAGATGTGGTGTATGTTGTGAAGAGTATTGTTATGCGTTGGTCTGGGGGAGCTTGGCGGTGATAGCTGGTATGTGGTGTAGATGTGGTGTAGTCAGGGTGGGTGTAGCGTGATGTGGTGGTGATGGAGGTGGCCTGAAGTCTACTGTGTTTTTCAAAATGTCTTGTATTAAAACCTGATTTGACTGGTTTTCTGATGTGTTTGGTTAATATTGATATGACGCCTTGTAGTCCTGACACCGCGTCTTTTTTTTTTACTTCCTATTTAATTTTTTTTCTTTCTGCGGTGTCAGGCTACGGCATGTTAATGTGATATGGTGCGAAGTGGATACCGAAGATCCACTTTTATCGCTTGGTGAGTCTTGATATGATGACGCCCTTTAGTGTTAGCATAAGTCTACCTGGTGCAATGTGTGTGACGCGAGGTTGGTGTGGTATAAAGTTAGTCTGATGTGACGGTGTGTTAATTCTTCATATCCACCTGCGGTTGAGGTTGTGTTTTTATCTATCATTTCATTCCACAGTAATATTGATTATATTGTTTTATGATGTTCAGGAGAAAAAACGCTAGTGTTAGTATCGTGTGAATTAGTAGCTGCTATATTAGTGGTACCTTATGAATGTAATTTAAGACTACTATTGTTCTCTTACACGAAGTTAGTCAATCGTTTGTGAATAGATGCGGCGAAGGACAGTGATGTATGCGTCAGGTTTGTTTAGATGCAGTGTGTGTGTGTGTTTGTGTGTGTGTGTGTGTGTGTGTGTGTGTGTGTGTGTGTGTGTGTGTGTGTGTGTGTGTGTGTGTGTGTGTGTGTGTGTGTGTGTGTGTGTGTGTGTGATGTTTGCACGCGGTCTGCAGCATCGCCAACACGCCCACGCAGCAGCACGGGTCTCATTCTACCTTCGCCTGACCTAACCTAATCTAACCTTACCGGGCGGATTTTACCTCGTTCTTGCCTGTTTTGACAAAAACTAAATATGTGTGAATGACACTAAAACTATGATTATGTGATCATTCTAAAACTTATAAGTAACAAGGCGCTAAATAAGTAGGACAAGTCAACTTATATATAAACCTTTTCCTTAAAACTATAAGTTTCATTTTTTCTTAAACTTTTCTTTGCGACTCCTTTTCATATTAGAGATATTCTGTAGGATCAGACTCGCGGTTCTGGTATTTTCTTGTTTTCATCGTGCACACGTTGCTAACTTTACGTAACCATCACGCTTTTTTTTACTTAATTTGGTCCCTTCGATAAGGATGTCGCATTATTGTCGCAGTTACTTGCAATAAACGCAGAGTTATGTCATCACTAGAATTTGTTACACATTATCGTACAACTTCGCTTCTCTTCCTTTGGTCACTGTCTTCTTTTGGCCTCCCTCGCCTGAGTGCCTTGGAGCCTGGCCGACGAAACGGACTCTTGAGAGGATGCGGGGCTGACGGTCTCTAATCCTCTCTAAGTACTTGTCTTTCTAAGCAAGGCCAAGATAGACTCTGCACGGTATTTACGTCTCAAGACTGCTTTATGTTTTTGTCTCACCTCTCCGGCGGACGTCAAGCCGTAAACAGTGGCGTCAGGGAACAGAACGCCTTGGTAAAGTAGGAATGCAAAGTTACGCAAACCCTCGGAAATTCATCGCATCATTCGGTGACTTAGCGCTCGCTGTTTAATCTGCTAATTGTGACCGTGGGAAATGTTTCTGCAGAAGTCAGTCTCAGAAGGAAACTTCTTATGAGACAGATAATATTTACAAAATGTGTGTTTTATGACGCATATAAGGCGAGGTGAATGACGTTAATATTAATTACGTGAGTCGAGGCAGCAGATTAATGTCCTGTTTTAGCACGTCATCCGGTGGACTGCTGGTGGCGGTGCGTTTAATGGTCGTGCTCTCGGCGGTAACCTGTGAGCTTTTATGAGTTTTTTTTACGACAGTAGTTTAGAGAGCAGGGCGGCAATAGAGCCCTGCGAGAATCCTAGGCGTCGTTAGCACTAGAAACCTCTCGCAGCGGCGCCATTAACGTCAAGGGTCTGTCGCGGGGATCGCCGCCACGCAGCTCACTTGTTCTTCTGTTCTGTCAAGAGAACCCGCTGTCCCGCTAGCCATGCAAGGTAAATATATAAACTAATGACAATACGGACGTCTTAACTTGAAAGGACTTCTACAGATTGCGTGTTTACTCTAAACAATTGAATTCTGATTACGACCGTGGCGTGGAGAAGGGTGACCTGACGGCTGAACTTGTGAAAGGTATTGGCAACACTTGTCGACTTAAGGGGACAAAGCGAACCCAATGACTCTCGAAACGACGTTGCAAACTTTACAAGAACAATGTTGAAGGCAATTTTGTTTTTATCAGTAGGGTTTAAGGTTGCAATACTTTGTTGGTGTTGCATACAGTCATGATTTGTATTTCTACCTGAATTTATTTATCTTGAGTTTGTTTGTTTTTCCTTGGCTATTTTCTTTTCAATATTGTTAGTGTTTTCAGGGCATATCAAGCTGTAGCTATACCTTTGTTTATATTTCTTCTCACTTTCCTCGTATCGCGCTTTCATCTGCTGCCCGAGGTTCATTCGCTTCTCAATGTAGCTTTCATTTTCTTTGTTTGTCGTCATGCAGTTCCTTTGTTAACTTGTATTCATTGATCTCCTGTTATATCACACGCTTTTCATCCTCACACAGCTCCTCGCGTGCTATAAAGAAAAATCACATCCGTCACGCTTCATTTGGCACAACTAACAAACACTCCATTGCAACTTCATGTCTTTCACCACCACTACTTTAATACTAAACGCATCCTAATTGCTGAAATACACATGCAGATTAATGCAACGCTACGCAGTGGAAGCCGATATATTACGTATCTATTGGAGAGAGAGGGGGACGGGGTCTCGTTAAAGGGCGGGAAGGACTTTGTAAAGCAAAAGCGCGAGGTTCTGTTATGGACTTCATATCACTAATAGGATGTAATGCAGGTGGCAGGTTTCTGAATAAAGCCTGGTGGATGCCGTAAAGCGGGAGAGAAAGACAGATAGAAAGAAAGTAAGGTGGGATGGAAATGGAGGACACCTGGTGGCGTTATGGCGAAGGCAGGTGCGCGGAAGAACCCGGAGAAGGAGAGTTAGATTCAGCGGGTGAAAAATGACCTAGTCTGACGGGTTGAGGGGAAACGGGACTAATTAAGCAGAGAACACGTTTGGACGAAGCTGTTGTTAATGTCGCTGTTGAGAGATTAATGATGAAAGGAAGTGGAGTTTGAGAGAAAAAGTAATAGAGGGATGGTTGGGTGGATGTGGCGCGGCCTTTCCTCAGCAGAATAAAGCAAAATTAGGTCAAATAGCTTCTACTGTATACAAAAATAATATTTCTTAAAAAAATAAACGGCTTAACGAGTCTACATTCTATGGACAGATGCACGATATGGTCTAGACCGAGCTGACTACTCTACAGGAACCCATTATGTACATGCGGCGGTAAACTTAGAGGGTAATACATTAACCTGGTCAAACGGCCCGTAGTTAGTACTAATCAAGAAAAAATAAAAGCTGATAATTGAGACTTAAAAACAACTGTGCATGGGGCAAGACTTAACTTACGATGGTAACTGCTTGATAAATGGTCCTTGACTTGTACGAAACAGGAGCTCCCCCTCTCGTGCTATGCGACGTCTTTCAGAACAAATTTTGATGACTAAAAGTCTTCGGGTGAGTACGCCTGTGTTCACATTATTGTTTACATCTCGCGTTCCCTTTTATTTAAGCTTGTATTTAGGGTGAGGTGGGTTGTAGCGGCCATTTCCTACAAGCCAAGCTGAGGGAGGGTGTAGCGCGGCCCAGGCAGCTCCCGGGACATAATCCAGGCTTGAGGGCACCGGGTCATGCTGTCCGTTGCTCGTTGTATCGGGGACTGTGTACGGATTGGCCAAGGTAGGGATATAGTGACGTATTGTTATGGCAACGAACAGTGTGTTGATGGTGGCGGGAAGGCTGCTGGGCCGGGCTTCGCTAAACTTAAAGAAAGGCCGAAAGACAAGCAGTGACGCCGTTATTGGTATCTATATTTAGCATTAGCTTCTTATATCCATCCATTGACGTCACTGAGTCATTCGGCCAATCAGGCTAACTTAACCTATTGCATACTAAAGTACCATTCTTTGTTGCAAAAAGGAGGTTTTCGTGACGAATCCAATAATAATATCTATAAAAATAACGTGACTTCAGATCGTCTATATCTAATCTGGTCTTTAAAAAATCAAAGGAAAGTAAAGGTTAAAACTAAATATCTCAAGAACTTATAGTACACACCGTTCTCAAGACAAGATGAGCGAGTTACAAAGTTCGTATCGCGAGAAGGTCAGCGCGCGGCGTAAGGTCAGGTGTCTTGGGAGTGGACGAGGCGGGGAAAAGGTCATGCTATTGATTATCAGTGACGTTAATTGTGGACCAGCGCTAACCCTCGTAAACAAACCACCCTATTGGATCACCGCCATCACATAACCTTCCTCCTACTACTCTTCCGTCTCCTATCCCTACTTTACTCTACCCTTTCTACCTACCTACCTTTCTACCTCCAATCTACCATTTCAAAACCTGCTCTGCTCTTCTCATACCTTCACCTTTCTATGTGTCATCTATTCTATCTTCAAATAATTATCTCCTATTCCTACCCTTCTGTTCCTCTTTCATTCCTCTTTCAAACTTCCTTTTACTCTTCCCTCTCCTATTTCATCCTTTCTAAACCTTCTCTGCTTTTATCACCTCCTCCCCTTCACCTTTCTTCGTTTGCCCTCTTCTATCTTCTAATCATTCTCTCTTATTATTACCCTTCTGTGCCTTTTTCATTCCTCTATCAAACTTCAGTCCCTTTATGTTAATTTCTCTTTCCTTCCATTCTCCCTCCATCTGATTTTGTTTCCTTCGTCTTTCCTCATTTCCTCATTCCTTCTTCGCTATGTTATCTACCTGTTATGACTATTTCTATTCCTCTGTTAATCTACCTACCTTATACTTCTGTTTCCTCTTATCAATCCCCTTTTATCCCTCCGTTTTCGTCTATCTATCCCTACTTGTTCTCTTATTTCCCCATCCTTTCTTTCTACTACTATCTATTATTTTCCCTCCGTCCTCCTTTCTTCTACTATCGACCTTTCCTTCCCTGCCTCCTTCCTTCTACTATCTACACTATCTACAAAATTTACTGCCTCCTCTTCTTCCTTCTCTCCCTCCCTTTATTCTTCCCTTCCTTCCTCCCTTCTTTCTTCCTTTTCTTTTGCTTCATTTCTGCCATCTATCCTCCTCTTCCTCTTTTGTCTCCAACTCATCTATTCTTCTCTATTCCACCTACTCATCTCCCTTCTGTTCACTACCCATTCCTTCTGCCTCCCTCTACTCTTACTTCCTATCCTCCTTTTCCTTGCCTTTCTCCATTCCTATGAACACCTGACGAAGAGCGCTTAAGCATACCTTTACGCCCGCCCGCTAGAGATGTGCGGGAATGAATGGCTAGCCTGGATGTGTATTTCAGCAAGGGTGTGAGAGGTATCCAGGAAACGCGGCGCCTCGTCTCCTAGTTACCCTCACTTCTTTGTCTTAACTATAGGTTTTCTTATGGTATTTCGTCTTTATCATGTGTCCTGTTTCATTGATGTTTTTTTTCTGGTCCTGTGCATTTGTCATCATTGTTCCTGTTGTTGTTGTTGTATGGTTTCTGTCTTTATTCTGACTTTGTTTTTTTATTGATATTCGTCTTCTGGTTCATTTTGTCATCATACACATTTTCTTCTATTTTGGTTATTCTCTAGTCATGCTTTTCACTTTGTTAAGGTTAAGTATTCTGCGTGTCTTCATTTTCTTTGTCTCCTTTACATATTTTTCTTATCCTACGTCTTTTTATTTATTTATCTCATATTCCACTACTATGGACTCTGACTTCTTTGACTTCTTTTGACTTATCATTATCATTATATCCGCCTCGCCTCCCTTTCACAGTTAATGAAGGTGTTGCCACAGCTCTCCGCCTCCCTCATTCATTCGAGTGGCACTTTTCAGCAAGCCAGGCGAGGCATACTACACGCTCCTTATCATCATCAATAGCAGCGTTATCTCTTAAGTGGTGTTACGAAATTTCACTTAAAGTTTCCCTATCTTTCATCTAGTATTTCAATTTTTTTTCTTCAATCATTCCGTCATTTCTTCTTTGCTGGTTAAGGGTTTTTTTATCGCTCCCATTTCCTTATTCTTTTTTTTTTTATTCTTTTTTATACTTCGTCGTCATTCAAACTACATGTCTTTTCTCACTTTTTATTATATTTTTCCTTTTATTTTTTTGCATTGTTGCCGCATTCAGAGTTCCAGCGTTCGCCTGATGCAGCATAGGATACACACACGTCCACTTTCTTTTATTAACTTTCTTTATCTTTTTTTCCACACACAAAAAAAAAAAAAACCGAGCGATGCATATACATAATAGGACGCTTTACACAACACACACACACACACACACACACACACACACACACACACACACACACACTTTTCTCTTTCTTTTGTGCATTTATATATTCTTTTCCCATGCTTTCCGGTGCTTATCTCACGGCATAAGAAAAAAATCTAATATAAAAATCTAGACCAACGCTATGGCAATTTTTCCCGCGTTACGTAATACATTCCTCTTTCTTTAAATGCGTTTCCACCTTTTTCTTTCTCTTTTTCTCTTATTTCTTTTCCTCACATTGAAATACATTCCGTGGATAATCTATTGTGTTGTTTGTCGCATCTGTTTTACCTTCCCTTATCTTTCCACTTGTTAAATCCTTTGGGTAATGCAGTTGTCTTAAAGATATAATCCCTTGCAATTCATATGAAGCGAGCGATAAAAACACCTCATTGTAAGTGCCTCGTTATGCGGAGAAAGGAAAGGAAGAGACCAGATAGTAAAAAGAAGAAAAGCAGCTAAGATTAAACATGGTAGGAGGGTAATGGTAGTGAGGGGGGGAGGGGGTATAAGATGGCTGAGGAGAGAGGTTGAGAGGTCGTTGAGTCAAGGTAAAGTGGGGGAGGGTTGGAGGATGAAGAAGTGAGAAGGAGGAGTTTTAGTGGGGGGGAGGGGGGTTGGCCTCTCAAGACTAAAGGAGTGAGAAGAAGGAAGTTCTTTGTAGGCTGGGAGTGAGATGAAGAGAGAGAGAGAGAGAGAGAGAGAGAGAGAGGAGAGAGAGAGAGAGGAGAGAGAGAGAGAGAGTTGACTGACAAGGGACAGAGAGGAGACGGTGAGGGGAGACAGGTGGGGTGGTGCAAGCTGGAGGGAGGCAGAAAGGTGAAGGAGTGGGAGGGGAAGGAGGGGAAGCAAGTAGAGGCAGGAACACGAGGGGAAAGTGGGAAGGGAGGGCCGCGGACTGCCTGACCCCTCAGCCACGCCGGCGGTCGATATTATGGCGCTTACGTCACCTGTGCCGCGCGTGACGTCACAATGCCGGTTGGCAGAGGGGAAGGAACGTTATTATTATTATTTCACAAGCATTGATAGAGATGCTTGTTCTCCTCCGTGCATTGATTGACTTTTGTGGCAAGTTTGGTGTATTTTAAATCATTCATTCATTTTCCTTTTTTTTCTTTCTTTCACTCTAGATGTTTTTTTCATTCTTTCACTCCAGATATTTTTTTTTCTTTCTTTTACTCTAGATGGTTTTTTCATTCTTTCACTCTAGATGTTCTTTTCATTCTTTCACTCTAGATATTTTTTTTATTTCTTTTACTTTAGATATTTTTTTCATTCTTTCACTCTAGATATTTTTTTTTCTTTCTTTCTTTTACTCTAGATGGGTTTTTTTTATTATTTTCCTTAAATTCATCTTCTATTCTTAGTATGGCTGGTACATTTATGTGACTCACGGAACATTTTATTGGAAGTCGTTTACGATTGATTTATTGACATTTATTACATTGATTTTGGTTATTAGATATATATTTTTTCTCTTTCCTCTTCTATGCACACGGCTGGTAAATTTATAAACTGGTCAATCTTGAACTCTGGTAAATCACGACTTCATCTAATGGTCTCATAGACTACATACACGTTACTTTTCCTCGGATTCATATACCTTTTTTTTTTTTTTTAGGTCTCAAAACGTGTTATATTTGGACGTTGTCTTTCTCTGCATTTCATGTCTGAATATATGGCTCTCTTACTTTGCCTTCTTTCTTCTTCTTTTTTTGTCCCTTATATTAATCTATTTTCATTTTATCGACGTTTTTATTGTTTTATTCATTACTTTATTTCCCATTGTAGCACCTCGGTATTTGGCGTTTTGCATTAATGAATGTATACCATCCGCAGTGGTCTATTTTATTTGATCAATAAGGTTTTGCATATTTTATATTTTTTTTTTTTTTTACTTTGCACACAACATACCTGTCATTCTCTCTCTCTCTCTCTCTCTCTCTCTCTCTCTCTCTCTCTCTCTCTCTAAATTTTACCTTTACACTGCACACACATCCATTACTCACGAATTTTTTTTTTAGTTTTTTCTTGTCTCACTGTTTTGGTTTTATGGGATTTTTACTTTTCATTTATTGTTTGTTTTTGTTTGTATTTTTATATTTTTTTATATATAGGGAAAAGATATATTTGCATAAGAAAATTGAAAGTTGGCAACCTAAAAACAAAGAGGAGCTCTGCAGTGTTGCCAAGCTGTGGTGCCCTCGAACGCAGGCACGCCGCCGCTACTACCCTTCGACCCTGATGAAAAAGGTCGCCGCTGGGTGTCAAACGAGTACTACATGCATATCCGAACAGCCAATTGTATACCTGTAGGGCTGGGTGTGGGCTGAGGGCGGGTGCAGCGGGGTGAGGTGTCGCGGGTCTGGCAACACCGGGTGCAACGTTCTTAAAGCTGAGCGAGCCAGCGGCAGCGGGAGTGCACCCACAGCTGACGGGGTGGGAGGTGGTGCACGCTGACGCTAGTGCCACTCCTCCTCCTCCTGCTGCTGCTGCTGCTCCTACTGCTGTGCTACGCTATCTAGTACTAACTGGCTAAGTCACAAAGGCTATGTATCTATCTCTCTTACTCTCTGTTTCCTTCTCTTTCCCGGCGCGTATTAATTATTTCGTTGTATATTTTTTGGTCCTTTCTCATTCTCTTTGCTGACCGGTCTTCATTTTTCTGTACTTTTTTTCCGCCTTTCATTTTCAAAAACACATTTCTCGTTCTTTACTTGGAAACATAAAAATAATGAAAAGCCAGAAATATCATGGATAATATATCAGTATGTTAAACCATGTTATAGAACTGTATTACATTTTCTTTCATTACCGCACCCCAATTTAGTCAAGGGCAGATTATATTGATTGACTTTTATTTAACAGAGTAGATATTGAAGCCTTGTCGTTGTCTCACCTGAAGGATAAGTTAACTAAATCAATAACTAAATATAAACAATAATTAAATCAAGCAGCAAAACTTTCTCGGTTTCCTCACTCTCCTTGACCAAACATGCCGCTCTGAACACCCACCCCAAAAGAAGCTACACCCCAAACGAGACATACACACAAAAGAAAAGTGATAAATAATAGCCATTTATAACTGTGATAATCTCTCTCTCTCTCTCTCTCTCTCTCTCTCTCTCTCTCTCTCTCTCTCTCTCTCTCTCTCTCTCTCTCTCTCTCTCTCTCCCTAAGCCTACCTGACCTATTTTTTCCCTGCTAATTTTCCTGGTCTTCCCTCTTCCTCCTGCACTAATTCGTCCATTTCCTCCTGTTTTTCCTCCTCCTCCTCTTCCTCTGCCGTTCATCCACCTCTCCCTCCCTCTCTCTTTCCCTCCGCCCCTCCCTGGAGAGAATCAATACTATGACCTTGAAATAACCAGATGACGGTCACGGCTTCTTCCTTCCCCTCCTCCCTCGCCTCTTCTCTCTCTCTTCTACCCTCTTCCACCTTTTTTCTTTCTTTCCCTCCCACTTTTCTTTCCTCTTCTCCCTCTGTCTACACTCCTCTTTCATTCCTTTTTATTCTATGGTTTCCCTGTTTATTCTCTCTCTCTCTCTCTCTCTCTCTCTCTCCTCTCTCTCTTCTCTCTCTCTCTCTCTCTCTCTCTCTCTCTCTCTCTCTCTCTCTCTCTCTCTCTCTCTCTCTCTTCGTCCATGAATATTCCATTTTCCTCTTGCCTTTCCATTCCTCGGGTCTTATTCACACTCTGACTCTCTCTTGTTCTCTCTCTTTTCTACCCTCCAGCCAATCTTTGTATCTTTAGTATCTTTATCTTTAACCTTATCTCTAATTTCCCTGCTTCTATTCCTTCCAAACCCTTCCTGACAATTTTCCCCCACTCTCCTTCACTTTCTCATCATTAAATCGATTGGTTAACTTGCTGTTGGAAATTTTGTCTTCACTGTTATGTTGTTATATTTTGGATTTTCTTTTGGTTCTATTCAAATTTTCCTACACGTGCTACTTTAGTGATGTGTTTTTTCTCTTTCTTTTTCTTGTGGCATCCGTCCTTTTTTTTTTTTTTTTTTTGACCTTCACTTCTTTTCTTCTTACATTTTTATCTCCTCCTCCTCCTCCTCCTCCTCCTCCCTCAAGGATGTACAACGACAAGGCTTAACTATATCCGGTTCATAATAAAAATATAAAGTATATTGCACCAAGAATATTTAGTTACACTGAAATAGAATAAGAAAAAAAAAAAATAATAATAATGACGTAATTTTTGTTGGGGCGGCGGATAATATTTAATCATTATGAGAGATACAAATTTTAAGCTCAAAAATGAGAAACGAAAAAATACTACTGAATATTTACTTCATTACTTTTTTATTCTTCATATTTTTTCCAGGGATGAGACAAGGCCGGCGATCGGGAAAATTAGTATTATTATTAATCTTATTATTTTCATTGCAAATTCCTTTATCTCTTTTTATCATAAGTTTCTTCTAATTTGCAGAGTTATTATACACGACAGTTACCAATACTTTAGTTCTAGCTCTCATTTCCATCATGGTCCTCAATCTCTATTACCTACGTTATCTCTCTCTCTCTCTCTCTCTCTCTCTCTCTCTCTCTCTCTCTCTCTCTCTCTCTCTCTCTCTCTCTCTCTCTCTCTCTCTCTCTCTCTCTCTCTCTCTCTCTTACACACGCTCACACACAAGCTAAACACCACTATTACTGCTTCTAATCGCCGTTCTTATCTATGTTCCCTATTCTCTATTCCCTGTTATCTCTCTCCTTCCTCTCGCTACACCCGCGGCCTTGTCTCCTCTCCCACGCTGTTCTCTTTAATATAACACATTTTCTTCCTTTATCTTCATGTTCATGATATAGTTACATGCACTTCCTTCTTACTTAATTAATTCTTGTTTTACGTATATTCTCTTTTGTATTTGTTGTTTACATATGCCATTCTTTCTGTCTTGTTTATTATTTACGTATCCAATTTCTTCTTTCTTTCCTTTTTTCCTTTCAATTTCTCTCTTTGTCGATGTTTACATGTACATTTCCTCTCATTTATACTTTTTCCTCTTTCCGTGCCATATCCCTATCTATATGCTATGTTGTTACCTACGTATATATAACCAAACTATCCTTCTTCCCACCTATTATCTTCCTCTACTTTAAAAATAATGATGAAAAAACAAAAGCATTCAAGGTCACATGCTCATACATATAGACATACATAATATATATACGCTATTGTGATTGTTAGGTATTATTTCTATACTAATACAATTTTCCCCATTTACTCCTAGGTCTATGCCAGCAGCAGCAGGCCTAAGACTTTGTTCCATAAAGCCTTATTATCCTAGAGACAAGGAGGAGAATAAGGCTTATTGGAAGTCGATCTTAAGGCCTGAAGAGCTGGGAAATAAATGTTGCTACGTAATTCATGTGTGTGTATGTAAGTGTGTGTGTGAATGACTCGGTGAACGTGGTGGTGGTAGTTGTGGTGGTGGTGGTTGTGGTGGTGGTGGTTGGGCATTGATTGTGGAAAAGTGATGGCAAAGAGATCGTATAGTAGTGGTGGTTGTGTGTGGTGGTGGTAGTAGTGGTGGTGGTGGTAATTGTGTCTTACTGTAGTGATGATGTCAGGTGATAGAAGTTTTGTGCTTTGACGGGTAGTGTTGGTGGTGGTGGTGGTGGTGTCATGGTTAGTGATGAGGCGTTGGCTGTATAGCGTCTACATTCATTAAAATAAAAAGAATCTTTATACCAACACACTCAAAATATAGACTTGTATGACTTTTTTCTGAGAGAGAAGCCGAAAGACTAGCTTTTGTTAAGAAATAGTTTATAGAAGGAGTGGAACAATATTATGAATACTGAAATAAAAGTGAATTATCAAGCAAATTATCTTAGATCACTCGTGCTATATAAACTATGCGACTAAGTTCACACTGTCATGGTAGTCTATCATCATTATCATTATAGTCATCGTCGTGTTATCGTCACCATCATTATAATCGTCACCGCCATCTTCATTATTTATTTAGCGCAATTGCCAGATGTTAACAATATAAACACATCATCGTCCTTCGTGGCTGTTTCGTGACAAAACACACACACACACACACACACACACACACACACATACACACACACACACGCTATCAGTATGTATCGGGGTCACCTTCTCAACCCTTGCTATTATCTTCTAATTACACTCTATTTGCTGCCATCACCGTAAACACCCACTATTATGTAATACAGTTTATATCCATGCACGACAACTGTATTTTCCTACTTACACTCCTCACTCTCATACGAAGTTTTTTTTATCATCTTGATCTTCATCGTCATCATTAGAGTGTCATCAGTAACTGTTAGCACCACTGTCGTCAACATTTAACACTCTACATCCTACCTACACACAACCATTTTTACATCTCAACATTTAACCCTCTACATCCTACCCTTCCTCCCGCCTCTTCCTACTCCTGGTGGTCGGTCAGCGCCACGCCTCGCGTTGATTATAGCCAATCCACTTGTGTTTCAATTTACCCTTTTTTTTTTTTTTTTTTTTACATTACTTGACAACAACGCGACAACAACTTGATACAATGACAACAACGCGAACCAATATTTCCTGAACCACCACTGCTACCACTACTATTGCTGCTACTGGTGCTACTACTGCTTCTACTACTACTACTACTGCTACTACTACTACTACTACTACTACTACTACTACTACTACTAACGACTACTACTACTACGACTACTACTACTACTACTACTTCTACTACTAGTACTGATACTACAACTACCAAACACATATCATTCACATACATTTTTTTGTCATTTAAGACTTAAACGACTTGTCTATTATAACCATGTTCTTAATCTTTGCAATTCTTCTTTTCGACTCCATCTGTTCTATACCATCTTTCCTCTTGGTACAACAACACTATTGATTTACATGGGTGGCTTTGTTGAAACGAGTCGTTCTTGTATCTTTTTATCTGTTTTATTAGTTTCTTGGGTAATCTGTGTGTGTGTGTGTGTGTGTGTGTGTGGTGTGTGTGTGTGTGTGTGTCTTTATCCAGCTCGGTGTAACTCCTGGTGGCTGGAATATGTCTAATTGGCTTGATCCAGCTCGATATATTTCTCCTGGTGGCTGGAATATGTCTAATTGGTTTGATCCAGCTCGGTATAACTCTCCGGGTAGCTGGTTATGTCTAAATGACTGTATCCAGTTCGGTATAACTTCTGGTGGCTGGAATATGTTAAATTGGCTTTATCCAGCTCGGTATAACTTCTGGTGGTTGGTATATGTCTAGTTGGCTTTATCCAGCTTGGTATAACTCTCCTGGTGGCTGGTATATGTCTCATTGGCTTTATCCAGCTCGGTATATCTCTCCTCATGGCTGGAATATGTCTCATTGGCTTGATCCAGCTCGATATATTTCTCCTGGTGGCTGGAATATGTCTCATTGGCTTAATCCAGCTCGGTATAACTCTCCTGGTGGCTGGTTATGTCTCATTGGCTTTACCCAGCTCGATATATTTCTCCTGGTGGCTGGTATATGTCTCATTGGCTTTATCCAGCTTGGTATAACTCTCCTGGTGGCTGGTATATGTCTCATTGGCTTTATCCAGTTTGGTATAACTCTCCTGGTGGCTGGTATATGTCTCATTGGTTTTATCCAGCTCGGTATAACTCTCCTTGTGGCTGGTATATGTCTAAATGACTTTATCCAGTTGGTATAACTCTTCTGGTGGCTGGTATATGTCTAAATGACTTTATCCAGCTCAGTATATTTCCTGGTGGCTGGAATATGCCTTCTTGGTTTATCCAGTCGGTATAACTCTTCTGGTGGCTGGTATATGTCTAATTGGCTTGATCCAGCTCGGTATAACAGTCTGCTGGTGGCTGGTATGTATGTTTAAATCATTCTGAATTAAATTATGCTAGCACCTCAATCCTAATATTTCACTCATAATAATTGCTTGTCACTTCTTTCTGTAAACGAACTGTAAATGATCATTCCCGAAAACTCAAACTCTGTTATAATATTTCCTTTCTCTATTTTCAATTCACTTCAATGTTATTTTTTTGAGAACCTTTCAAGGCAAACTTTCCCTCAAAATCATCACATACTTTTTTTTTTCTGTTTCATCATAGTTGTGGGTCCGGATTTTTCTGTCAGTCAATGGTGTTTGTTTTTCTCTCTCCGTAATTCCACGTTAATTAGGATGATGGGACTACTTTTTGCAGTCATTTTTATTGCAGTTTTACCTGTTGTGGCTTTGATGTGTTAGTTAATCAGTGCTTTACTTCATCCTGCCACTAACACATCTTATTCACTTTGTCTGCAGCTGTTATTTTGCATTATTTTATTTTGTTTATGCTTGTAGTATGCTGTACTTATGTGGCTGTTTGTGATCTCTTTTATTGTCACAGTTGTTGGTACGATAAAAAGCTATATTATTGTTGGCACTGAAAATCACTCACATCTTCTCTATGACTTAGGTGATTCACGTATTCACACACACACACTCACACACACACACACACACACACACACACACACACACACACACACACACACACACACACACACTAAAAGTAATACTAATCAATGTGTTCCCATCACATTAGCACCTTTCGTCTGCATTAAGATATGTATAAAAAAAATTACGATATGCAAAAAATCTCATTATCAGTTGACAAAATGACCATCCTGACAAAAAAATCTCCTTCCTTCCTCTGAACACTTAGGTATTCTTTGGTCCCTCACTAACAAGGTAATACTACCGTCGCCTTCCCCTGATCAGAGGTGGTGGTGTTAATTGTGTCATTCCGGCGCAAATGATCCACTGTAATAAAATATGATACACGATAATACTGATGTTTAATACGCAATTGCCAAGTATGAAGACTTATTTTTCTTGACTTTATGATGTTATTTATTTTTTTCGTTATTTCTTCATACCTTCTCCTGATATTTATTTCGCTTCTTTTTTTCAAGGGGCACTTAGGTCTTTGGCACAGCTTCTGAAAATCGTCATTCGCTTCCACGTAGAGCTACCGTCAATAACACTATAGTCGCCACTGCACTAATGTCGCCAGGCACCATATATTACGAATTTTAGCATCACTATAGATTTGTATGTGCCACTAAAGAGGCATGCATAGTAGTTTATATTATGTACATGTCTTTAGTAGCACATACAAGTCTGTAGTGATGCTAAAATTCGTAATATTTGCCTATAAAATTCGTCTGGTGACAATAGTGCAGTGGCGACTATAGTGTTATTGATGGTAGTCTTCATCTGCCGCTGACACACACACGTGGCCGGTGACAGGCGCACGTACAGACATACACACACGCACCGCCACATTTCTTTGGTTATAGTCAATGAGAAATGTCTGCGTGGACAGTTTCCTGCACTCTTGATAACACTCGTAAGCTCCTCTAAGTAAATTGAGTGAGATGTAGCTCCAGCATCTTATTTATATCTACCTACATTTCCTTGCTCTCTTTCTCTTTCTCTCTTTCCCTCGACTTCTCCCGCTCCCCTCGGCTGGCCAGAACCCGAGGGGACAGGTCTGGGTCGAGGGCGCGTCGCTAATACGATTATCTTTTTTCTTCCATAGGCATTTATTCCGTGTTGCTGGAATGACATTTTAGCACACAAAAAATCCTTATTCATCTTTATCATTTACGTTGACTGATTCTTTTTAATCTGTTTACATTTTTATTATTTTTGAAGTGACGTTATTATTTTTGTCTAATGTTACGATATTAATTCATTTTATTTCCATATTTTCTCCTCGGGTCTTTGTACTGTCCACACAAACATTCCTCTTACCCTGTCCGAACCCCTTATATCCCCATCTAAGTATGTAAACCCCCTTCCCATCCCACACCCTTTGTACCCCTTGTACATCCTCCCCCTGCTTCTTCTTAAACCCCTCCCACTCCCATTCCCTCCCATCAAGACGAATCCCTCACCCATTACTATACACCCCTCCCAGTGCTCCCCATTTCACCACACTCACCACCTCGATTTACCACACCCATCACTATACACACGCACACACACACACACACACACACACACACACACACACACACACACACACACACACACACACACACACACACACACACACACACACACACACACACGCACACATTATCGTCGTAAGCAGCAGTATTTACTCATTCTTTTCCTACACCAGGTGTGGTTAATAAAGTAAACAAAATAATATACGTTAATGTTAGTAAATTCATAATGTGCTTCGTCGGTAATTAGCGGATATAATTAATCACTTCAGCGAGCAAGAACACAGTGGGGAATGATGGAGATTGTCATGGCCCTCGCGTGCAACAACTTAGTATGGCCATGATTATGACGGCTTTGAAAGAAAACATGAAAAGAAAAATTAACACTAGGCATACACGAGGACGGATGATTCTTAGGGTATGTTTAAGGGGACACAGAAACCGACATAGAGGAGGAGGAGAGAGTTAAAAGAAAATCAAGAGAGGGTGGTGACTGCATAGACTTGTATGGACACTAAAATTAAAAAGGATAACTTGTACTGGCGAAGATAATATACCTACTACATACCTACATAAGGAAAAAAAACCGCTTTGTACTACATATGTACTGTAAAATTGACTAAGAATAGCAGACACATCCTGAATATCTACAAAAACATAAGGAAATACAGGTAGAGGATAGGTGAGCCAGGATAGTTAGGATAGGTTAGGATACGTGGCAGGGAAGGACGGAGGGGCGCCAGGTTGTTAGGTGGATGAAGGGATAGAGAACTACTACCTTCAAATGGGGGAAAGAAAGGAGGGTTACATAAAGGAATAGACAATGGCTGGGTACTGAGTTATAAAGGGAGAATCAACACAACATGATATAACACGTTCTGGGCGCCTGTGTGGTATTGAGAGAGGGAGGGAGAGTTGCAGGTACAGATAGAGGATGCACACTTATGGGCGCCTGGCTAGTGAGAGCGGAGGATCCAGAGGGGACAATGGGGAGAATCATGGGGACACCAAGGGAGGGAGAGGCATTCATGGGCGCCAGGATGGTTAGAGTGCTAGAAAGAAGAGAATCCAGGTACAGAGGGAGAGAGAGAGACATTAGTTGTGCGCCTGGGTTGGGTGAAGGGTAATAGCGAGGAGGTTAGAGTTTGTCACCAAGATGAGCATGACTATTGGCAACGGTGAGTGGGGAACGCCGGTCGGTGGGCTGTTACAGTAAGCACGAGAGGGCCATGATGACGTCACGCCACCACAACAAATAAACATCGCAAAGAAATAATGATACGAAGATAATAGTAAAAATGCAAATAAAGCTCGTGATGGGAAGCCTGAAAATTAACCAAGAAGCAGCAGGAACAACAACGACAACAGCAACAACGGCAACCACTACAATAACAAAGCGAGTAATGATAATAATGAGAATAATAATACAGTAACATAGTCAGGATATCGTCTATTACATTGCTGTTAAAGCTGTACGTAAAGAGGGTAAAATAACAGCTTGGTAATGCAGCACGAGCCTGCTAACACACACACACACACACACACACACACACACACACACACACACACATGAATACACACACACGTTCAAGATATCTGAATTTTATATTTTTATATGTATATATGCATTATTGTATGTGACCAGTTAGATAGTAAGGTCACTGCGGGAGGTGTGTCAAAGGGTTGTTATTGCTTACTACGCCATGATCCACATTATTGAAAGTAATAGACACGTGAAAAAATGAAGATAAGATTGTTATAGAAACAACCTGAGCACAATGATAACAATAATTATAATAATGATAATTATAATAATGATTATAATAATTGTAATTATGATAATAGTAATGATAATAGTAATAATGAAAATAGCGACTCAAAATAAAAGAAAGGCATTCCCTGCCTCGCCTAACTACCATTTAAGGAAAAGTGGAGGTTTAGGGAAACAAAAAAGGAAACAACACGTGGTCCGTGATATCGATTTACTGAATGGCTATTTCCGGACCTTGAACTAGCCAGTCAGCAAAATAGAAAAATAGTGTGCATAGATAAATGATAAACTAAATTAAGATAAGCAAGATAAGGTAGTAAAAATAGTATACATAGATAAATGATAAACTAGATTAAGGTAGATAGCTAAGATAACGATAGCAACCAAACTTCTATGATTGGTTATTCCCAAGCGATGGATTAGCCAATCAGGAAGCGTGCAAGCAGGAGATGGCGTTGTCCCCTCACAGCTTCTATTTTATGTATATTTATTTGTTTATAGATGTATTTATATTTTTTTTTCTAGAAACAATCACAGCGTCACAGTTACGGGCGAGATACCGTCCTCGGACAGATCGTACCACTTATTAAATGAGGAAATATTCGGTGCAGGTGGATTAATTGATGTATACCTGATGTTATCCACCCACTCGATTATCACATTGACTTTTTTTTATCCCTGATTATCCACTATGATCCACAAGACACCTGCTGATGACGCCCCTTCCACCTGAACACTCAATACCCTCCCCCCCACACACCCAATACCCTCCCCATACACACCCAATACCTCCCCATACACCCAATACCCCACCCACACACACCCAATACTCCCCCACACACCCAATACTCCCCCATACACCCAATACCCCCCCACACACACCCAATACCCCCCACACACCCAATACTCCCCCATACACCCAATACCCCCCCCACACACACCCAATACCCCACATACACCCAATACCCCCCCACACACCCAATACCCTCCCCATACACACCCAATACTCCCCACACACCCAAGACCTCCTCACACACCCAATACTCCCCACACACACCCAATACTCCCCCACACACCCAATACTCCCCCACACACCCAATACTCCCTACACACACCCAATACTCCCCCACACACCCAATACCCTCCCCACACACACAATACCCTCCACACACACCCAATACTCCCCCACCACACACCCAATACTCCCCCCACACACCCAATACTCCCCCCCACACACCCAATACCCCCCACACACACCCAATACTCCCCCACACACATACAATACCTCCCACACACATACAATATCTCCCACACACACAATAAACCCTACACACACCCAATTCCCCCCCACACACCCAATAACCCCCCTACACACATACAATACCTCCCACACACATACAATATCTGCCACACACACACAATAAACCCTACACACACCCAATTCCCCCCCTCACACCCAATACCCTCCCCCCACCAATACCAGTCTCCTACCCATCAGCCTTCACAGCCCAACACTTGCCCATTTGTATTCTCTTTTTCACTCCAGCAGCAGCATGTGGATTAAAGCAATGTAACTGTATTTTTGTTTTGTAATTTTTTTTTGTGTATCTTATTATTTTTTTTCTCCTTAGCACGATGGCCTGACTAGAGAGCATGAAAAAATATACCTTAATCATCTCGACTTTGATATGTTTTTGTTTGATTAGAAGGAAAAAAATTGAAATATTGGCCATTTCGTCTCCTTTTTTAATAACACACACACACACACACACACACACACACACACACACACACACACACACACACACACACACACACACACACACGCCGGGTTATGTGTCATCGCCTTGTCGTTGCAGTGTTTAAATGTCGTCCCTTCACCCTAAGCGAAAACCTAAATCACAACCCAAGTTACCAGGACTCCCCGTCACCCCCTGCGCCACGCCGAAGCCCCGGCAGCAGCGCAAAGGCTAAAGCGAAACCCAAAAAGATACGATAAAAATAAGATACGATAAAAAGATACGACTAAAAGATACAACAAAAAAGTACTACATCAAACAAGGTCTCTAAAAACTACGAAGACTAATTTGGAACGTACGCAAGTCAAAGGAAAATAAACAACAACAACAAAGCAACATGTGAGAAAAAATTATGTATGTACATTGTACATGTCCGTAACAATGTGGGTAAAAAAAGGAAAGAAAGAAATCCGTGTTCCTGATGTATCCGCGGAACTTAAGGGATTTCTGGTCTCTACGGGAAGGAAAAAATAAGGATATTACAGCGACGGAACCCGGAGAGGCTTGTCAAAAAGTTATATGAAGAGACGGAAGGAAAGGAGAGGAAGGCTTTACGGAGGAGGAAACGGTAATAAAGGGACTAACGGGAAGGTCTCCATTTTTGTGAAACCCGAAGGTAGTAAGAAGCGGATGGTGTGGACATCATGAGGAAGGAAGAGCACGGTGAACGATGGTCCGAGGAGAGGAAGGGCTGAGGGGCGGGGGAAGGGGGAGTCGACGGGCCTCTCCGGGGTTCGGGGTTCAAGAGGGGATGGCGGTGAGTGCTTCAGGCCTCGTCGCAACGCACCGTCACCAACCAGTCAGGAAAATTTGTGCGAGGACGCTAAACTTTACTTGTTGCGCTTCGTTATGTGCGTTTTCGTTTGCTTGCTGCACCTCTAGACGCACCCCAGGGACACACACACACACACACACACAGCCGCCGCCCTCGCAGTGGCGGTGCGAGGGCGGCGGCGGGCGGGCGGCGGGTCCTCGGGGTGACGCTGAGGTGGCCACGTCAGCTGAACTAACTTCTAGGACTGGTCTTATTCACCAACTCGTGTTGACTTAGCTTAACGTAGACTGAGAGGTACGCGTCTACCGACTACAGAGCCTAAGTTGGGGACCTTAAACCTAACTTATGAATTAAATTACGACCAAAGTTGCCCACTTAGGAGTTAAACTTGCTTTCGGATCATAGATTAACCTACGAGCTATTCTCAATGATTTCCTTAATCTTAAATCTTACGTACTAATCTTACACCTTAGGATTTGCCGCTTTACTTGTCCCTCAGTAATGCTTTGTTGTGCGGAGCTATGAATAACTCCGCCCAATAGCAAGCTGAGGGAAGGAAAAGCTTATTATTGATTATCACTGGCGGAGTAGAAGAGCCGAGCAGATCTCGTTTACATCAATTATAATAATCAATCACTCAAGTGTTAATATACATCAATAATTTATAAATCAGTTTTCATTAATTACAAATATCTGAATTCCGTTTTTATTTCACGCATTGGTAATCTCGTTGTTGTATAATTTTTTTGTATTTCATTTTGTTGACTAGCTTTTGTTTTGTTTTGATTATGCATCGTTTTTCTTCACTCTTTATCTCATAACTATGTAGTATTTTATTTCATTTTCCGATAAGTATTTTTTTTCAGATGGGTTCGGTTTGTTCACCTCTCCTACCCCAGCCTCCCTCCCTTACACCTAACTAACAATTGTAACCTAAACACTTAGAAACATTCAGCTGAGTTTTTGTGCGTGTTCCTGTCTGTATGTGCGTGAACTTATACGCTGTGTGTGTGTGGTGTGTGTGTGTGTTGTGTGTGTGTGTGGTGTGTGTGTGTGTGGTGTGTGTGTGTCTGTATGGGTGTGTGTGTGTGTGTGTCGAGGGGAGAAAGTCTAGCCACGCGGCCGTCAGACAGAGAGGGGCAAGGCACGGTTCTTGATAACTGACAAAGCTCCATAGCGGTGTTGTGTCGGGCATACCTGAGTCCTAATTAGCACCATCTGTCCTTCTACCTGCTGCCCCTCACCTGAATGCTCCCTCCTCTCTTAGTCCTAGTCTTCTACCTTCTCATCCTATTCTCATCATTTATATTCATCATCCTACCTCCTTATTCTCATCTGTTATTTAGGATGTTTCTTTTTCTATCAATCACTTTTTTTATTCTCATCAGCAAGTGGCTTTTGTTTCTATCAAATGCACTGATTTTCTTGTGCTGCTTCTCTGTCTGTTGTTAAACTTTTCACTCGCCCCGTAATCTTCTTCTTAGTCTCTGAGCTTAACATGGAACCTACTCCCGCCTTATATTCTCCCTCCCACCTAGCCATCCACCCTCCCACCCTCCCTCCCTCCCATCCCCGCCTTCCTGCCTACCCAGTCAACCATCGCATGTCTGTCCAGTTAACCACCTGTCTACCCACTGTCCTGTCTCGTCAAGAAGCACCTGTTCTAGTAATTAGCCGAACCTGTCTGATGTAACACCTGTCCTTCATGTCAATCGTTGTTACTTATATTGTGATTACTTTTCCCTGTTGTCTGTTTGGTATAATTAATTATCAAACTAATGCACTGCTGATTTAATACTGTTGATACTATGCGTTTTCCTCCTCCTGATCCTCCTTCTAGTTCTTCTCCTCTCCTACTTTTTCCTCATCCTCTTCTCCTTCTCCTCCTTCTCGTTCTTCTACTCTTCCTCTCCTTCTATTTCCTCCTTCTCTTCTTCTCCTCCTTATCCTTCTTAACGTTCTTCTCCTCCTCTCCTTCTATTTCCTCATCCTCTTCTCCTCCTCCGCCCCTTCGTAATCTAACACTACTTTTCAACCTGCCATGGAGCTCCTCAGGCGACATTTTATTATTAAGGGAAGTAGTTTTTTCCGTTTTTTATCACTTTAATTGATCTTGAATAAAAAAAAATGAGGCACCGCCGTTTGTGCTGGTTAGAGGGAAGGACTGAAGAAAGAATGTTGGTTGACTTGTTTGTTCTTTATCGAGTGACTGGCGTGGACAAGGTCTGTGGTGGTGGTGGTGGTGTTGGTGGTGGTAGTGGTAGGGGATGTGGTGGGGGTAGGGCCTGTGGTTGGGATAGGTGGAGGGGAGAGTAGGGAAGACTGAGGCAGGGTCAAAGGGTGTGTGGCATTGGGAATAGGTTAGGATAGGAGAAGGAAAAGAAATTAGAATTAAATAAATTATATCGTATTAAATTACGTCAAGGAGTGTCATATATCAAGGTAGCAAAAAAATAAAAGGTAAATTAAATTGAAGTAGCATGTATTAAATTATGTTAAGGAGTGTCATGTATCAAGGTAGTAAGAAAAAAAAGGTAGATTAAATTAAAGTAGCATGTATTCAATTACGTTAAGGAGGGTCATGTATCAAGGTAACGAGATAAAAAAACAGTTAGATAAAAGGAAAGCTAATGTAGTAAAATGTAGGAAAAATCAGTGAATATAACCCATACCTCTAACTGTAAATTCTTAGGACTTGTAGGAGAAAATTGTTGTTAGATAAATGTGGTGTCAATGTGAGGTGGTGTTTAGTATGGTTGATATAACTCATACATCTAACTGTAAATTCTTAGGACTTGTAGAAAATGTATTGTTGATAGATAGAGGTGTTAATGTGAGGTCGTGTTTATAAAGTGTGTTGATGGACAAAGAGGGTGTGACGGCCGAGTGTGTGGGTGCGTTTGTGTGACCCGCCGCGTGGCAAGACTCCTAGAGGCGCCTCTTAGAATTATATAGTTTTTTTTATTAGTATTTTCTCCTTATATTTTCTCTCCTTTTAAGAACATTTATATATCACTTGCATGTAAACTTTGATGTGAAGATGTTTTGTTTCATCATCGTGTGTGTGTGTGTGTGTGTGTGTGTGTGTGTGTGTGTGTGTGTGTGTGTGTGTGTGTGTGTGTGAGAGAGAGAGAACTCTCGCCTATGAAGTAAAGAATACGTAATAGTTAAACAATGTCTATGTCTTCGCAACCTGGTCTTATGCTAGCAGTAATTACGCTCTTAGGAACAGCATTTATCATTAGTATGTCTACTGTTACACATATTGGTCGTAGTATTAACCTAAGTTGCTTGTCCTGTGTCAGCCGATTCCTTTTTCTGCTGTTTATTCACTTTTATATCATTTTTCATCTCATCTCATTTTTATCTCTTTTTTTATCTCATCTCAATTTTTCCCTACAGTTCTAGTTTTCTTATTGTCTTTCCACTTTTAATTCCTTCCTTTGTTTCTTTACTGTACCTGCTCGATGTTTTTTTATTGTTCATATATCTCTCTTATAGTACTCTATTTGTATCCCATTTTCCCGTATTGTACAAATTTTCTGTTGAATTCAAGTCTTTCCTCGTTTTTCTTTTTTCCCTGGTTTGCTATTTTTTCTCTTTCTTTTATCTCGCTTCGAAACTCAACTCCATGGACAATTTTTCATGTTGTTTTCCCATTGTGTTTTCCTCGTATATATGTGTCCTTTTTTTTTGTTATGTTTATTCTTTTCGTTTCCGTTATATTGTCCACATCTGAAATTCGTCCTCTCTTTCCCCTATTTTCCATGTTAACCCTATTTTTTTTACTCATTCCCCTGCATAATACTTCCCCTCCACACTCAATTTCCTTTCTTTTCATTCCAATTTCTTTTTTGTATTTCATTTTCACACAATCTCTGCATTCTCGTTGAATTTCACTTTACATTTCTTTAAACATTTTTTTTTACATCTTTAAACCTGTATATGATTTACTCTCTCTCTTTCCCTCTTTCTTTCTCTCTTTATCTCTCACTAATCTATTTTTCAGTACGTCGGTCCTCTTAACTTAAGCAACTTCTCTATCTTTAAACTCAAACTGAAATTATTCTCAGTAAGACATCACGTGACTCTCAACTCCTTGGGAAAAAGTATACCTCAAATTGACCTTTTTTTGGGTTTGTTTGGCCTTCACTCCCATCACCCCTCTTCACTATACCATTATATACCTCTATAGGGTAAGGCTGTTAGAGGGCACTGGAGATTAGACATTTAGAGACTATACATGTACATAATTATAATCCCTAAATATCCAGTGCCCTCTAAAATCAGGGCAAGAATAGGAGAAAGAATCATGTGTCTACTGAATGTGTGTGTGTTTGGGTGGGTATGTGGTTGTGGGTGAAGGAGGTAATGGTTGTTTGAAAGGGGTGAGGGGTGTGGGTGTGCCTCGCTCCCTCTCAGGCATAGCCTCTGTGTCAGAAGGGATCCGTCGTGGTTCAATGTGTCATGGTGCATTGGTTAGCTCGGTTAGTTTGCCTGATTCATTCATTTTGGTGATTTTTTTAAATTTTTTATTGTTTGTATTGCCTGCCTCCCTTTTTTTATTTTTTGTTTGCAATTTTTTTTTTTTTTTTGTGGTTGCTGTTTTATTTTTCTTTGTCTCATCTATACTTCTTTCCCTCTTCCTTCTTTTATTTTCTCCTTCCTAATTCTCCTCTTCTCCTCCTCTACAATTTTTTGGCCTTCATCTAGCTGTTTTTTCTGTTTTCTTTCATTTATCAAATTTCAACCCAACAAATACATTCCTTCACAATGATGACGATGACCACAATAATGATGATGATTTCTATTACATGGGTAGACTTTTTTTGACGTGTGTTCTTAGCCTTGCGTGAATCATCGGTCTGCTAATTTGTCTTCATGCACTACCCCGCTGTTGTCTTCATGTACTACCCCGCTGTTGTCTTCATGTACTACCCCGCTGTTGTCTTCATGTACTACCCCGCTGTTGTCTTCATGTACTACCCCGCTGTTGTCTTCATGCACTACCCCGCTGTTGTCTTCATGTACTACCCCGCTGTTGTCTTCATGTACTACCCCGCTGTTGTCTTCATGTACTACCCCGCTGTTGTCTTCATGCACTACCCCGCTGTTGTCTTCATGTACTACCCCGCTGTTGTCTTCATGTACTACCCCGCTGTTGTCTTCATGCACTACCCCGCTGTTGTCTTCATGTACTACCCCGCTGTTGTCTTCATGTACTACCCCGCTTTGTCTATTTGTTACCTGGTTTTGTATTTTTGTTACTTTATCATATCACATGTTTCCTTTAACCACCGCAATATATTTTCTTTTAGTACATTTCTTACTTCATCTGCTCTCTCATTTCGTGTTTACCGTCTTTAAACTCCATTTCTGTTCACTTCTTTATTCTTTACTGCTAAAGTTAATGTTATAGCTAACCTACAGAGCTAAAAGTACTTTGTTTGAATTAATATTAACATACTTGTGTAATATTAGAAATAACCTATTATCCCTATGTATTTTCAAGTATATATTTTTCCTTTAATCAGTATAATTTTTCTAGTCTCAAAAATGTGACATCCAATAGGTATGATATATTTACTTAGTTTTATTATTGATTTTTTTTTAAGTGTTGGCTTTTAGAGGGATAAACTGTTATCTTAATCTTATCTTAGGGATCTTAAGCTTAAATCCATCGTCATCCTGCGTCTTCCTAACACTCAGTTTGTACATGTGGTTCGCGTCCTCGCCTTAACCTACGTATGGAGTCACGCTGAAGATATCACAAGATTTAATATTTTCTAAAGTGAAAAATGTCCCGCAAAGAAAGTGTTGGAGAGATAGTCTCGTAAACATGGGTACAGTTACGGGCCAATCAGACGCGACCATTTCCATGACGTCAGAGGTAAGCAGCGTTGTGATTGGCCCATGTACTTCCCCAAGTCTACGAGCAAGTCAATCTCTGGAACACAAACTTTGGAAACAGATATGGCGTCACTTGGAATCTCTCTGTAGACTTGAACTTGAGCGAATTGCAACATTAATTAATTCTTCATCCCCTTGACATTTCCAAGTCAATTTAATATGGAACACAATTTTGATTTTAGCTGTTTTGTTCTTCATTTTAGCAAGTATTGACTTTATACCGAGTGACGTCATTCCCTTGCCCAGATGTTCCCTTTAAAAGAGTGAAAAACGTATCACATATTTGTACTGGTAGGAACAGCACAGCCCAATAGAGCATCCATCCACACACTTCCCCCTAACCCTTCCATATCAAGCCTGTCTGTCCCCCTTTGCTTCTACCTCTCCTTCTGTTGTCTCCTGCTCTACCTGCCTTTCCCCCACCCCCTCCCCACTATCTCTTTGACTGAACCTCTTAAAGCTATCTTGTCTCCCTCTCCTCCTTCCCCAAACTGTTGATGATGTTACCTTGCATCAGTAGCGAGTCTATCCTTCACTCCACCACGTCAACACTGCCACATCACCACACCACAGCCATGATCTTTCTACAACCACACATATACGTACACCCCTACAGCCATAACCACATCACATACCACTACAACTAGTCCCACATCACGCCCTACAACTACGACAACCATATCCCTACCACAACCACAATCATAACACATACTATGCAACGACCACATCTCTGCTACGACCACGCTACACAGCTACCACTATTTCAATCTTACCACACTCACCACTTCCACTGCCACACACCATACACGGATTCACCACCACACCCACCACTTCTACTGCCACACACCATACTACATTCACCATCACTACCATAACACCACAACGCACTACCACAATCATACATCACCACACCACCACACCACACCACCAAAACCACTGCCATCACCACACATTCACATTTTACCTCTACCCTTCTTTCATGACACTCTATCAATACCTTACCACTATGATGTTACATGACTATCACAGACGATATCACAACATCGTCGCACCTCGTCGCTCACTCATCACCAACACTCGATAGAAAGAATGGACTGCGAAGTACGTACAATGGTCATTGCTAATATTAAGGTGCTCTTTTTTTTCATTTTCATATACATTCCTCATCTCTCTTAGCATTATTTTCATCTACACAAACTCGTCCATACGGCTCCACTAATGATCAGCCATTTGCTCTCTCTCTCTCTCTCTCTCTCTCTCTCTCTCTCTCTCTCTCTCTCTCTCTCTCTCTCTCTCTCATATCCAGCAAAAGGTACGGAAATAGTAGCATCAATGTCCCACAACCGCCCAGGTGCTTCATCGTAACCTAAATTATATGCTAAAACCACTAGTGTGTGTTATGTAAATGTGTAATTAACGTACATTTAAGATTTTTAGGATGAAAACTTGCGTAACACTAAGTTTGTGACCGAATTGTGTAGCGGAAAAAAACCCCAAGAAAAATAACAAGTGATCATGAAGTTGTGAGCAACAAAACAAAAATATTACTGTATAATTTTATCTTACTCATTATGTTTGATTGGATGATTCAAATTAGAAATATGTGAAAAAGTATAGAAAAATTATATGAATTTTTTTCTTTTTTTTAAATCAAGAAATACCAAAGCAAGACCAGGTGCATGAAGCCCTACCGCCGCGTGCCCTTGGGTGTTGGTCCAGCCCCGGGGCAGGAACTCCGAGGACCGACACCCTAAGGCACGGGGCGCTACACCCTCGCCTGCATTACTTTATTACTACTACTACATTACTCTCCTTTTGTTACTTTTTCTTTGCCCTTAGCTAGTCCTTTGTGATGTAAAAAATAATAATAATAATAATAAACAAATAAAAAAAAGTGGATCACCTACTCACCTAAAGCGTCTATGGTCTGCCTAACTTGTCTAGTCTATCTTGAAGCCTAAAAGTAGTGACACGCGCATGGCCCAGGCACCGGGTGGCCCCCCCACGGCAGGGGTGCTGGGGGGGGGGGGCTGCCCAATGCCTGCCGCCCACCCTACACGCATGTTTTGTACTGGGCAACTAACCTCCGCCTCACCCCACTGCTCCTTATCATAATCACTGCCATTTGTACACCATCATCATCAACATCATCATCATCATTATCATCATCATCATCATCACCATCATTGTGTCACGCCGGTTTATATTTTTCTTCAGTTCTCCTTCGCACTTCATGTCTATTATATCGCATCTTTTACGTTTATGTTATCATCAACAACTTTTTCAGGCAAACAAACAACAAAAAAAGGGAGGGTCACTAGATGCCTCCTGTTATTATGGTCTCGTTTCATGGTCTCAGTCTTTCTCTCGGCCAGACAGCTCGTCCAGACCCAAGATAATCATGCTATTAGCCTCATTAGTAATTGGTTGATAAGTGTAATTGACTCTATTATGGATCTGTTCTCTGCAAGGATCATCAGATTTTATCGTCCTATTTTTGTTCATAATGATATATAGGAAGTATTTTCTATATTATTTTTTCCCCCACATGAAACCACGTGGCGGATCCCCTCGTAGCCTCTTGGACCTTGTAGTATAGCCTCACTACACATGGTTGAGAGTCATATGTTGCCGCCAAGAAAACATTACACAATACTAAGTCTTATAAATCTTAAAAGTTCTTCACAGCTTGTTATTGCCTTAAACCTAAAAGTGGAGACGCGCCCAGCCATCTCAGACAGACCCTTTTTTGGGGGATATTTTTCCTCGCTGTTTTTTTTATAGTCAAAGTGAGAGTCGTGAGGTGTAAGTGACTGCCAGCCCCTCGGTGATCCAGACGGAGGTAGTCGCTGGGCTGGCAGACAACTAGACCCTCGCGTGACTAGGCGGGTGTCAGGGCACGTTAGGTCAACCAGGCAGACGGCGCAGCACGACCCGTCAAGCACGTAAGAGTGTACGAACCATGACAGGATCGTCCTCCCAGCGCCGTGCTACCTGGTCAACTACTGTCTGTGTGCGATGACTGCGCTAGGACTGTTATCACCGCTTTGCTTATGGTGGGATAGGATAGTCAGAGTGTCACTGCTGTCGTGCTCTGTATAGGGAATAGTGGTGCGTTGCTAGTGGTTATTGTGGCGTGTGTATCCTTCAAGATGACATGGCTTTAGGGGCCTTGATCCGCACCTTTGTTGGTAATCTCGTGATGAACGCACGTGTGTCTTATATTACGTATAACCTAAGACTCACACACACCTCCATGCATACCATTCTTAGTCTTGTTACATTGTTACATTCGTCGTCCAAATCACATGAACCTTTCGTATCACACAACTGACTCCTAGTTTTCATTACGTATATATTTGTATTGAACACTTGGATGTATTTCAGCGCACAATGGTAAACTTCGTGGTATCCGGATGTAAATTAGAAATAAAAGGAAGAATATAAAAACAAGTTGAAAAGAACGAACAGTAATCATCTATAGAGATTAAAACATACAGGAAAAAAAAGAATTAATCTATACACTCCCTATATACCCCTCCCTCCCTTCCTCCCTTTCTACCCTCTCTCCATCCTCTTCATACAACCAGTGTAGGTGAACGCAGCCCTTACAGCTAATGAAGTGGCACAGAGAGGAGGAGACATAAGCCGGCACACGCGTGAAGCTGAATCCAATGCGATATATCCTTACATGGAAATAGGATCGATAGGTAGTAGATAAATGGCTACGTAATAATAGATGCATATTTATAGAAATACTACTGACAATTAAGAAAGGAATGCGCTCATCGAAGGAAAAATGGCAAATAACGCTATAGGCTAATATACGCTTATATAATTAGAGTTAGCTTGGGCACCATTATAGATTATCATCACGAAAGGGAACATTAAAGACTTAAAATACATCACTAAAACGTGCATGAAGTGGCTAAAGGCGCCTAATATTATGGAATACTTATCTATATATCAATAGGAAAACTAGACACGCCATGGAAAAAAGAACAAGAATATACGATTTAGAACATTATTTCTAGTCAAGAGATATAAAACACATGATAAATGGATTGGGCAATAGATAGATAGCTTGGATTAATTATTGATTTAAATTGACCGGTGGGTTAAAATTGACAAAGTTAAGTAGATGACAGAGGTGAGTATTTATAGGTGGTATAGGTGGGTTGATATCGGAGGATTAATTCACGTAGCAGGTAGGTAGTGGTGCTAGTGTTAATATACATGTCTAGGTAGTTCAATGTTACATAGGTGAGAAGGGCTAAAGCAAACTTGTGAAAATAGAAAAGTAGAAGGAATTAAGTGCTGATGGTTAAGCTGTATATTATATTGCTAATCTGTTGCCTACGATGGCTGAATTTAGCTGTATCGGGATTTGCTCTGTAACTTGTGAAGTTGAGTATGTGACTATGATGTTTTTTGCGATGGTGGTAGTGGTGGTGGTGGTGGTGGTAGGAAAGAGGAGAGGCGAAGAAGGAAAGAATGATCGAAGAAAGGAATGATAAAGATTGAAAAGAATAAAGTTTAAGGATTAAAATTTTGGCTTAGAAATAAAATGGCATGTAATGTGAGAGAGAGAGAGAGAGAGAGAGAGAGAGAGAGAGAGAGAGAGAGAGAGAGAGAGAGAGAGAGAGAGAGAGAGAGAGAGAGTGAGAGAGAGAGAGAGAGAGAGAGTGAGAGAGAGAGATTGAGAGTGAGAGAGAAAGAGAAAAAAAGAGAGAGACAGAGAAAAGAAAGATAAAGTTGTCATTTACTATTTGAGGGTAATAACATTGGAGTGGTGACACGAACATGAGGGGAGGGGTGAAGGAGAAGGCGGGGGATGCATGCAGGAGAAACAACTACTATATAGCGTTGCAGCATGGTAGTAGTTAGGTAGTTAAATAGTAGAAGTAGTAGATGGAGGAACCTTGAACGCGTAATGAGTAAGAACATAACGCGAAAAGCAGGACTGACCCACAAGGACTTAATCGCCTATGTGTGGGATTATTGATGCAAAAAAGTACTTACAATGTATAATAGTGTACGGATAGGAAGATTTACGTACTAGTATTACATGAACACTTAAAGGTTGATAAATTGTTATTGGTAATGTAATAATAATGCTTATCTAATTCATGACTGTTATTAGTACTAACGCTATAACTACTTATCGTCAATCCTCATGCTCCTTCTCATTGAATACCGCTCGTTTATGGCAATTATCACTTATGTTATTGTAATTATCAGTATTATTATTGTTATTATTATTATTATTATTATTATTATTATTATTATTATTATCATTGTCGTGATTATTATTATTGATATAATTGTTCTTATTATCATAGTTATTATCATCATTATTATTTTCTTTAATTATTATTATTTTAAGGCAATTCGATTAAGCTATTCACTTCTCTCTGGTATCTGTTTCTAGTTATTGGCACTGACTGGCGTGGTAGACATCGGACAAACGCGCAATGAAAGGGAATATGATTATATAGAAAATAAAAGTGAAAAATGATACATGACATATTTGAGCGCAACACTGCATGCTTGGACTCCCTCCCTCCCTAACCCATTGATCGTGTTAATAGACTCCAGCTTTAATACTCTCTCTCTCTCTCTCTCTCTCTCTCTCTCTCTCTCTCTCTCTCTCTCTCTCTCTCTCTCTCTCTCTCCAATCTTTTTCTTTCATTTCACTGCATTTCATCTCCATCGTCAGTGGACGGATATTATATTTCTAACCCAAGGCTGATGTTGTACAGAATCTCTCTCTCTCTCTCTCTCTCTCTCTCTCTCTCTCTCTCTCTCTCTCTCTCTCTCTCTCTCTCTCTCTCTCGTGCAAATAAAGAGAAAAAAGGATGATAAGCTATTCTAATACTTTCTAACTTGCTGTTTTTTTGTGAGAATAAGATTATATGCCATTTGGGCCTCACCGAACAGAAAATAACATAGATGAAAAAAATGTACTATTGTTGAGATCTTAGCTGCGTACAGCTCTCCTATGGAATCACTAACACTGGCCGCTTCAAAGTTAACTCGTCCAATATAACATTAAGAACTGGCATTTTTATTTGACTGATTAACTTGAAACCTGGGGGACTATACCGTAGACTAAATATAAACAAATAGTAGGAGATTATCTTATAGAGAGGGGTGATAATTAATTAGGTAGTGTCATGGGTTTAGGAAGGATAATCTATTATAATAAGCCTTAAGAATGACAGAGAATCGGAAGGTGAAGCTACATCTAGAAAATATCAGGGAATCGTTTTAAGTGACGGATCATTCATTATCATTTTGCAGTCTCTCTCTCTCTCTCTCTCTCTCTCTCTCTCTCTCTCTCTCTCTCTCTCTCTCTCTCTCTCTCTCTCGGTAAACAGGTATTCAAACTCTTCCTTTATGTGTAAATCTGGGCCCTTATTCAAAAGCAAAATAAACTGACTAGAACACGTTGAAATATATGATCAGGTCTTTTCCAAAATAAACCTTGCGTAATAATAATAATAATAATAACAATAATGATGATAATAATATGGTAGTGTAATAATTGCCACACGCTTCGACAGCACTTAGCGTAAACTCTCCAACCATCTTTTTCCTTGTCATACGCATCGCTAAACTTACTCAGCTACATGAGTCTATAATAATTATGGGGAGAAATTTGCGTATTATGTAACGGCGAAAAGCACAACAATAAGCTACTGTGAACGAGAATATCTGAGAAGAATGTATTGATTTGCTGTATGTTTAAAACTCCATCCGTCCCCCTGTGCCATTTCATTGCTATTACATCACTCCCTTACCCTCCCCTGCTCTCTCGCTCTCTCTCTCTCTCTCTCTCTCTCTCTGTCAACACACACAGACATACACACAGTAAGGGTAGTAGTAGTAGTAGTAGTAGTAGTAGTAGTAGTAGTAGTAGTAGTAGTAGTAGCAGTAGTAGTAGTAGTAGTAGTAGTAGCAGTAGTAGTAGTAGTAGTAGTAGTAGTAGCAGCAGTAGTAGTAGTAGTAGTAGCAGTAGTAGTAGTAGCAGTAGTAGTAGTAGTAGTAGTAGTAGTAGTAAGGATAACCCACGCTTCAACAACAGAACATTCTAGAGACACGCCAGAACGCAAGCGTGGATGTTAGGGAGGTACTGGAACAGCCCTACTAGCGCTGCGGGGCGGGGCGGGAAGGGGAGGGAAGGGAAGGGGAGGGAAGGGAAGGGAAGGGAAGGGAAAGGGAAGGGAAGGGAAGGGAAGGGGAGAGGAGCGTGAGGTGAAGGAGGACGAGTGGCCGGGAGGGAAGGGTGGGTGGTATTAAAGCTGCCGAGCCCTGTAGTGCTTGTGTCTTTGTGCTCTGTTTGCTTGCTTCCTACGTCTATTTCTCTCTCTCCTCTCTCTCTCTCTTTCATTATTTTTCTAACGTGTTTTTATCGTTGTATGACTGCAGGTTTCTCTTTCATTGTTGTGACCAAGCTAAAAACTATTTTATGTCGGGGATTTCACTCACTGTTGTACGCATTCTATAACCTTGCAATAAAAAAAAATGGAAAAAAATAGGGTGAAAGTTATTGCATCGTAGGGTTGCTTCTAAGGGCCTCAGGGTTGCGTCCCTAACACACGCACTCCTATCACCTCCTCCTTCCATTCTTTTCCTATAATGCAAACAATAGGTCGCTTTCCTATCTACTCCGCCGAAAACCCGCTCCGCCACGGGCTATGAAAAATACAGACAATTGAAAAGAGTGCTGAGACTTCTTGCAGATCGGGGGGGGGGGGGTAATAGGGAAGGGGGGTTGGGAAGGGGAAAGGGAAGGGAGGGAGGAGAATAGGGAAGGGGGTAAGGGGGGTTGGGATAATAGGGAAGGAGGAAGGGGAAAGGCAAACTCTACTGAATATGTTCCTTAGCGACTTATCGAGTTGTGTTGTGTTAGTGGAGTGCTTTCTGACTCGGTTCTGGTCGCTCCATAAATATCTTTGGAGTCTATTGATTAGCTTAACCCGTGCTGGAGATTGACTGCAGAATAGTGAACTGTATTATTTATTATTTTTATCGGAAAGCTTAAGACTGAACGATTTTGTGAAAGCCAAAAATATGGAGTAGTGCACGGAGCAAGTTTTTATTGAGTGTTAATATGGAACTAACTGACTTGAGGAATGTTGATTATATTATGATTGCTGTGTGGACTTTGTTGGCCGGATGTAGCGAACACACCGACGAAGGAATGGAAATGTTCAGGAAACTATGAAACTTACGAATTGCATACCAGCCAAAGCGTAAATGGGCAGAACCAGAACCAAATAGCAAGAAAGCGGATGTTGTTATGGTAATGATCTCAGTTTGCATAACATTAGAGTGTTGTACAAGGGTGTGCTGTGCTGGTGTGTGTGTGTGTGTGTGTGTGTGTGTGTGTGTGTGTGTGTGTTTGTGTGTGTGTGTTTCCTTCGTGAGAATGAGTCTTTCTCAGGGAGCAGAGGGATAAGGGATTACAGCCAGAAACCTCTTATTACTCCATACATTTACATACATTCACGCTTCTAATCACCCTTACATCATTCTTTACCTATACTAATTTTTCCCCTCTTGTCTGTCTTTCTCAATTATTTTGTTTACGTATCTCCTTCACCTTCCTCTCGGATACCCTTTTGTTATTATTATTATTATTCATTCCGTGTCATTCCTCCCTTAGCTTGTCCTTTGTCTCTTATTCGCATCGCCTGACTCCACCTGTCTCATTATATCTGTGTCTTTTCTTTGTCTGTCCCACCTTTGTCTCTATCTCTGCACCTAACTTCTCCTCTTCTCCCTCGAACGACTGGTTTCCTTCCACGTTTCTTTGTCTCTATCTCTGCTCCTAACTTCTTCTTTTCTCTTTCTCTCTCTCTCTCTCTCTCTCTCTCTCTCCACACACACACACACACACACACACACACAGCCTGAGACACCCCCTTCTCTACTTGATATTTTCAACCTCAGCTTCACTAGACTCGTGTCCCTAATATAAGTCTGCAGCATCTTTTTCCCCATAGCCGCCCTCTAGCACCCATGACTCTATTGCCTCCACCACCCATCACCCCATAGCCTCTAGCCCCCATGTCCCTACAGCCTCCTTCCCCTATCTATATCCCCATAGCCTCTAACACCCATGACTCCATAGCCTCTTTCAAACAGGATCCCTTAGCCTCAACCACCCATTAGCCCACAGCCTCCTTCACCCATGACTCTAGCCTCCACCACCCATTAGCCCATAGCCTCCTTCACTCATGACTCTAGCCTCTACCACCCATTAGCCCATAGCCCTCACTCATGATCAGCTCTACACCTAGCATACTCCTACCAGACTCTAGCCCACACCATTAGCCCATAGCCTCCTTCACCATGACTCTAGCCTACCACCCATTAGCCCATAGCCTCCTTCACCCATGACTCTAGCCTCCACCACCCATTAGCCCATAGCCTCCTTCACTCATGACTCTAGCCTCTACCACCCATTAGCCCATAGCCTCCTTCACTCATGACTCTAGCCTCTACCACCCATTAGCCCATAGCCTCCTTCACTCATGACTCTAGCCTCCACCACCCATTAGCCCATAGCCTCCTTCACCCATGACTCTAGCCTCCACCACCCATTAGCCCATAGCCTCCTTCACCCATGACTCTAGCCTCCACCACCCATTAGCCCATAGCCTCCTTCACCCATGACTCTAGCCTCCACCACCCATTAGCCCATAGCCTCCTTCACCCATGACTCTAGCCTCCACCACCCATTAGCCCATAGCCTCCTTCACCCATGACTCTAGCCTCCACCACCCATTAGCCCATAGCCTCCTTCACCCATGACTCTAGCCTCCACCACCCATTAGCCCATAGCCTCCTTCACCCATGACTCTAGCCTCTACCACCCATTAGCCCATAGCCTCCTTCACCCATGACTCTAGCCTCCACCACCATTAGCCCATAGCCTCCTTCACCCATGACTCTAGCCTCCACCACCCATTAGCCCATAGCCTCCTTCACCCATGACTCTAGCCTCCACCACCCATTAGCCCATAGCCTCCTTCACCCATGACTCTAGCCTCCACCACCCATTAGCCCATAGCCTCCTTCACCCATGACTCTAGCCTCCACCACCCATTAGCCCATAGCCTCCTTCACCCATGACTCTAGCCTCCACCACCCATTAGCCCATAGCCTCCTTCACACAGGACCCCTTAGCCTCCACCACCCAAAACCCCTTAGCCTCAATGTCCCTATAGCCCTTAGCCTCCATCACCCAGGTCCTTAATTTAGCCCTCAAGCACCCATTTACATCCCATTATTAGCCTCCATCATACAAATTATTACATTAATCCCAATTTGTACCATTTAGCCTCAAGCATATCCATCCATCCCTCCTCCCTCCCATTGTTTAGCCTCGTCACCCAGGGTCCTGTTTAAGCCTCAGTACCATTACCCCTTGGCAACCTATCAAAGCCTCTTGAGCCCTTAGTGTGAACCTTGGTTAGCCTTCACCACCACTACGAGTCCATTACCCTCCCTTAACCAGCCTCTATCACCTTCCTACATCATCGCCTATCACTATATGTAGTCTCTCTCTCTCTCTCTCTCTCTCTGTTGCTCAAGCACATCTTAGCGTAACGCCTGCCAAGATCTGCGCTTCGATGCCCCCGTCTGCTTCCCGAGAAGGGCCCCTATGTGTGTGTGTGTGTGTGTGTGTGTGTGTGTGTGTGTGAAGATTTAATGTGGAGTGAAAATGTGGGTGTGAACTGATTTAGGTACAATATAATAATCTCTCTTTTTTTTTTCTCTCTCTCTCTCTCACTTAAAGCTATGGCGTGAATGGTCTCTACAGTACGCTCTCAAATATAACAAGAAAAAAATATATATCTATGTATTAATAATATCCTTTGCCTTATTTATGGAGTAGGACTCGTTAACGTAGTGTGGAATGATGGTAATAATGTGGTAAACTGGTAGCCACGTGTTCCGCTGCGGCGCCACGTTTGTCTTACTCAGGGTGTGTGAAATTATTTATAGTGAGTAAGCGTTTCAAAGGAGATAATGAGTGTAGCAATGTCATTTTTTTTAACAAGTGTGTGATTGTTTTGGGTGTACAAACGTGGCCGCCGCACCGTGAACACCCAGGCACGGCTTAACCCTAACTTAACGGCTTAACTCTTAACACTATTCACGGGGATGTTCGCGCCACCTCTGCCCGAAGACAGGGATTGTTTCAACATAGACTACAATAAATTCACTAAAACACTACAACAAACTATAACAATACATACTTATCAACAAAGGTATAAGAAGGATAATAAACACTCACGGAACACTTCGGCCTCGAGTCCTCCGTCATCTCCACGACATGAACTCATCACAACGAGGAGCGGGAGGGGAAATGAAAGCAACTTGTACGATAACGCATGGAGATGATGGAGACTTGCCCGCCGAAGAGCTGCCGCAGGGAGGGCCGAGAGCACTGCCCGCGGCCCTCCCCTCGTGGACGTTCAGAGGGTCACGTCTGCCCTCGTTATTGTGTCTTGTTGGTCTTCGTTGCCTACTATTGCATGTAGCGAGTGTGTGTTGTGGATAGAGGGAAGGAAGTGAAAGAAGAATGAAATGAAGAGGTATTTGATCCTTAGAGAGAGACAGAGAGAGAGAGAGGGGAAAATATAAAATGGGTCTGTGTGGTGTGTTTAGTGGTGACGAAAAACAATTGAAGATGTAAAAGTCCTGGAATAAAAACGAGGAAACAACTAACAGACGTGACAGAAAATAAGAAGGAAGGAGTGTGGTCGTGAGTTGCCAAGTCGATGCGACGCCCATAGCCCGTCTCCTGCCCGCCAGGCCCGAGTTTGTACTGTCGCTAGCAAAGTACCCGCCTTTACCGGACCTGTCGTACTGTTCCAGCCTACTATTTTTCACAGACTCTCTCTCTTCTCACTCTTTCTCAATCATATTTCTCTTTTCTCTCATATCTTTTTTTTATCTCATTATTTCTCTTTTATTTCTCTCTCTCTCTCCTTGCGTTGTTGTTCTCCGTTGTTCCATGCACAAAGCAGCCTCACCCACCATACATTACCTCAGCACAAACTCACCCTTTTGGACGCATCAGCCATCACACACTCGCCCAGCCGACAGTCGTCTTCATGCATCATCTTCCATGCTTGTTCAAGGCCACAACACACAAAACCTCAAGGGGCGTGGCTAGAGGAAGTAATTTTGTGTGGGTTTGTGGCCATGTCAAGAATATTTCAAAATTTTGGTTGGTTAGGTTCAGGTTTACCCTAATGGATTGAAGAATCTGATTGGTTGGTTTAAAACATTTATTCTTTGTGCATTTTTTTAAAGTGGCAGCTGCTGCTTTTTATCTCTGATCAGTCAATCTGTTTATGTAGTAGTATAGTAGTTATTGTTACAGAAATAGTAGTAGTAGTAGTAATAGTAGCAGCAGCAGCAGTGGTAGTTGTTGTGATTATTGTTGTTTTGTTTTGTTGTGGTCTTGTTCTTACACCAAGCCAACATCTTTACCCATCATGCCTTGTGTTCTCATTCACTTCTCATCATTCTGTTGGCACTCAAGTTTATAGCTGCTTGTACTCCAGTTTCTCTTTTTTTCTCTTTTTTTCTCTCTCTCTCTCTCTCTCTCTCTCTGCCAGCCCTCGGAACAGTGCCTGTCCGTACCCTGCCTTGGAGTAAGTCTCTTCCTGCCAGGCTGAGAGTCACCCTTCAATCAGTATGTGATTTGTCTGATTCAAAATAACCAAATTGGAATTTAAGAAACACCAAAAGCCAATTGGGGGTACAAAAGTAAATTTATTTTCTAGAATCATCAGAGTGAGATTACAAATGTTGCCAATTTGCTGAAAATAATAAGAAGAAGCAACACAAAGTCTTTTTTTGTTGTTTTTGTTTTTTTAACCATAGCAAGGCACAGTCTAATTCGAAGAAAGTTTGTTTTTTGTTTAATTTATAACAGTAACTGATCAAATTGAGCCAAGCAAACAAAGGATTCTTTGTCAGTTATGGTCCAGAAGACTACCAACGTAAGTAAACTTATCAGATATTCACAATTGAGCCAATAAAGTTACAAGCTGCAAGAAGGACGAGGGCAGACACCACCTGGCACCCACATGCACCTGAAGGCCGAGAATCCTATGATGCAAACAGGATTCTCGTCCTTATGAGAGGAGGCACTAGGGGGTCTGCGCTGGCCCTGCGCCGCGACACAACACAGCTGACGACCCAAGGAGGCGACCACTGCCACGCTGCCCTGTGCCCCACGGGCCCACATCAACACATCATGAACCGTAACAGTGACCAACAGTGAACAAAGGAAAACATGTCTTCCACTAATTTCAACACGGTTCTAAACAAGATACTTCCACCCAGAAAGGTGTCTTAGCAGCTACCATGGTCGGCGTGTCTCGTTTATCTCCTTGGTTCCAAACGCCTTGCAGGACACTCGGGCAGCTGTGCAAGTTTTCGCCTCCTCATTGTTCACCTCACAGAATCCGCACCCGAGTGATGGTTCAAATATTGCTGGTGAGCCTCGAAACCCCTCGACTCGTTCTACTAGTGAATGCTTGAATGCAAAGTTTAGGGAAACAGCATTAGATTTTGGCCTAATATTGAATGCAACGCCATTTGAAACTCCAATGTTGTCATAACTCATTTAGCAAGAGTGAGACGCGCGGGACAGTTGTGTGTGTGTGTATATGTGTGTGTATGTGTGTGTGTATGTGTGTGTGTGCGTGTGTGTGTGTGTGTGTGTGTGTGTACGAGGGAGCAGGAGGAGGGCATCGGTGGGGATCGAAAGACAGGATTGGCCGTGGACAGGGACAGGGCGTCGCGTTAAGGAATGATTGGGTACGTCATGCAAAGGGTTCCTGGTGTGAGAGGGGGGGTTGCATGAGAAGGGACGGGCAACGGGACGGGCAAAAGGCAAGGTATAAGAAGGTAGACGTTTTGTTGAATAGCACACCGATGAAGTCTGAGAGTTTACCATTACAGGGGTTCAGTTACTGTTGGTTGACAATATTATGCCTTGTTTGTTTGTTTAATAAATACGTGTAATCCAAGGGTAGGGAGAGCAGGGATGGGGGCATGAGGCTGATGATTTAAGGGAATGTAATTTTGATTGTAGCTGAATTACGAACTAATAGGAAACTCTTAGCCTTGAGGGACCACCACCCACAAGGAGCACCAACGTTATCACACAGCTGTCCACGCTCCTGTCCGCCTCCTCTTCCTCCTCCTCCTCCTTTCTTTACTCCTTTTCCACCAAAACCGGGGCGGATTTTGTGAGGCGAGGGCCGTGACCCTAAATGGATACTGATAATCGCTGGTTTGGTCACAAGTATCAGGTCCCAAATAGCTTAACTTAGCAATGCACACAACGACTGGAGTCACCGCGAAGAAGCCAGGTCAGGCGGAGAAGGGGCAGCAAGGTTGTCTGATGTATCATGAGGAACCACCGTCTTCCGTCTGAGGTCCACCAAGGTAACCAGTCAAGGATCTTTGCATCGCGTCAGTGTTATGCGAGGTCAAGTGAGTCCTGCGGAGGAGTCATGGGGTTCCTTCCTTAGAGGAAGTGAACGATGTCAGTCAGTCAATTAGGTTGTCCTGTTAGTCCCGTTGGTTCTCGTCAGGCTGCAGCAACATGTTAACGACAAGTTCTCGCGAGGAGCCAAACAGCTTATGTTTTCTTATTGATTCAGACGATTATATACAGTACGAGAGCTAGACCGGTTGTTTAGGGACGTTCCTTGTTCTGACCTCAGCAAGCAGTTTCACTACATGCCGTGCCAACCGTCCAATTCTATCAAGACTCCACAGCCAGCTGGAGGCCTGGAAGCGTGGCGGGGGCTCGGCCGTCGCCTTGCCCCCGTGCCCTCCAAGCCAGGCGGACCCTGGGGCGGGAGTCTGGCGCCCGACACCCGCCCGCGACCCTCAGGGTTCCACTTCTTCCTTTCGCGTTTTCAACAGCGTTACCGGCTGATGAGTTGAACCTTATCTTATGACTCAGAGTTACTGTTACATCTACCTTACTTATAAGCCCTACACATAGATACTTATACACTTATTGATGGTTCTGTGGTTCATAATGCTCGCGACGCAGCTGACTCATTTTCGTCTCACTTTCTCCTCCTACTGACCAACTCTCACCGCAAGACTCCTATATAGGTAGTGTGACTAACATTCAGTGATGACTGGTTCTCGAAAGATACTCTTGTGACTGACTGAAGCTCGACCATCACCTTCCTCACCCGACTTCTTAGGCAGCGCTTGCCAGCTATTCTGCATTAAACGGGAGTGGCTGTGAGGAGGCCTCCGCACGCCCCAGTCTCACGCCTCGCTGTTGCGCCTCCAGGCTCCAAACTGCCATGGCCAATCAGGCAGATGTGAGGAAAAAATCTATTTTTTTTAATATTTTTGGATGTGAGGCGAGACGGGGGCGAACAGAGACCTCCCACAACACGAGTTTACAAGCTACAAGTATAAAACCTTACACACCCAGTACGGAGAGCTCTTAGTAAAAAGTTTGTCCTTATGTTTCATTCCTAAATACAAGCAGATTCACTGTCGTCTTAGCAGGAGCTACGGGACAAAGAAAAGAGTGCACATTGAACTAACTTACAGGCATATATCCTTCGTGGGGACAGCCGCCCGGTTGACGCTACACTTGAGCCTCCTGGACCGCCGTTACCCAGGTGGTCCGGGGCGGTACAGGGGTTAACAGCGGACCACAGGACACTGGTGGACCACGCAGACCGGGCCGGAGGGGGCGTGGCGTAGGGCGGGGTGTGGACGGTGGTGCAGGATGGTGCTGGCGGGGTGGTTTGCGTCCCTCCTGATGGTGACACACTTCGATGACATCTCCAATATTTTCACCTTTATTAACTTCACGTCTCCATCCTCCTCTTCCTTCTCATACTTTTTTTTATCCTCCACCATCATCTGTTGTTTGTGGTTGTGATGGTTGTTTTTGTGGTGATGGTGATTGGTCTGTGCGTGCACCATCGTCGCCTCTGTGGTTATTTTGCCCACAAACTAGAAGAGGAGTGGTGGTTTTCTCTACTTAGCTCCTCACACTCCCTCCTCCTCCTCCTCCTCTTCTAGGCCTCCCTCCTCCCGCTGCTGGGAAGTGTAGTTATTGCTGTTGCTCTTTGTCTCCATCTTCTCCTTTTCCTCCATCTGGTCAGCCATAATAACATTGTATTTGCCGCATTTTCTTTATTCTTCCCACAGGTGGCTAGTTCTTAGGTGGCCAAAGCATTTTCTCCTAACAAGTTCAGTTTATCCATAAAAGTTCTTCATTGGCTGTCTCCTAACAACATTTTCTAGGTCCATTTTGTTATTGTTTTCCCTGTTCGCACATCGCATCTTACTTTCACCAGGAAAAAGTATGTATCAGTCCCACTCACCCAACGCTCTGCTCTTTTCATCGATTCACTTCCATTTCCTCTTTGCTTCTCTATATTTAGTATTTTCTTTTCTTTACTTTCACATTGTTCTGAAGCACACACATATATATTTTTTTTCGCAGCAGGGATGAGTGTCTGTCTGTCAACAAGGACTTTGCCTATGACTACGATGAAACATCGAAATTCGGAACTTACGGCGATAGCACAAGAGGTCACACAATTAGATTACAGCTAATGTCTAGTTATTTACACCCATCCACAATTTCAGGTGGATATTTTTCTCCAAACAAACTCAGCAGCAGAATGAAAAAACACGCAAATGTTTTATGGTTCAAACAAAGTTTCCTTCACCATTTCGTATGAGTGTCACTTATTTTTGTTTTCTTTTGCACTTTGACCTCACACTGACTGAATTCCCCGCCAGACCCATTCACTTGTAACTTTTCTCTTTTGCTCATTATTTTCTGAAAAAGTTCACTGGACAGCCGCGACACCACTCACGTTCATTATTTATTGATCATTCACGGACAAAG
>JACEEZ010001977.1:110000-187500 GCA_016584305.1 Chionoecetes opilio | reverse complement strand
CGTTATGGTGTGACGTCAAGAGTATAAAAAGTATGGAAATAGAATGGATGGACCGAAAAGGAAGAGTGAGAAGGAAAAATAGAAATAGAGAGGATGAACAGAGTTAGAGACCTGTCGGTCTGTAGCGAAGGTATCTTTTTATTTACTTTATTATAGGTGTACTGCCTACAGTGTTTAAAGTTACGTTAGGCTACAGTTGCGGCGGCCACAACAGTTGCAGCAGCACCAGCAATAATTTTGAAGTAATAGTTAATATGACCCGCCAACACAACTTTCATTAAGTCTGCTTTCCCAGAATTCCGGTGCAAAGTAGAAGTAGTAAATAAACAAGGAAAACACATACACAACACACACGCAGCGGCCGAGCAAGTTCTTTTATACATTTCCATGGCGCCTTTGAGTCTGTGCAGGAGCCTCCACAGCGCCTCACACCCGATTCCTAGGCATGTGCCTCCGCCGCGCCCCGCCAAGCGCTCCCCGAGGCCCCGACCACCGTTCCAGGACGTCTGTTCCATTTTATTTCATATTCACGCCTTCGCGGTGGCGAGGAACGCGGCTGCGAGGGAGGGAGGGAGGGCTGATGGGGGGGGGGAAGGAGAGAGGGGACGAGGACAAGGAGAAAGGAGGAGGAAGGTGTTGGGTGGCGATGGGTATGTGTGAAGGGATGTTTTGGAGTCGAAAGAGGAAGACGAGAGTAGAAAGTTGTGATATAAGGCAAGGCGACAAGGGGCAGGATGAGGTGCGGCAGGGAGGGGCGGGAATGGACGGGAAAGGGGCGGACGGAATACGAGGCGACTAAATCTAAGAGTTTCCTCGTGAGAGCTCTACGACTCTACTTTATTTCCCCAGAACGACCTTCACTTCCCCGATTACTAGAAATTTACAAGCTACCATATATTTTTTTTCCCTCCTCCAAGGCCTCCTGCCGGTCACCCACCCACCCTCCATCTCCCCCATTAGTCCTTCCTAGAAGCATTTCTCTCACACAACAAGAGGTGTTAGAAGGGACAGCCAAGAGGAGGAAATGTGAGTGTGTGAGAGAGACACAGACAGAATAATGAGCGAAGAAAATTAAATCTAGAATAAGGCATGTACAAGCAAATCATATGAATTAAAGGAAAAAAATACATAAAGAGGGGAAAGAAAATCAGGAACAAAGTAGTTATGTCGTAAAAAGGCATTAAGAAGCGATGGAGGAAAAAAAGGTAAAACGGAAAGGTTTTAGTGCTTAAAAGAGAACTTGAAGCGCCGTAAAGCAAGAATATAATTAACAAAACAATAAAATAAAAATCTCTGACACACACACACACACACACACACTTTATGAAGCCATTACGACAAGAAACACCATTAAAACACTAATTAAAAACACCTTTAATGGCAAAAGGAAGAACTAAAAAAAAAAAACCTAGGCCCAAGTAAAAGCCTAAAATTCCTCTTTGAAGACGTAACAAATTAAAAGAAATAAAAAATACAACAAAAACACCCACAAAAATTAAATTAAATAAGAAAAATTCGAGGCTAAAATAGTGGAAAAAAATGGCCCTCGTTTCGGCTCGTAAGGAGACAAACTGTATTTTTGTTTACAAGCCAAAGTAGCAAACGTGACGAGGCTGGTCAAACAACGCTAACTTGAGCCTCTGCCCACCCCCCTTCCCTCGCCTCCTTCCCTTCCCTTCCCGTTCCCTGTCCAATCCCCTTCTATCACCGTAGAAGAGGGGCACATGAGGGTGGGAAAGATGGAGGTTATGGGGGACTGATGGGAAAAATGGGGAGAAAATGAGAAAACGAAGCCGTCTTTGTTGTGTATGAGGGAAAGAAGGAGGGAGGGAGGGAGGGAGGGAAAGAAGGAGGGAGGGAGGTATGGAGGGAGGGAGGGAAAGAAGGAAGGAGGGAGGGATGGAGGGAAAGAAGGGAAGGAGGGATGGAGGGGTAGGAAAACTGAGGCAGGAAATGTATGAGTGGAGGAAGGAAAGTAGGGGGAGGAATGCTAAGGAAGGAAATGTGTGGATAAATGATTAAATGTGTATAGTAAAACATGGATGTGCTCCTTATCAGAAGAATTGAGAGAGAGAGAGAGAGAGAGAGAGAGAGAGAGAGAGAGAGAGAGAGAGAGAGAGAGAGAGAGAGAGAGAGAGAGAGAGAGTCCCGAGGCCTTTCCTGTTTCCTATCTTATCTTGAAATTTCTAATCAGTTATTCTCTCTTTCTTTATCTCTCTCTCGCCTTAGTTTCGTAAAAGCCCTCTTATCTTGAAATTTCTAATCATTTATATTCTCTCTCTCTCTCTCTCTCTCTCTCTCTCTCTCTCTCTCTCTCGCCTTAGTTTCGTAAAAGCCCCCTATTGTTTTAAGACCTCGGTGATAAGTACCTTGGAGGAGGAGGAAGGAGGTGGGGGAGGAGGAGGAGGAGGAGGAGGAGGAAACAGAGAGGACGGTAACCGTGTGGTAGCTGTAATAATGGCAGAAGTACCATGGAAATGGAAGCAGTTGTATTACATTAGTAGTAGTAGTAGTAGTAGTAGTAGTAGTTGATGTAGCTGTAGAGGTAGTAGTAGTAGTAGTAGTAAGAGTTAATGTTTTAAAGAAGAATATGAAGGAGAAAAATGAAGAAAATAATAAGGAATAAAAATAGAAGCAAAATGAAGAGTAGCAACAGGAGACAATAGAAGAAAACAAGAAATGGCGAACCCGGAGAAGGAATGGTTTTAAAGGACAAAAAAAATGCTCTATATGGGTAAAGGGAAGGGAGGGCTGATGGGGGTATAGGATAATGGGCCTCAGTAGGGGCAGTTGAGTTTAATGTGTAGGGCCGTGGGTAATTAAAGAGGCTGATGCGTGGGTAGGGGAGTAGGGAGGTGAGTACTACGAACACTGCTAGGAGAGTATTCAATATGTATAAGTAAGGCAGCATAAGGTAAGGGTGGAGGGAGGTAGGGAAGAGTTAGGGTCTGTAAGGGAACTTTATGGATAAAAAAGGAAGCGAATGAAGCACTTTCCCCCCTCCCTCGACGCGACTTCCATCTTCCTTTCTTTCCTTTCTTTTTTTCTCTCATTGGATCTCTCTCTCTCTCTCTCTCTCTCTCTCTCTCTCTCTCTCTCTCTCTCTCTCTCTCTCTCTCTCTCTCTCTCTCATAATATTATGTCTACGCCCTTACGCTCTCCCTCGTTCTTTCCCCCTTCTTTCCCTTCATTTTTATCGGTCGTAGTGCCTTGTATACATTTTTTTGTCAGGTTTAAATTTCCAAAATGTATACTTGAGCATTTTGTCCCCGGTAACAATAGTGAGGGGAGAGGGAGGGAAGGAGGGGACGGTTTGGCAAGAAAAGGGGAAGCTGAATATATAGGCTGATGACGTGGAATGGACGGGAGGCGGGACAGTGGACCGGATTTTTAATGAGTGCGTGCTTGTTAGCGAGCGCGCGTGTACATACATATTACACACACACACACACATACACACACACACACACACACACACACACACACACACACACACATACACATACACACACACACACACACACACACACACCGACAGAGGCGCCGCTATCACCGTTACAATACTATCAGTGTGAGGTGTCGAGTGTTACCTACAGTGTCAAGTGTCGTGGTGTACAGTGTCCCTTTTGTGGCCCCCCCTAACCCCTCCCCTGCTTGCCTCCCCCCCCAGGCACTAGTAAGTACAAACAGGCGCTTCAATACACCCGCAGAGGCACAACCGGGGCTTGTCTCCCCCCACAACACCTTCACCTGTCCACACACCATCAAGGGGGAAGGTGCCGCCACACCACCACCATCGTATAGTGAATTCCGCCCCCTGGGTCCTTGCCGCATGGAAATAGTAGAAAGAAGCCGCCTGGACCCCAAACCCCCAAACCCGCTGGGTACGTATACATAAGATCCTCCCAAAGCCGAGCCACGCACTTTGGGGGTAGGAGGGAGGGCGGCGGTGACTGAACCCTCTTGTCCTCATACACTGGCAATGTAACCAAACCAAAAGGCCGGGTAATGAGATCACTTGAGCAATGTAAATACAACCCGAGCTCGCTCCCATCCACTACACCACCACCACCCCACCACCACCACCCTCAACACAGCCACCACCGCCATCCCCACCACCCTCAACACAGCCAGCACCAACATCCCCACCACCACCCTCAACACAGTCACCACCAACACAAGCGGGGTTAGAAACGCACCTTTAGCCGCCCCTCGCAGCAGGGCATGGCGGCGAAGATGTCGAATGAGTACATGGTACCCAGGATGAGGGCGGAGCCGTTCCACCGCGTGTTGCAATACGTGCAGCGGAGCCCCACCGACCATCCCTCGAGGCAGCCCATGCACACCGCCGTCAGGTACTGCTGGCGACCCTCCACCCGCACCTGCAGGAAGGAGAGAAGAGGCACATTAGTATTTCAGCAATGGGAGGTGGTGTGGAAGTATGGCATCTGTGGAAGTCTTACAATATTAGTATTACGAGGATTTGATGAGCGGCATGTATGAGGGGAAGAGATTACAGAGGGAAAAAATGGAAGTCACTAGAAGAGGGAGACGCTGTGGCGGCGTTCTGACGGAGCCACATTTACGGAAGACTCCATAAGTGGATGAGAGGATAATGTGATGGGCAGAATATCCATAGTGGAGGCTGTTGTTCTGATGAGAATTTTTATCAGCTTGAAGAGATGGCGGACGACAAGGAGGGTAAGGACATTGTCGTAGCTTGTCTGAGAAGAGGTACTTAACTAAAACATGGAAGGAAGGAGGAGGTGTGGCTCCTTCTGATGGGCAGCTTACCTTTAAGCGTTTAAAAGTTTGTGATAAGTAACAAGGATGGTGTGTGAGCGAGCAGCTGTATTACGGGAGATAGAGATTGACGGTAAACTCGGATTCTGTTAGGCCTGATCATTAGTGTGTGTGTGTGTGTGTGTGTGTGTGTGTGTGTGTGTGTGTGTGTGTGTGTGTGTGTGTGTGTTGTGTGTTGTGTGTGTTGTGTGTGTGTGTGGTGTGTGTGTGTGTGTGTGTGTGTGTGTGTGTGTGTGTGTGTGGGGTGTGTGTGTGTGTGTGTGTGTGTGTGTGTGTGTGTGTGTGTGTGTGTGTGTGTGTGTGTGTGTGTGTGTGTGTGTGTGTGTGTGTGTGTGTGTGTGTGTGTGTGTGTGTGTGTGTGTGTGTGTGTGTGTGTGTGTGTGTGTGTGTGTGTGAGAGAGAGAGAGAGAGAGAGAGAGAGAGAGAGAGAGAGAGAGAGAGAGAGAGAGAGAGAGAGAGAGAGAGAGAGAGAGAGAGAGAGAGAGACTTAAAGGTCACCCTGGGAACATGCGTGGGTATATAGAACATACAGCAGAGGATGAGGTGAAGGTCAGAGGGGATTCAGTCCGAACATTGATGAAACATGGAAACAGACGGTACGAAGACAAGGGAAGAGCAGAAACAGGAAGAAGACGACCCAAGTAATGATATAATAATACACACAACTTTTAGCTCAACTTGATAGGAAAATAAAAAGCTTTAAAGGAAAAAGAAAGCAAAGAAACAACTGACGAAGGACGTAAACTAACGACTTTAAACGAACAAATAGTATAAAAGTACTTCAGATAAGGCAGTCATGTATCTGCCTGAACATGTGACAGGCTAACATATTCACATTCTCTCTCTCTCTCTCTCTCTCTCTCTCTCTCTCTCTCTCTCTCTCGGGGTGGAGGTAGCAGGGAGGCAAGGAAGGAAAGGAGACGTAGGGACCACAAGATCTGGCAATGAGGCGCCTCACATGCAAACTACATTCCCTTCCCTCAGTTAATGTGTCGCTTCTTCCCTAACCCATTACACAAACCTGTCTCTCTTACTTTCCACATTTTCCTTATTCTTTCCTCTTTCCTTCCAGTACACACCTTTTTAGTCTCCTCTTACTCACTCCTTCATTTAGCATCCACATTCCCATTTCCTTATACTTGACTCTTTCCTTCCAGTACACACCTTTTTACTCTCCTCCTGCCCACTCCTTCCTTTAGCATCCACATTCCCATACTCTCCTCCACCACTCTTCATCCACATAGGTCTTTAGCGTCTCCTTTCTTCCTCTCTTATTCCACGTTCCCCCACTCAGCCCTCAACTACCAATGGCTATGAGAGGTCTGACCGTGAAGGGTGGAAAGCCCTCATCTCTCTCCTCCTCCTCCTCCACTTCTTCCTCCTTCCACTCCCCTTCCCTTCCTCCTTCCACTTCTCTTCCCTTCCTCCTTCCACTCCCCTTCCCTTCCTCCTTCCACTTCTCTTCCCTTCCTCCTTCCACTCCTCTTCCCTTCCTCCTTCCACTCCTCTTCCCTCAGCCTACGTTTCCTTGAAGTGGGCAAGGCATCGTCAGCACCATCACCATCACAGTCATCAAATCAATTATTGCTAAAGATGAAAATCAGTAAATGTTGAGTGTCAGGGACTAAACAACTCTTTGGGAGATAACAAACCAGACGGAATTTTTGACGAGGGTGTTTCCAGTAATAGAGTGACTTATATGTCGAGAAGAGGTGCGAGGAAAGAAAAATATTGAAGGAAAAAATCGTGAGGAAGAAAGTAAGATGGGTACGAATATTAGGAGACGACAGGGCGGGGCGGGCGGGGCAGGGTGGGCGGGCAGCTTGGTATTCAGGAGCTGACTGGTGGTGGAAGGGGGGGGTATGTGTTGAGGCAAGGAGGGGGGATGAGAGTGTAGGGTGGGAGGGGGGAGGCGTTCGACAAGACTGGGGACTTGAGTATGTTGTGTAAGGAGAGAACCGGCACTTCTTTTCTTCATATTTTCTTTAGATATTTTTATCGTTTGGTGCCTTATTTATTGTTTGTTTTTTGTGGAAAATCTTCGTTGTCGTATATTGCTTCCATGATATCCATTTTTTGGTTTTATATTATATCGTCTATTAATCTTCATTTTATTCGCCTTGGTGTTATGTCTTCTTTTTTTTTGCATCTTTTCTCCTTTTTTTTCTTCATTACTTTTTTATTTCCCTCCTATCTTCCTTTATTTTCTTATCATTCCCAGACTCCTCAATTCCATCATGATATTGCCTTGTTATGTCATTTTTTTTTTCTTCAGTTTTTCCTCTCCCTTTTTTCTTCTCTTCTCACCATTACTTCTTTATTTCCATCTTATCTTCATTTATTTTCTTATCATACCCAGACTCCTCAATCCCATCATGATATTATTTAGGACATCATCTTAGCATTGCTCGTGTGTGTGTGCGTGTATTCATCTAGTTGTATTTTACAGGGCCAGAGCAACACTCGTATGGCCCCGTCTCCATATCAACATTTATTTTTCTCATTCATCTTTTTAGTGTTGGCCGAAGCCAGCACCCCGAGAGGCGGGTCACAAACCCCGGCTAACATCCGGTACCCATTCACTGCTGGGTGGACAGGGGCTCGGGTTTTTTAAGGAAACAGCCCAACTGTTTCCGCTCCGCCCGGGGATCGAACCCGGGACTTCTCGGTTGTGAACCGAGCGTGCTAACCCTTACACTACGGAGTACACACTACGGTGTGTGTGTGTGTGTGTGTGTGTGTGTGTGTGTGTGTGTGTGTGTGTCTTCCGTCTTCTCCAAGCCCTTTCATCCTTGCCTCACCACTCCTCTCCTTGATCTTGTTCGCATTGTTCCTTCCTTCTTTCCATCATCGACCGTGTCTTCATTCTTCACTCTTCATCCACTCCTATCTTTGTACCTCATTGAAATATTGATATTCTAAGCAACCTTTCTTCTTCTTTCACTATATTTCTTCCTTTTCCTTTTCCTTTTCTTCCCTTTCCTCCACGCATCTCCTTAGTTTTCCTTTTTCTCTTTAGTTTTCACTTCGTCTTTTCTTATTTCTTGCCTTCACCTGCTCTTTAATAATCCTTCACCTTTATTTTTATTCGTGAAATCTCTTGAAAACTCTCTGCTTCCTTCTGTGATCTTCGTTTTTTTCCTTTCTTTTTTCGCGTTTTCCATTATCGTCTTATTCATATTCTTACAGCTTTTTCTATATTTTTTTCAGCTTTCCTTCCCGTCTCCTTTCTATTTTCGTTTCTCCATAATTTATCGCATTTTCTTCTTCCCTCCTTCGCTATTCCAATACTTTGTTTCTTTTCTGTTTTTCATTCTAATTTCAACTCTGATATCTGCATTCTTCACTCTCTCCTTTGATATTTTTGATGTTCCTTCAATCTGTACTGCTGTCACCTGCCTTCCCTCCCTCTCGCCTCGCCTCCCTTCACACCGTCACCTCCCACTTCCATCAGCCCATCACACGACCTCTCACTCTCCACGCCGCGCCACTCAACACCCCTTTATCGGTACTCAACTTCGATTTTATCTCCTTATTTTTTTTTATAGAAATTTTAGGTTGTGGCTACAAGTTCTTTGATTCCAACGTATTACCAACCTCCTCACCCTACCCGATCCTCCTCACACTTCTAGGAGGCTTTTAAATCCCCTGTTACGAGTCAAGAGTCTCTCTCTCTCTCTCTCTCTCTCTCTTCTCTCTCTCTCTCCTCTCCTCTCCTCTCCTCCTCTCTCTCTCTCACACACGCGGACGAAAGCTTGATCTCGCACCGGTTGAAGGAGCTCTCTCTCTCTCTCTCTCTCTCTCTCCTCTCTCTCTCTCCTCCCCTCTCTCTCTCCTCCCGCAACTTGTCTCCTCTCCTCCTCTCTCTCCCCCTCTTCTTCCCTTCTCTTTTTGGATGACGAAAAAAGGCTTGATCTAACACCGGTGAAGGAGGAAGAAGGAAGGACTGACTTTAGCTGAGAGATAGGAAGAGCTAAGGTCATTCACGCCAGGGGGGCAACAGGAGCCGATTTCACATTAGGGAAGGAGCTCGATTTCTCCTCCTCAGTGTATCTCGATCTCGCCCTTTCAGTGTTTGCTCGTCTTGGCCGGGAAGGTGGAGTTCTCTGTTGACTCAGCCATTATAGGGCGTCTTTGGGGCTAAGCGAGACCAAAGACTACACCAAAAGCCACTCCTCCTCCTCCTCCCCTCTCATACTCAAGAACTCTCTCTCTCTCTCTCTCTCTCTCTCTCTCTCTCTCTCTCTCTCTCTCTCTCTCTCTCTCTCTCTCTCCTCTCTCTCTCTCTCTTTCTTCTACTACTACTTCTACTATTACTACTACTTCTACTACTACTATTACAACAACTACTACTACTACTATTATTATTACTACTACTACTATTACTACAACAACTACTTCTACTCACGGGAATGGCCGACTTGGCGTGCTGGATGGGGGTGAGGAAGAAGGTGCCATCGAGTAGCGGGTAGCGGTCGAACACGAGGAGGGGCTGGGAGCACAGCACACAGGCCGTCCTGCTGGTGCGTTGTGCCGCCAGGGTGGACAGGATGAAGCAGCGGGTGTCATCGTTGCCATGGAGTCCGTCATCCTCCATCTGTAAAGAAAGAACCACAACAAGGAGCAAACGCAAGTCTAGGGTTGGCCACACAGTAAGGTGATCAGGTGTGCCTCTTCACACACAAATCTTTTTTTTTGTTACTACGATGATCACATTTTGATGGTTTATGTATACATTGTTTATTATTTTATATGTGTTTTGATGAGTGTGTCTTGAGTGTTATGTGTGGCGTGATGTGGGGGTAGAATAGAGTAGCTAAGAACATAAAGGAAGTGGGGTGTGCTATTGTTGAGAGGGAAGGAAAAACTCGACTTATATTATCATCATGAGGGTAATAAGAGTAAATCACCAGTTTGGTCCACCAGTAACAAGTCTGCCTCTCACTCCCCTTGCGTTCTGACCACAAAATTATCTATTTATAAGTAATCTGCCGGCAGCCATCCACGCTGGATCCCACTTCCGTAAGGGGAGTTATCCAACTGTTATACCTGAAGGACAGCGAGGGAGGAAGGACGGGAGGGAGGATATAGAAAGAAGAGAAAGATCATATAAAGGGAAATATAAAAAATATAATGCATATATTATGTTCTCCTATCATCTTTCTTGGTCCTTCTTCTAAAATCTCGCTGGTGTGTCAACCGTTGGTCTCTTCGCGATAGCCCGGCGGGGGTCACGACGAATCCCATCAAAGGACAAGGTTTGGTGCTGTGGGGCTCAGGGGCAGGGCTGAGGGCGTCGCGGCTCCTCCTTCAGGGTCTCCCACAGGCAGCAGCCGACACCAGCACAAGACTCACAGCCAAGCAAGACCCAGAAGGGAGTGTATGGCTGAGTGCTTCATAATGCGGTGCTCGATGTCTGCTATGGGAACGTCCCGACATGGAGGCCCTGAACGCCTTCCTGACCCGAAGCGTCACAGCACGTGGGAGGAAGAATAAATAACAGGGGAAGGAGTTGGGAAGGAGAGGGGACTAGGATGTGGGATTCGCCGGCAAAATTGCGGTAATAGGATTCAAGTGTGGGGAAACCGGCAGATTGCTTCCGTCTTCCTGTGCTCAAAACCCACTAAGGAAAGGGTAGAACCGATTTCGATGAGGTAAACCACATGTAATTTCCCTTTATTTTCGTGACTTACCCAACATGCGACGACTCACCCACAATCCGTTCTGTTTCCGCAAATTTTACTTTATCCTTAAGATGTGAAATGTTAGGTAGAGGGAAAAAAAAGGACGAGGGAGGTTGGAAAGGAAGTGCGTGTCAACATTGAGGAAGAGGAAGAGGCTGTCAGGACGGAATACATAAGGTCTAGGAGGACGTGTCGTGTTCCTCTGTCTTTCCTGCATGACCTAGTAGTGGTGCCCCGGTCTAGGGTGAGGGTGCCGACGTAGGAGTGCCACTGGTGCTGCTGCTGGTGACGACACGCGAGAGAGCCACACGGGGGCGGGCAAGTCTCACGGCAGGAAAAGGACAGCCAGTATATTAAAAGGAGCCTCGGAAGAAAGCGAGGCAGGATAAGGAAGAAATGAATGGAGGCTTTGATGAATAAGGAGAGGGGGGGAGGTGAAAGGGTGTAGTGTAAAAAAAAAAGGGTGCCGGAGATTTGCCCATCATGTTGCGGTGACAGGAGGAAACTGTGGGGGCCGCGCACCTTGGATTTCTCAACAGCCCTGATTCACTACGCGTTTCCTTTAAGGGAAAATAGTATACTCGCATTTATGTGACAGTTCTTTTATTCGTAGTTTAAACTTTTGAAATATATTTTTTGAAAGACTGTTTACTATTGTCGCCTGCAGTGCTTTCTAAAGATGAATGCTGTCAGTGTTGGACTATTCTGTGCTTGAAGACATTCTGGCAGCTTTCCGTGACTATGCCATTTCCGTAAGCATGTCCCTACCATTATAAATAAAGAAAGACTAGGATAGGATGGATGAGGGAATCAGGAGAGAAAAGGCTACACAGGGACGAAGGGCAGGTGGGGCAGGACAGGTGCGAGGAGGGAGAGGTGAGGGAGAGGAAGACAAGGTTGGTCCCGCTGCGATGTGGTTGTTGATGTTGGTCGTCGTTGTCGTTGCAAGCCGACTTTCTGATGGAAAGTGCTTGTTATCGTACATCTAACACCGCGCTGCCAGACGGGGGCGGGGCAAATTCGAAAGGAAAGATAGGGTTGGCCACCAGCACGTCGAGACCACGCCTCTTAGTTTACTTTCAAACGGAACGGGCGCGTCCGTGGGAAAAGTAAAAGAGGGAAGGATGTCCAGCACTCCTGAAGGCATCCTGTGGCCGACGTGCTTGTCTGCCCAAGGGGAGGGGAGGGGAAGGCGTGTGCATGCGTCAAGGACAAAAGCCGAAGTCCTTCCAGTCACAACTTCCAGTAGGCCTACCGCGTGACCTACCCGAGGAGGCTGTGGCCGAAGAGGCCCACGACCGGAAGCCCTGACGCAGCCCAGGGTGGAGTGGAGTGGATGAAGGGAATTTGCCCCCTTAAATTACGGTAACAGTAAGAGTCACGGAAAAGCCAGACGCCTTCACTAAACGATTCTGCAGGTTTGGGAGGCTCGATGACCGGCCTCAGCACTAATGAGCAAAGGATCAAGCACTAACATCTACCGGTTTTATGACAGCTACAGAAGTAAAAATCTTAAATTAAGTTTATGGTAACATCACAACCCAACACATCAGAAGGTTCATAGTGGTAGTATGGATTTGCTTGTTAACATGCAAGCGATACAAATGAATCTTTGGACACGTGTGCATGAAGGCACAGATCAGGACAAGATCTGAGGCCTGGCGGGGGTACCTTCCATTTACAGTGCGTCGTGACATTCACATAGGACCTAAGCCTCACAAAGCAACGAGTCTGAATCGGAGGACTAAAACTAGGCGCATGGAAACGAGCTGAGCCTGCCGATCGGTTCATATACAAAGGCGCTGTGAAAGTAGACGAAAAAAGCCAGTCACGGGTAACATATGACAGTGTATTACTATACTAAAGAATACTAAAAATCAAGACTGTATTGTAGTATAAGATTGAGAGGTAATGGCCCACACTAACTACTCATTAAACCTCATAAAATAAGCGGCAGTCACACTTTGTACTGAAGGGAGAATAAAAAAAAAAATCAACCCACCACCACCAGTCCATTCCCAAGATCCACTTCCACAAATGAAAAAAAAAGATGAATAAAGATGTAAGTTACCAGGTACATCTAGCTAAGGAAGCGTCGCCGCGGGGTTGCAGGTGATCCGAAAGGCGGCGGTGGCTTGTTATGACAGCCACAGCAGGAGAAGAGCCAGGCGGAGAGAGAGAGAGAGAGAGAGAGAGAGAGAGAGAGAGAGAGAGAGAGAGAGAGAGAGAGAGAGAGAAAATAGTGCCAAAAAATATATTAAATCAGCAACCGTGTTTATACTAATATAGGAGGTGCATTGCTAGTTATGTTAGGTGCCAGTGTCAATATTTAATGACTAACCAAATTATCATCATCATCACCACTCATCAGCAGATCATCACCATTTATCATCATCATCATATCATCATCATCATCAACACACAGGTAGTCTCGCGGCTGTTAGGACCCATAGCGGTGGGTAGAGTGAATCCGCAGTCAGTTAGGAAAAAAACGAAAAAAAATGCAAGAAAAAAACAATCATAGTCATCATCGCCCCAAAACAATCAGTCCAAACAAGATGACACAGACACAACCACAACAACAATCACTATAAGGAAGAGCAAGTCCGGAGTGAATATCCCGATTGTTCCTGAGACCAAGGCACAGGTGGAGGTGAGGGCAAGCGTGAGTGGCGGAGTGAGTAGTAAGGCTCTGTGGCGACTAGCTAGGAAAGGCTGCGGATTCACTCGCAAGATTATGGTAGTGAGTGGTGGGAGTGGCGGCGTGGGTGGGTTGGTGGCTCGATCGAGTGACTGACGACGTGACTAACGAAGTAACTAGATTTCGAAGACGATTTCACCAACTACCGGCTGGAAATTGTACTGACAGAGTGGCTGAGTTAATATCTGACAAATCATACATATATACGATGGATGAGACTAGTTGAGTGACTAAAATAGAGCCATGGCAAGAACAGTAACTTGTGAACGCCTCCCTCTAATGACAGAAAGTTGTACTTATCCGATTAAAATAATATAAAACTCTCCGTTGATAACAGTAATAATCATAATAATAATAATAATAGTAATAATAACAATAACAGTAATATAATGATACATGTTTTGGCTCGCACGCTCTTTTATGACATCGAAACTCATATACTCCCCCCCCTGATGGTTGCAACGCACAACCAGTAGCACCGTCAAGTAACGCAGTCAGCTTTAGTGTGTGGCAGTGACGCAGCGACAGGAACGTGACGTGACACGACCCTCGGGTTTCGGCATAATTAGGCATTTTAAGGTGGCGACCGGCGGTGACGGCGGTTGTGGATGCGGTTGTAGTGGTCTCAGGGTTGCTGCTGGTGGCACCCCTGGCCAATATTTTGTGGTTATGGTGGTGGTGTCCTGGCAACCCCCTCCCTCAGGACACTGCAGGTCGATGTCGCGCGGGCCCTTGGCGGGGGCGGCGGGGTCCTCAGCCTTCCCAGGCAAATGCACGCAGCGCCCCACACGCACGGAAATAAACTTAAAGCATCAACACCATATTGAAGGTTCGAATATGACTAGAAAAAAACGATCCTAAATATTCGCTGTGACTCGTATTGGAAGAAACACCGAACGCGATCTTGAGCTGTAGACGACAGCGGGCGGGGGGGCGCGATCGGCGGGGGCGGGGTGCACAAAAAACAATATAAAATATATACAAGTCAAAAGAAAAAATATCGCATGAAAAGTATTACCTTCACTTGTAAAAATAAAAAAATATGTATAAACGTATATACCTGACCCCTTAAGTGACACGTTACTGTACCGGAGGACCCCGTGCTTTGGTGTTACGGTGACCCGGACGACGAGGGGCGCTTTGGGGTTGAGAGAGAGAGAGAGAGAGAGAGAGAGAGAGAGAGAGAGAGAGAGAGAGAGAGAGAGAGAGAGAGAGAGAGAGAAAATGCCATTACATACTTGAACTCAAATCTAGAACAAAGGAGTAGCAGAAGGAGAAGCAGTAGGAACAGAGGCAGACAAGATTACATGGAGGGTCATGAATAATCAAGGTAAACAGACAGCACTCAACCCCTGACGGCAGCCACCTTGCCTAACCCGGATTTCCGTAAAGCTCCTCTGCACTATTACCACTTAAGTCTTTCGCGCCGACACGCAACTCCCGGGACACTTCTCTATAGTTACCGTCTAAAATAGTCATGTTTAGCGTATACCAACAAGAGCGAACACGTCGTATGTCAAGGTTATAACAGCGCCTGCACGCACGTCTATCTGAATAACTATCTACCTACTTCTGCCACACACACTGAACCCAATCCAACCACTATCACACTACGCTAACTAATCATTAAACTCAGAGAACAGCGCGTATAGTACAAGTTAATTACGTAATCGGAGGACAGACATTTTAGAAGTAATAGTAGTTGTAATAATAAAAGTAATAACAATAGTAGTAATAGCGGACCTTATGATGTAAAAATCCCAGGATATTACACTTTCATGGACGATAATTTCAGAGTTTTAAAATCTACCCCCTTTTTAACACCCTATTTTTTTACGGCGACAAAGGGAGGGGAACGACACAACCATTGCTCCTCGAAACACGACCCCGTACGCTACGAAGGCAGAAAGACAAGCCGTAGGAGAGAAATAGTGAGGAAACGTCATACCATAAAGTAAAATATCACAGAACAGCACACTCGTAAAAAATAATAATAAAAAAAGTCCATTTGGGTCACACGAGTTTGATGTTTTAACTGTAACACATGAAAATATACTCTCTCTCTCTCTCTCTCTCTCTCTCTCTCTCTCTCTCTCTCTCTCTCTCTCTCTCTCTCTCTCTCTCTCTCTCTCTCTCTCTCTCTCTCTCTCATTTTATGCGCGGCGCCTCGGGGCATGGCATTAAGATCCCCTCATAAACCAGGCGGGTGTCTATGCTTCGTTAGGGTGGCTGCCTTATGCGTTATCACAGTCATCACTTCTGTTCCTGGGTCGCCGAATGTCTAGAAACTGATCCCTCCTTCCCTATCTCCCTCTCCCTTAACCCTCCTACCGTGGTGGAGGGGAGAGGAATGGGGAGGTTGCATGGGTGGAGGAGGTTACTGGTAAGGGTAAAGTTTGGGTAGATGGGAGGGAAGGGAGCGGTAAGTGGAGATGAAGTGGCGTGGGGTTGATGGAGTGGGTGGGGGGGAGGAAGGGAGGCACGCTAGGAGGGTTAATGTATGGGAGGGAGAGGGTTACGCTTATAGCCTTTGTTTATGATTTTTTTCCCTTTTTCAAGTATATGGTTATGGTTCTGAAGGTTATTTTTTGTCTGTTTTATCATTGTGAATTACTACACGTTTTATTTCCTCATTTCATGTAACGTGATTTGTATTTTTCATTTTTTTCTAATGCTGTTTTTATCATCATTCTCAATATTTTGGTGAAACTTTATAGCTTACGTCACTCCCTTCTGCGACCTTAATCCCCTACTTCCTTCCTTCCTTCCTTCCTTCCTTCATTTTCTCCCTCCCTCGTTAGCTCGTTAAGCACATTATGATCAAACTCCTTCCCTCCTGCCCTCCTTCCTCTAATTTTCCTTTCCTCCTAACTCGACCTCTTGCTGCTACTACTTCCCCTCCCCCAGGCCTGCCTAAGCCCGCTCCTTACTCATAACTTTTTTCCCTACTTCCTCACATCTTTAAAGAAATATTCCCTAAAGATCTCCCACCCATTTCCCCTTTCCTACCATACACATATCCCCTCTGAGAGAAGTATTTTCCCCCCTACATCAGGTGGAGCGGGCGCCATGCCTCTCACATCTCACGCCAGGATTCTCTACGCAAAGTTACGGTGACAGTCCCGGTGCGCAGGCCTTCCCCTCAACCCTCCGCCTTCCCTCCCGGTTTCTTAAGGCCCAATCTCACGCCACGGATCGCTAAGAAGGCCTGTTTTCTTTTTCTCGTTCCTTTTTTCTCTTTAGGGTTTAGATTTACACAGTTTTCCCTTCTCCCTCCCTTCCCATATACAAAAAGTCTTAACGAAGTCGTCGGCACCGCAACGAAGGCCTCATATTTTCTTGGCCTTAACTAGATATTTTTGCGCGCTCGTCGGACCCGCGTCGTTGCACATCCTGACTCGAGAAATAGGTTTCCGTAATGAAGAATGAAACAGATAGTATAAAGAAGAAAACGCAAAGCACATGAAACAGCTAAGCGTTTGGGGTAAGGTTCAATTCACATCTTGAGTCACCGGAGAGTCGCTACGAGTCAGTTAAGTCTGAGAAGGTTACAGTGGCATACGCAGGACGGGGCCGTGAGACCCAAAATATGTGGCGGAGGAGCAGTCGAGACGGCACCACGGCAGGGCAGGGAGTGGCAGGTGTTAAAGTAGTGGCTCCTTGGTCTTAGTCGATGACGTCACATTTCAGCCGCGATAGTAAACCCAGCGGGGGTTATGGTCACGGTGAATCCACAAGCAAGGCAGCAAGGGTGGCTCGGCGGGCGTCGTGGGGTGATGTGCAGAGCGAGGAACAAGACACGTGCAGGCTGTGTAGGCGGACGGTAGGCGGTGCAGGTTTCCACAGCGTTACTGACTGTCAGGCTGTTAGTGCACGCAGGCAGGATAATACACACATACACATACACGATTGATATAAAAAAAAAAGGTTCTAAAGTATCGAGAGTGGCGGTATAGAGCAGCATACTTGGTCATGTCGTCACGTATCGCAGGACATCGAGGAACAATCAACAGACGTTGAAGCTATCTAAGACAGGTACATTATCATCATCATCATCCCCTCGGTACACTAAGACAACATCGGGGTATCGGCGGGAGCACTCGACTGTGTCCTTGAGCCGCGTGGATTCACCAACGATTACGGTAAGATGTTTCAAGAGCCGTGGATGTGCAGATCGGTATTTCCGTAACAACACACAATAGCAAGCTGTGTTTTATCTTGGAAGCAAGTAGAGACAATACCATGCAGGTTTGGTCTTGGAAAATTTGGTTTTATTTCGAATCTGCCTTCTTAAGTAGTGTTCTGAGTGATAAAAGACAGATGACTATTTGTATTGACTAAGTACTGGGCAATGCAGCAGCAAGCAGCAATCAAGACTTAGTGAGTCAAGCCAACCAACAAGGTGACAACTATTATAATCACAACAAAAAGCAAAAAAAAATAAGTTAACGTACCACCAATTCACTCAAACCACCAATTCACTCAAACATACAGCTAATCACCGCTCGTTAGTGAAGCATGATGCCAAAACCAATCAGGCAATCTCATGTGCTAGTGCTATTTGAACCAAGCAACTTATCAACGGGGTAATTATAAAGTGCAGAGAGAAAAATTACTGAACAGAGGCAGGATGTGAAATCGTACCAAGAATCATTAGGCGTGAGAAACCAGTCAGCAATACACCATAAGTTACAAACAGCAACAAATCAAGTTTCAACACGGTGCACGTAGCTAATCAGTACGGTGAAATACGTTACTTTGCTAACTACCCGATCACAACTCAGCAAGGAGAGGCGCGTGGTTAGTGGTAGACACGGTGGAGTAAGTGACACGAAACTACCACAAATGGCAGTGCAAGGCAGCAAAGATCACGAATTAGGTTTTACAGGCAAGGTAACTCAATATTTAGAAATTGTAACCCATAAGCGATAGTTAACTAATCATCTGACAGGCTGTTCCATAATGCACACGATGGCCAAGCTCTACAAACACGTGCCGAACAATGGAGCACAAGAGTTAATAATTATGAATAGCATCCCAAGAAACATTCAATGCCAGTAAAGTGAGCCCATCTACCATAACGTGATTCCCGAAGCGTGTACATACTAAATCCCAGAAACACTTCAAAGACAGGAAGGTTCACACACACAATCTACGTTTGTTAGGAGAAAATACCAAGAAATAACACACCAAGACATAGTGGTTCTACATATAAACAAAACTTTAATCTTCATCCACAAAAATAGCATGCTGTGACTATTCTACTCACTATTACTGATGAAAAATAGTGGACGAATTCGTTAGAAAAGGGTCAAAAATACATCATATGGATCTGTAACTATTGATTAAAGAGGAAGCCAACCTTCCCCAAAAAATATGAAGTACTTTGCAGCTAACGAAAAATTGGAGGATGAAGGAGGCTGTCTAACTACATGTGTGGAAGAGAAGGAGAGAGGTATTAGAAATCATGACCTCGTGCATACGTCCCATCGTATATATAACCAAGCTACAAACACTAAATGACATAAGCAAACATTACCATCCCTCAATGTAGCAAAAGACAAACAAACATTACTGTCCCTCAATGTAGCAAACGCAGATGTGTAAACTGTCACAACAGGCAAACACCAAAGCCAAGTGATGAGTTAGTACGGCAAACACGTAGTCACTTCAACCACTTGTGAACACGAAGAGCAATCGACTAACTAATTAGTGCTTAATGATACACCTTACGCCACAGTATACATAACCAGCAAGAGAAGTCTAATGCTCAGTACACAACTTCGACATAAGATCTAAAATAAAACAGGAAAGATATGTGTAAGGCACAGTGCACTGTCTACTTTTCACGTAATGGTGATCAATCCCTAGTAATCAAATCCCGTTTTCTTTCTCAAGCTGACCCGCTCCGCCCCTCATCGCCCCGCCTAAGACTTAGTTCCGCCCTAGCGACTCTTCCCTAACGACCCTAACGACGCTTCCCCACTTAGCTCTTTGTCCTTTGCTAATGCCGCACTTCCATTATAAAGAAAAAATATAAGACTGTCTCTATTCTTTACTCTCTCCCTCACTCTTTCCTTCCTATTCTCTCTGCTTTGATGCTTTGTTTGACTTGTGTTTTCCTACCTTTCTCTTCACACGTATATATTCACAAGTCCCTCCCTTCTCTCATCCTTTTCATCTTTCATCCTCATTATTTTTTGTACTTTCTCTCCCTCCTGTCGCACCCTTTTTTCCTTGTGTTTTGTCTTTCGTTTAATCTCTGTTTTCTTTTTCTCAGTTATCAAGAACCCTGGCGCGCCTTCCTCTCGAGAACATCGCACTGAAGTGAGTACTGTTGTATTTTTCTTTATCAGACACGTGAGAGGAAACGAAAAGTGCAATAACGTTACTATTCCAGAGTGTTCGCTTGACAAAAAAAACGCTGGAAGACTGTTGGGATAATCTCTCTCTCTCTCTCTCTCTCTCTCTCTCTCTCTCTCTCTCTCTCTCTCTCTCTCTCTCTCTCTCTCTCTCTCTCTCTCTCTCTCTCTCTCTCTCTCTCTCTCGTCATAAAGGAGGTATTACGTTCTGTTGTCACGAGGCCACGACCTGACCGTCACTTCCACAAAGCTTCTCTTCTGCGCCACAGGGAGGGTGGGGGAAAGGGGGTCGGGGGGAGGGAAGGGCAGGGTTGACACCACTACCTCTACATGACAGGCTTTGGGGAACCCGAGAGCGGTGGTGGTGGTCCTCGAGAAACAAAAAATATAATTATATAGATATGTAAAAAAAACAATACGGATGAGCCAACACGACACTTAAATGAAAAAAATAGATCAAAACTGATATTAACCTCTACTCCCTTCCCCCGATATATGTAACTAGATAAAGAAAAAATAGAAAAAAGGAATTGTATGGCGACAAGACTGGATAACACTTAGATAAATATAGAAAATATAGAAAGGATAATAGGTGTGGGAACCATATAGTCGGGGTCACTACAGCCTAACTTACAACTAAAGATTATTGCTTTGGTGTGTAGCTAAGCGCTCTAGGTATATATCGCACACAGCACAGAGGAATCGCAGCACGAAGGCAGGGAGAAGGCACAGCGAGGAGCAGAGGTTGAGGTTGAGGTGCTGGCAGTCATCACTCATGCCACCCTGCCCACCCCGCCCTGCCGCGACCCAGCATGACCTCCACCCGCGACGATGAGGAGGAGGAAGAGAGGGAATATATCAAGGGAGAAAGAAAGTCGAACAGATTGAGAAGGAAAAAGTCAGGGGAGAAAGAAAGTCGAATAGATTAAATAGTACCAAAGGAAAGGGGAAAAACATAAGTCGAATAGATTAAATAGTACCAAAGGAAAGGGGAAAAACAGAGTAGTAGAGGGGAGTCAAGGCGTCAGCGGTGGAGTGCAGGGTCAGGAGGCAGCCAGGCCGGGAGGGGAAGGCACGGTGGATAGCAAAGGGTGTGAGTTGGTCATCTGGCACGTGTGTCGCGGAGATGGTGGCCTCACGGGGGCGTCAGGAGGGGGCGCTAATCCTCCTTTCAGGGTCACCTCCCCCTTAACGTGGTCAACGCGGGGCTGCTCCAGACGAGAGAAGGCAGCGCGAAATAGTATGCACTTCTAAACTGTATATAAGTTAGCGTTCACCACTCTATCTGGAGATGCCCCGCGCCAACCCCTGCACGCCTGACCTGAACTGAGGGTCGTGTCGTGCCCCCACCCCGCCACGAACACAGAGGCAGCTGAGGGCGCCCGAGGAAGCACCGACAGGTTCTGCTGGACGTGGCGGGGCGTGGTGTCATGCGACGGGGCTGGGGAAGGGGGGGGAGGGGGGAGGTGCCCGTATTGTGGTGGTGACGGGCGGGCCATAACGAGGCAACAACACAACGCCAATACCTCCGCATCTCTGTACATTCGTTTTAAAAGCGTAGCCCTCACATAAAAGCATCGCATCCCATATAGGGGAAAAAAGAGTAATAAATCGTACAGAAATCGCAATGAATAATTACCCAGAAACATAAAAATTTATCATCCGGAAACTATAGAACCCGTAGGAGCAATGGAAGATACTTTCCCTTGATTACAATACCTGGTCTCCCTTGTCTTGGCTCCCCTTATATCTTACCTTCTACGAAATCGTCAAAACAATATCCATATAACAAGGAACCGCTCCCATGTCCGGACGGGCGGCGCTCAACAAGTCAGTGGGCTCGCCATAAAGGGGGATGAATGGCCGCGTAAATCAGGCTCAGATATAATAACACCAGCCACTCTGTCGCTGCGGGAAGACTGAAGCGACACCGAGGAAAGCGGCAATAATAATTTCTCAGAATTCTCCGTCAAACCTAGGGACTGACTTCCTTTGTGTTGACGACCTCTTGAGGAAACTGGGCCATAACCTCATCAGGAAGGAAAATGTAAGAATTATGCAAATATGGAGGAGGTGGGACATACTTTTATAGCCTTCACGTCCACGGTTAAGACAAATAAGGCAACGTACCTTCCCAAGATGATGTATAAAGGTGGGTTAGCCATTAGAGCGAGGCAGAAGTGGCGCCCTAACTTTTCGCTGTTTTTTTTCTTCGAAGAGGACAGAGGATAAAAATGTCCGTAAAGACTCTGAATAATGAAGTGCAAGATGACGCTAACTTGGCCAAACGACCTATAAATACGTAACAAACTGTAAAGAACACGTCATAAGCCGAAGTTTTTATCTTTTTCCGGAGCTACAAGGCGAATGGTGTACGTTTCCTTCAACAAATTGGCAAACTTCAAGAGCAAAACAGTACATTTTAAGCAATTACGCGCAATTTTCTTTTCCGTGAGTAATAAGTTATCGTATTTTTGGACAAAGGTAAATGGAGACGAGTTTCCTGAATTTACAAGAAAAATGCTTTGTGAGGGTTCATATTTCATGGAAACGAAATACGCAGCTCAGAGGAGGCAGATATGAAAGTCCCGCTATTTACATGAACGTGAAAAGAAGAATGCGATATCACAGTGACTTCTAGAGTGAGCTGTAAGAATGAGTCTGATTCAGTGAAGAAAATCAACGTCGATTATTTGCTTTGGAGGCAGCCGTGTAAGGATGGAAGGTAACCCGCGCCAGCCTGTAGAAGGGGGGAGGGGAGGTTGGCCTGCATAAGGGGGGGGGGGAGGTTAAGTTTCCGGGCGAAGGCTCATCCACTATGAATCTTCCGAGGCACGTGGTCCCTAATATATATGGCGACCCCTTCCCAGAATTTCCCACACCAAGGAAAAATTTATCTATATATTTTTTTTTCCTCCCTTGGGGCGTAAGACTATAAATTATTAATATATATTTCATACGCATCAAAGGCTAGTGATATACGGCGCTGTCTATAGGGCGTAAATTCCCATAATGCAACACTTATATCTGATAAACGAGGGCAGGGAAGTGATGTACGGGTCAGGGAATATTAGAAAAAAAAGATATATTTCGCCTTCATAACCCATTAAAATACCGTTGAATAACATGTGAAAAATTCTTCGAAATTCTCAAAATGTAAACTATGGTAACCGATCACTAGGAGGTGACTCCCGCATCCCTGGCAGCTTAGAGAGGCAGACTTACCACTGGGGGACCTTACCGTGACAGGGCTGACGAGGAAGTCCTGCCTGTTACCTGAAGAAACCTGAAAACTTAAGTGAAGGGACACAAGGAAGGAAATTCATAGGAAATATGTTAAATCTTTCAAGTTAGCCTGAAATAAATCTGGATTACTGAATCATGTAATGTGTGTGTGTGTGTGTGTGTGTGTGTGTGTGTGTGTGTGTGTGTGTGTGTGTGTGTGTGTGTGTGTGTGTGTGTGTGTGTGTGTGTGTGTGTGTGTGGGGTGGGTGGGGGGGGGGGGGCAGTGTGTGTGGGTGATGGGTGGATGAATGTCAAGGCATCAACAATGACATACCAGAACATGACACACACACCATGAGTCGTGGCTCCTTACCCTGACTCGCGTTTGTTCCGTAAGGGGTGTATTAAAACTTTTTTTTTTATGTTACCAAGTCGTTTGTATGTATTTATTTAAGCTGAGTCCGTCTTCCTCCTACCCGGGCGCTCGCGCATTACGCTCGACGCGGGGTGGCATCGGCCGACATTTTCAGCTTTACAATTACATCAACATTTACAGCGTTGTTACAGAAAAAATTACACGTACTACTACAGTAAAGTTACCACTTTTCACAATGTTTGATCTTGGAACGTTTTACACAGTGAACTTTTGTTACTACACACGCGTCGCACAGAGAGCAGCGCGTATGGACACTTGAGGGTCACACCTACACAGGAGTGGGAACAACTACTTATTTAGGGTGAATGGCAGACACGCGGCGCACACACCAGGACACTGGGTGTACACTGGACAGGATGACAAGGAGGTCATATGATAATAGTGATAGTAATTGTAGTAGTAATGATAATAATAATAATAATGATTTGTATTATAACAGTAATAATAACGATGATAATATAATTAAATAATATCAAAATAATTATAGTAACAACCGAAATGGATTTATGGAAACCATATAAGTAATATTATTAATAATTAGGTTATTATAAATTAATGTGAAAGTAATGGTTATATGAAGACCCAAGGTTGGGCGGGTGAGGTAAGCGAACACTGACGCCCGGCGCCCCGCCGCTCGGGGGGCGCCACCTACCTGTATACTTCACCTGCCTCACGCTCGTTACTAGACACACGGCGCACCTGTCACTTGTCACCCGCCTAGCCTGAGCTAGCCGCGAGCACCGCAGGGCGGGAGTCTCGCGGGCCGCGGGGACTCCAGAGTTGAAAGGCATAGGGAAAAGTAAAGAAGGGAACCTTAAGGGAGCACTTGTTGAGGAAGGAAAAGGGAGAGGGAAGAGAAATAATCAGAGAACAGAAGAGGTATGCAGAGTGGGTGGACAGGTAGAGGAGGATATAAAGAGGAACGTCAGGAGAAAACTTTTTACCTACCTTAATACCTTATTACGACCCGCTAGGCGTAACGCATGTTAGTGTGTGTGTGTGTGTGTGTGTGTGTGTGTGTGTGTGTGTGTGTGTGTGTGTGTGTGTGTGTGTGTGTGTGTGTGTGTGTGTGTGTGTGTGTGTTGTGACTACATCATGTGATGTGTCTTATCCCTTGAAGGGAGTGTATGATGCTAGGCGTTGTGCGTGATTGTTAGTGTGTTGACGTCTTAGCGTGTGTGCGTTACGTTACCTGAGTGTTACCGTCAGAGTGGCCCGGGCGGCGCGTACCGTCATACAGGAGTAAGGAGAGCATGTGGCGAGGAGTGGCATGAGCGAACAAGCATCTCATAATGGGACGGTGATAATGTGAGGAACAGCAAGCTCCATGTGAGTGAAGTGACAAGTCAAGCTTAATTCAGAATGATCAACATGAAAGGTAATAATTATGATATACATGGCTCAAGACATTAACATTTTTAGTGACTAATAACACTTATCTTGAACAAGCTTACTACAACTTGGGTTCTGAGTGACACTGGACGCCGTAGGAGGGCGGGTCTTGAGGCGGGTGACGGTTGTCGGGGGTCTGGCGGGGCCTGGACGGGCGGGAGGATAGGCCGCCTACACCTACAGCACCGCGCCCGCGGCTGTACACCACCGCTCGCCTCACACCACATCTGTCGCTCTTTAAAGTTAATGGAGCATCTTAATGCGGCTTTTTTGAGCTAGCCATCTTCTTGTGACAACTGAGGGAGGGTTTTCGTGCGAGCTTACATCGCGGGGGCGTTTCGGCCTAACACGGCTTCTGCAGGTGTGTGTATGTGTGTGTCACCTCACAAAATAGTGCGGCCCCCTGTCCGGCCGCAACGGACTCAGCTTCCCGGTCCTCCCGCCGACGGCTGAGACAGCGGCCTGTATACGTCCCGCCCGTGGAGGGCTGTGCCTGGCGTCGCGGCTACATCCCAGCGACGCCCTAGCTACACACCCACGGCGCTGTGGCTCCTGCCGCTGAATGACGACGGTGACGGTGACGGTGGCAAACATAACACTCTGCGGCCTTCACGCGACCTGTTTCACTTACTCACACTAAGCCTTTCTGAGGCGCTTGTTAGAGTGATCAACTTCTCTCACGTAACTGGTGACAACTGGAACTTTTTTTTACTGTCTAAGCTGCACATTATTTATGTCTTTAACCTGTTCATAGTCTTACCTTCACATGAGCGTTACAGATGTGTAGTGACAACACTGATAAGAACAAACTCAGGGAATTGTGGGTCTCCGGTACGGTGGGTCACTGTCTTGGTGACTTTTTGTCACAAGTAAAACTTTACCCTGAATACCGCGGCAGCGCTACGATGAGTGGCGGGCGAGGTACCCAGAGAGACTCGGCCTTCGGGCAGGGCGGCAGCAAAGTAAACCATTATGCGTGCACAAATTTAACAGACAATTATTCTGCTTAAATGAAGTTAACGCTAGTAGTTCTGTACTTAGATTATGAAATATGACACTAAAGTCATCCTTATAATTTCATTGATAAATGTTCGCATACTAAATATACAAATGTAGACTAGATAGTACCCACGAGTACATACAAACACGTCATATTCATACATGCGAGCATACATAGCTACATACACGTACATCTGCATTCATACATATACAATCATACGAATATTCAACCATCATACCTTCATCCATCCATCTGAGTGTTCACTCATTCCTTCATTCAGACATACATACATACGAAAAGTGTAGAGCTGTCACTCGAGAAGCTTCTTCATATATTCAGACAAGGTCTTTTCTTATGAACACGGGCGCTTTAAGTGGTCACACAGACATACAACCCTCCTTTCTCGGTCAAAATCTGATGCCTCAAAAATTTTCAAGAAAATATTTTACTCGCTACAACCGTGGGCATAAATCGCAATGTTTCCACTTCGCCCTCGTCCCTCCCTCCCCATACTGATGCTACGCGAATTCAAGCTGCTCCCCGGCACCCAGCATCGCCAGCACTCCTTCTCCTCATCATCTCACCTACATCTACTCTAATCTTCTTACTTGGCACCTTTAGTTCTAGATGAAAAACAATAAATATCGCATAATACGGCGGTATGGTCTCAAAGATGTATGTGTACTGACTATCCTGACTTTGAGACCAAACATAAAGTGGTGGCCATGAGTGAAACCTTAAACCTCCCTCTCCCATTCCCTGTCCTGAGACGCACACGTGGTTGGTAACGCTGATCGCCCCTCCTCGCGGCCTGTCACATAAACAAACTCCTTAGTTGTCGACGGAGCCATTTCTTCCTAGGTTATTTTTCGCTTCTCCACAACACGTGCACGTTGTTACACTCCCTTCAGGACACATATCATCCGTCTCGTCTGCCTAACACATACGCAGCTGCGGCTTGGTCCACAGAGACAAGGGACGGTGCTACTACCTACTGAGTGATGACGCAAAAGGAGGCGCTGAAGAAAGCAATCGGCAACTTCTTGCACCAGCCGTTTTAAGGGTCATTTCACAGCTTAATTCACCGAAGGAAAGGACCTTATCGATTCTTATCGCTACGACTGAGAGTTGCCACCTTATAGCAGTGCCCTATAAGAGAGAGAGAGAGAGAGAGAGAGAGAGAGAGAGAGAGAGAGTGAGAGGTGTTGTATTACGTATTACAACTCAGCAAGACACAGGAATACAATACGATACTTTGAATCATTCATCCACGTGTCTCATCAACTACTAAGCGCAAAAGAGGGAGGGGGAAAATCTGGTTAATGTATTCCTTTTTTGGCAGTCTTCGCGATACTCCCTTCAGATAGGCCTATAAAATCGGCCTTTCTTCCCTCCCTTCCTCCCCCTAACAACCCATCCCGCAGAAAACTTGTGCCAAATGACACCCTTCGTCCCTCCCTTGGGCCGATCAGTATAGGCTGAGAGGAAAGGAGGCAGAGGGGGAGATGGGGATTTATGGAGTCTTTGGCATCCTGTTCCTCATCCGTTTTACGCCATCGGTGGAATTATCAGGGAATTTCGAGTATTTTTCATTTTCTTGAGGGTTATTGGGGATACAAGAGGAGGAGGAGGAGGAGGAGGAGGAGGAGGGAAGCTAGATCAGAGTAGGAGATACAGACGTCATTTTCTTCCTATTTTCTTTCTCTTTGAAGCTCGTGTTTTGGGGGTTATTACTTTATTTCCTGTTTGGTCGCCGTAAATCCGGGATTAATACGAGGCCGCCTGCGAGAATGAAATCGAAGACAAGGGGACAACCGAGGGGAAGTGAGATTTATATTTCCTCGTTTCTTTTCTTTTTTTATTTTGCGAGCCACGGGAGGCCGAGTGATTTTGGCACTGGCAGGACTTCCCCTTTCTCGTATGTTTCCTTTCCCCCTTTTTTCTATCCTATTTCTTCTTTTTCTACATTTTTTTTCCCTTCCCACCCTTCCTATTGGCCTTTCGTATACTCTACTCCTTTCCTCTCTCCATCTTTTCTCACACTACCATATTTTTTCCCTCCACAATTGTTTCTATTCAGACTGTTTAATCTCTTCGTTATCCTTCTCTTTATCGGGTTGGGATCCTTTCCTTATATATATCCTATTCACATTCCTGAATAGTTAACCTCACCGCCCACAAACCCACTCTGTTGTTACCCCTTCTAACCTTACCCAACCCCCCAACCCCCCCATCGGCGCTCCTTTACCCCAGCCGCTCCCAGCCTCCCACAGCCTCCCCCTGCAATACACAACCCACCGCTAAAAGCCGCTGTGCGTAATGGGATGACACCAATCCAATTTGCAATTCAAAACTCACCTCCCCCCCCACAGTGCAAGGTCCCTTACGGTGGATCGTGGATCTCTCTCTCTCTCTCTCTCTCTCTCTCTCTCTCTCTCTCTCTCTCTCTCTCTCTCTCTCTCTCTCTCTCTCTCTCTCTCTCTCTCTCTCTCTCATCTTTCTTCATCCCTCCCAGAAAGTTACACCTAAGCCTCGATCCAATTATTATTATTTGTATAGCAATCTTATTTTCTAAGACAAAGTCGTGAGCCGCACAATCTTCACGACACTTATAAATAAAACCCACCTAAGAGAGAGAGGAAAATAATAATTCCAACAAGGGTTTCAGTACTTCGTGTTTACTCTCCCCCTCACTGTCTACCCCTCACTCCCCCCTCTGCTATATAGTGGAGTAGGTACGCTAAGGGAAAGAAGAGAACGCTAACAACCCTACACCCTACGCCTACTGCTGCCTACTGCCTCCCTTTCGCCTTCCCTCTTTGCCGACGATCTTAATCTCCGTGTTTATGATGGCAGTAACGACTACGTGATCACATATGTCAGGCCGCACTCGTTACACATATTCTTAATGACAGGAGGAGAGGGTGAGCAGCAGCAGTAACAGGAGAGAGAGAGAGAGAGAGAGAGAGAGAGAGAGAGAGAGAGAGAGAGAGAGAGAGAGAGAGAGAGAGAGAGAGAGAGAGAGAGAAGGAAAGTTGAGGGTTTAAATGGTGAGAGTAGCACGTGAGAGCGAGAGAGAGAGAAAGAGAGAGAGAAGGTAGTAAAGTTTCCCTGTCACTGCCTTTGCACGCTCCCTCTCTCCCCTTGCCATTATGCTTCGTCTTCACAACACTGCTTATCTTAATGGGTATCAATGGTCTTTGTTGGCACCCGCTGAACGTAAGGTGACGATGTTGAACGAAGGACTAAGACTCTACGACCTTATCTTAGTGTGCAACTGACCTTCCCTTACCTCCTTCCCTTCCCTTCCCATCCCACGCCCCCATCTTGCCTGTCTCGTACATCGCTACTTCTACCCCTTCCTCCCCTTCCTCCTCCTCCTTCCCCTCATTCACTCACTCATTCCTTTTCCTTCCTCCTTCTCCTCTTCCTACGCTTCCCCTTTCTCCTCCATATGCTGCTTAACTCATTATTCTATCTTTACATTCCCTACCCTTCTCTCCATCATCCTTTATCATGCTACTCTCCCTACCTCGTTCATATTTATGTTCCTGTCCTTCTTTACATGACTTGTTTTGTTTGGATGTTGTTGTTGTCCTTTGTTGTTAATCCCTTAATCCAGTGTTGCTCTCTCTCTCTCTCTCTCTCTCTCTCTCTCTCTCTCTCTCTCTCTCTCTCTCTCTCTCTCTCTCTCTCTCTCTCTCTCTCTCTCTCTCTCTCTCCTTGATATACCCTAGGGGCCGTTCACCTCAAATCATCACCTACATGGGATGTGTGGGTCTCTGGGGCGTGAGTCGTGTTCTCATCTACTTGTATGTAAGTGAAGGGGAGGGAGGGGGAGAGGGGGGGAGCTACGGGACTATAGGAATAGGAGATGGAATGATATAGGATAGACAATGGGTGAGGGAGGATGATATAGGATAGAAACAGGAGAGAAAGAAACAAAAGGAAAAGAAGAGAAGGGAATGCTGTGTTGACGTGGCGTGGTGGGAATCGTGTGATAAGAAGCGATTGGTAGTCTGTTTTATGTCTTTTTTTTGTGTGTGTGTATGTGTGTGTGTGTGTATGTGTGTGTGTGTGTGTGTGTGTGTGTGTGTGTGTGTGTGTGTGTGTGTGTCCGGCCTTGTTGAATATTCAGGAGACCTTTACCGTGGCGTGTCACAGGCAAGTGCCGGCCCTTTAATGTGTTGCGATCGTGTGATTGGCGTGTTCGTTTGTACCTCCAAAACTCTGAATAGTAAAGCTATTTTATACGTTATTCTATTTTCATCGTCATCGTTATCGCAAGAGCTCGTCCCGTCATCCCTTTCACAACATATAATCGCCTTACTACGGCTCCAATCTGCTGTCAGTACACAGTCACCTATCACCCACTTACTTTCCCTTCAGATCCTGCGTTATATCCTTTTCGGGTTATATTAATTCCTTTATTCCTTTGCTTATGTTATGACAGTTGCTTTTCTTTCCCTGTTCGTCTTCCACATCGGGGGGGGTCGGGGTGTTGGCGTGACAAACAAAGAGCGGCCGCTTGCCTACCCCTCCCACCTGGGGCCCCCTCACCCTCCTTCCCTTCAGCCGCTATTCCAAGGGCTCTGGAATTCCAGGAACCGCGGAAGAGAAAACCAATAAAGAGAACCTGATGTGGCAACACTGCGCGGCCTGAACGGGGTCACCAGTTTGTATATTTAGAGCTCGGGAGAGGGAGAGAAGAAAAATGTTTTGTTTAGAGCGACGGCTAATACCCTGTGATTAGGCGGAAGCGCAGCTGAGTCTTCAGTAAGCTATGGAGGACCCTTGTTGGCGTCTCCTTTGTGTTGTGCTGGCCTCGCTGAGTACCTATACACGAGTATACCCTCCACGGGGTGTCAGGTAGGGATGAAGGAGTAGTACACGGGTTACCTTCTTCAAGTAAGGCCACTGGTATTGATGTTTGTTAACTCTCACCAAGACTCGGTTGGTGGCGGGTCACTTCAAAGGCTTCCGCTCACACAACAGAACCCCGTCGGCAGCCTGGGTCACGGCCACCCCGTCAGGCTGTTGTCTCGACTAATTAAGAATCATGTTTACTGAGTCCCGTCCGACAGACCCCATCGCGGTAACGATCCCAACCCATGAAAAGTAGAAGCTAATGACGGCCATTTAGCCTTGACGACGCCGACCTAAGGAGGGGGGGGGGGGGGAGGAAGGGAAGCTGAAGTTTACTCAAGTAGTGAAAGAGCGAGGAAAGGGAGGAACCGGAAAGGAAGGGAGAACAGCCGAAAGAACATGACTGTTTACCAAAGACGCAGTGGAAAATAAAAGGAGGATGTGATGAGAAAGCTACGCGGAACCAACGAAGGGGACCGGGTAGAGGGGGGTCGGAACAGAATAATAGAGCGAGGACAAGTTAGGGTATGGTGACAGGGACGGGTTGGAAGGGAGGGTCAGATTGCTTCATCTTAGGCCCAAGGAACAGTTACAGGTCGGCTGAGGACCAATTAGGACGCCGGACTGGAATCTTTGTGGCAGGCCTAGAAGGTCCTGCCCCATCCTAAGTGCTCAATAACACACGAATAAACTATGTCTACGGGGCATTGGATCATCGTTTGTGGGGTTTTACGCTCGGGGAAATGACCTCCTACCCTTCCCTAACCTCCCTCACCTCTTTCTAACCTTCCTCACCCTTCTCTCGGCCATCACTCAGCTCAGATAAGAGTCAAATTAGAACTCCGAAACACATAGCTTGGCTTATGTAGCACTGGGGCTCTTTTCTACATCCCTCCCTCCTCCCTCCCTATTTCTACCCTGCGTCTTTCCTCGGGTCGTTCATAAACAATATGGGTGAGCGAGTGTCTTTCAGGGTTGCCAGTCCTGTCCCTGCGAGAGCCCTACCACATTGGCAATATTGTCGAGGCAAGTGAATTGAGAGAATGGAAAATGGAAATGAAGACAATGACGAATGCAAAAGAAAAATTACTGTAATACGGCGATTCGTTCCGGTGAGTAGAAAAATATATTGAAAAGGTAAAGTATGAGGCGAGGAAAATGAGGTTACCAAGGAAAAAATAGTATAGTGCACCGAATACGCAGAGAAAACGGACAACTGATCGCCCACTAGCCGGCGCAGAACAATCGTCGTTTGATTAGCTTCTATTTTTTCTACCCAATTGGAAGTTTAATTGATACCTTAATTGGACGGCAGACAGGTGAATTGTCCTCCAGAAGTCCTCTTAATTAGGTGAGTTGTCGTACCGCCTCCCGACACACCACGCTAGGGAAGGAACCAACCCTGGCCGATGCCGAAGGGTACTAAAAATAAGCTTAAAAAATATTACCAAGGTCTGTGTGTGTGTGTGTGTGTGTGTGTGTGTGTGTGTGTGTGTGTGTGTGTGTGTGTGTGTGTGTGTGTGTGTGTGTGTGTGTGTGTGTGTGTGTGTGTGTGTGTGTGTGACGCGTTACAGTTAAGTTGTTTTTACGCGACTTTTTTTTCTCTAATCAAGCTCCATTCTTCCCCCGTCTGGAATTTCTCAAGCGACAATAAACTTTTTCTCGTTCTTCCATCATTGTCAAGACTTAATTTCTGATTTTCTCTTCTCCTTTCAATACAAATATATATTCATCGTCTCGCTGTTCTTATATCCGTGCATTAGTTTTAATTTTCCTTTGTTCAATAACGGTGGAGTGGCGCGCGTGTGCAGTAAGGATGAAATTGTAGGGTGGATGGCTGGTGGAGGGACCGAAGTGGATAAAAAGTAAACAGTGGCTGATAGGGCCAGGTGACGGTGGATCTAAATAAGTTGCTGGGCCTAATGTCACTTAATCCACCTAAAAAAATTAACTTCCAGGAAATGTGCCATCTCTCTTTTTTTCGTCGTGATGGTGGTTCTGCGCAAAATTACTTTCGACGAGCCGTGGGTCCTAATGACTGGGGCGGTGGGCCTAGAATGACCCCAAATTAGAGCCTTCGGAGTGGAGGTGCGCTGATGCGATGGACGCCAAGGCCCTTAACGACGACCTGGTGGTGTAGGGCGTCCTGGTGGCCTGCGGTAGGGCGTATTAGGCCTCCGAATTAGCGGAAACGAAATGAGTAAGAAAGATAAGATAGACCAATAAAATATACCATGATTCCCAGGTATTACACTCTTGTAGGACGCACGTATGGGGAATAAGAATTAAGGCGTAAAGGCAAACCAAAGACTGAAAATAGGAGTAACAGTGAACGGCTTTATTACTCTTTCCTTTCTAAACCAGATTTTCGAAGACGACAATTAAGCCAACTCTTGGTGGTGACACAGGGTGAAGGAGAGAGATGGAGGAGGAGGAGGTGGAGGGAATGGAGAAGAAAGGATGAAGGGAAGCAGGGGGAGCTAGACGGGGAAGTAGTAAGTTACGAGAGAGAGAGAGAGAGAGAGAGAGAGAGAGAGAGAGAGAGAGAGAGAGAGAGAGAGAGAGAGAGAGAGAGAGAGAGAGAGAGAGAGAGAGAGAGAGAGAGAGAGAGAGAGAGAGAAGAAAGGAAAACTTAGGCAAGGGAGGAGGAGGTGAAGGAGGGGCAGGAGGAGTGTAGGTGGGGGGAGGGAGTCACCGCAGCAGAGCCAACCACCACATTCATCACGCCTCATAAACATTACGAATCTCGGGGCTCGCCTTAGAACGACCGACCGGGGCTCTTTGGAGAGGTGCCTTAGGCCTTGGGTTGACGAGCTGGGGGGCACGAGAGGGGGGAAGGAAGGGGGGCGCGTAGTGGTGGTGTGTAGGGATGAGGAAAGGGAGGTCGTGGAATGTTATGATTGTTGGTAATGATATGCAAGGGTCGGCCGAGCATCCCCGGGGCCCTGGCACGCCGGGGTCCCTGGCGTCGAGGGTGTAGGGAATGGATGTGCGGGGCTAGGGGATAAGCCTCCAGGGTGGCCGCGGGAGTGCTTAGGGGCAAGGCCATGGTGCTGATGCTTGTCGCGATGTGCAAAGACGCGGATCAAAAGTTAGGAATGGATTACGTGCTTACTTACTCTTAATGGCTGTAGGCTTTGGTTCAAGTGTTTATCTAGCGATGGGTTTGGCTGAATGTTTATTTAAAGATTTTGATAGAACGTATGAGGGGTCTAAGGCAATTTTCGTAACTTTGTTTTCTTAGTTTACAAACCGAGTGATTAATGTTTGACGATGTTAAGAGAAAAAAATATCGTAAGACCATCCATCAATAAAGGTTCCTTGCAATAACATCGAGTATCCTGGTTCAGTAATTAAGTGTCAGGTCGAATAATGGAAGAGAATCCTCAAATAATAACAAGAGTTTGGCCAAATTAATTCACATCCCATTCACCAATCAGGTATTCAATCGAGAAACTAGATACCAGGAAACATAAATTGAGTCTCTGGTCGAATACATTAAGAAAACGGGTCGAATAATTAAATATCTAATTGAATACATCAAGGTGCCGTGAAATTAATGCGAAGGAAGCTTATAAAAGGATGTTTGTGCTCATGTTTACCTTCTCGGAGAAATAATGAGATTTTCCTTTATTTTTTTTTCTTAGGAGCGACGCAGCCTGTTTGGATGGGCGTGAAGGGAGGAGGAGGAGGAGGAGGAGGAGGAGGAGGAGGAGAGGAGGAGGAGGAGGAGGAGGAGGAGGAGAGGATATGGGAATCTTAGGGGGTACGGAATGAGTGTTTGTGTTAGGAAGCTATAAGGGAGGATACATGGTAGGTAAGGTGTGTGTGAGAAACAGGTGTTATAGGTGTAGGAGGAAGGTGAAGGAAAGAGGTTATATACACGGTGACCTTTCTGTGTGCGTGAGAACCTGAGAAACTTGAGACCTCACCTGACAGACTAAAAAAAAGTTGTAAGAGATTGAATTCTTAGGTAATTTTTTTTTTCTCTCTCTCTCTCTCTCTCTCTCTCTCTCTCTCTCTCTCTCTCTCTCTCTCTCTCTCTCTCTCTCTCTCTCTCTCTCTCTCTCATATCGACATCCTCTCCTTCAGTTTCCTTTCTCCTCCCATCTCCACTAATTCATTTCACTTTCATGCCTCTCTCCGTATATATATTTTTTCGTTCTCTCTCTCTCCCTTTTCTAATATCGTGTAGTACTTCTGTTGCCGTTCCTATTTCTTTTTACTCCCTTCTCTCTTTCTCTCCCTTTCCCATCTCCTGTAGCCTCTCTTACCCCTCTTATTTCTTCTTCTTTTTCTCCCCATTTCCCTCACCCCCTGACGTTTATTACACATTGTCTTCTATTGAGCTTCCGTTTTATTTTCCGATATTCCTCTCTCCCTTCTTCCACCATTTCCTCTCTCTCTCTCTCTCTCTCTCTCTCTCTCTCTCTCTCTCTCTCTCTCTCTCTCTCGCCTAAGTGCACTCCTATCCTTCGTTTCAGATTGTTTACATCTTTCATTTCTCCTCTCTCTCTCTCCCTTTCTTCCAATTTCCAAGGCTCTTTTCTCCACTTCTCTCCCTTTCCCCTTTATTCCTTCTTTCTTTTTCCCTCACCCTCTCTCTCCCTCTTTCTCTCTACTCTCCCTCCTTCCCTACTTCTCTCCAGCTACGGTCATTGCCCTCCGATCTCTCAATAACAATTATCACAGTGTTTCTCTCCTAAAACTTTCTTACACCCACATATTCCTTTTTTTCCCTCCTCCCCCTCCTCTCTCTCTCTCTCTCTCTCTCTCTCTCTCTCTCTCTCTCTCTCTCTCTCTACGCTCCGTGAAATTGGTTTACCTCAAAGTGGAATGTAGCCATCAAAATATTTCGATGAATTTTTCGTCATTCAAACGTCACTAATTGGGTTATCCTGGTGGTGGTGGTGGTGGGGGTGGGGGTGGGGGTGGGGGGGGTGGTGGTGGTGGTGGTGGTGGTGGCGGCGGAGAACACTACTGTCATTGCATCATTGATTTTCCATTGCAGTTCCCATTTTTTCGGCACGAGTGAGTCACAGTGTCTCTCCCTCCTTCCCTCCTTTCCTTTAGTATCCTCTTCCCCCCTCTCTCTCTCTCTCTCTCTCTCTCTCTCTCCTCTCTCTCTCTCTCTCTCTCTCTCTCTCTCTCTCTCTCTCTCTCTCTCTCTCTCCGTTGTAGCACTTTGTTATCAGCGTCTCTTCAATTTTTCATGTTATTTTTTTTGTATATATACTTTTACGTTCTCGAGCTCGCGTAATTTCAACTTGGCAAATCTTACTTCTTTTTCCTTACTCTTATTGGGTAATTTCGTTGAAAGAAAAATGTGCGCTCTACGTAATTGAATTGACGGTAATTTAATCGCGTTTCCTCACTCTTTCTGCCCTTGTCGTTTCGTATCAGCTTTTGACTCTTCTCTGTTACGCTGTTTCTTTTTTCTTCTCTCTCACACACACTACTGCCCCATAACCCCCCTTCTTCGCCCCCCTACGCACTACCATACACCCCCTATCCCTCCCTCTACGCCCCCCTTCCGTAAGTGCTTCGGCCATACCATAAATCGCAGAACCCTGAGCCTAACTCTCTCTCTCTCTCTCTCTCTCTCTCTCTCTCTCTCTCTCTCTCTCTCTCTCTCTCTCTAATCCTCTTCACCCCCTTCCTCCATCCCTTCCTTCCCCTGTCAATCTCTCTTGGTCCTTCTGTTCTCTAAAGTGACGGAGGTTAAGACCATAATTTAAGAGTTTCAAAACTTTCCTGCTGTCCTGAATAAACAGCCAAATCCTCTGTATAAGCGATCGAAGCTGATTTGATAAAGATACGCCTCGGCCTCGCTGCCTGCCTGCTCTGGTGCCCTCCGCCCTGACGCCAGCGAGGGACGTGAGGGAGGATTGGGAGGCCTGCCGGAGGTGTGGCTCGGGCCTGCGAGGAAATGAAGGAGTGATCATTAACATTGATGCGAGTGGTCGATCGTTCACTGGGAGATTTTATAGTGGGCAGGGCTTTTGTGACTAAGGGAGGGAAAGAGGGAGAAAGCACCCTACTTCCTGACCTCCCTACTTCTCTCTCTTTCATTCCCTCCCTTATTCCAGGCCTCTCCATTCTTCCCTCTCCCTCTATTCCTGACACAGTCCCTGTTATCTCCTCGCCTTATTCACTTGCCTTTCAAATGCTCGTTCTGAACTGAATGCTTGTTATGCTGACACAAAATTGATACTCTTGCGGTTTTTCCTTAGTGATTTCTGATCCCTATCCACACCACATCGTGTTCTGTATTTCTTCGTTTCTTACCCTAGTTGTTCATCGCACCGTGTTATCTCTAAGCCTTTAATTCCCTGATTCGCTCTTCTTTAAACCTTATATTTTCTTTCGTTATTTCCATTTATTTTTTTCCGAAGTGCGATATATATCTCATGCTTCCGAACTGTCGCCTTTTCTTCGTCAAATGTTCTTCCCATCTTTTTCTCCCCCGATTCAGTCAACCAATTCATATGATTCTCTATGAGTCTCTTCTCCAAACTCCCTCTTTTCCTTCGTATCCTCCTTCAAACGACCCATTCCCGTCTTATCTGCTAAACATCCGTCTCCCGTCACCTTCCGGGCGAATCCATTCTTCCCCTTCTTCCCCTCTTTCCGTTTTCTTCCTCCCTTCATATTTTCCAAACTTCGATGGCTTTTATCATCCCCCGAGCTTACCCTTCCTATTTCATGGAGGGAGGGAAGGAAGGTAAAATGGGAGGAAGGAAGGGTAATTATGAGAGAGAGAGAGAGAGAGAGAGAGAGAGAGAGAGAGAGAGAGAGAGAGAGAGAGAGAGAGAGAGAGAGAGAGAGAGAGAGAGAGAGAGAGAGAGAGAGAGAGTCAACTCGAGAAGACAAACTAAGGAGAAAAAAAGACAGAAGATCTAACGGCATGGAAAGCGAAAGGAAAACTGGAGGAAAATGAGGGAGAAGAGGGGAATAGGAGGAAGGGGGATAGGGGAGGCTGGGGTAGAGTACGGGGACTAGCGAGAAAATGACCTGATAAACCCGATTTGTGAGCCGTCGCCCGAGGAGCCGAGGCTGTGAGTGAGGTCTGGCAGGGAGGGTCACTGGCCTCTCACCTTAGGCTGACGACGATACCCCAAGAGGCCAACTAATGAGACTGCGATGACGAAGGTCTACCCGCGGGCGGTGGACTATTTTGTGAGGCCTATCCAGAGAGGCTAAGATAGGGGGAGGGGTACTTATAGGCCTAGCTAGCTATTTATGGTAGGGAATTGGGGCGCCTATCTAGTGCTTGTGTACGTTAATTAAACTAGTTATGAAATTAATCTTAAGCCTAAGTCTATTTTCATGATAATAATGATAACGGTAATATTTAATCCCATCAAGTCAATACTACCAATCCCCGAATCGTATGTTAAAGCATGTTTAAGGAAATGTTTGTCATTATTATTTTTCTTACCCTCGTCATCCTCTGCTCTTCATCCTACACACGCGGACCATCACGGTAACGCTTCCTTGTACACTCTACGGCACTTGCTTCTCATCATGATGTTTAATTCTTTTGATGTTTGACGTTCGTGTGCTCTCTCTCTCTCTCTCTCTCTCTCTCTCTCTCTCTCTCTCTCTCTCTCTCTCTCTCTCTCTCTCTCTCTCTCTCTCTCTCTCTCTCTCCACCCTTCCCCCCCTCGATTTAAAGTAGTGATATATAAAAAAGTTTTGTAAGTATTTTTCAAGTCTTCGCAGTGTTATTATAAGAAACCGATGAACAATATTCTCGAAAATTTGAGTTTCACACGAAAAGTTTTTGGAAATAATTAAAGTCTCCCATAAAATACTTAAGATTATGATGATGAAGCAGAGGGAAAGGTTATGGGGGGGAGGGTTGTAGGGAGGGGAGGAACAGAGGGGAAAGTGAGGGAAGAGGGGATATGTGCCTCCCCGAAAAAAGGAAAAAAATGGAATGACAGGAAATAGGCAGGGCTGGAAGGGAAATGGGTGAGGTGGAGGGAAAGAGGGAGTTGGGGGTAGGTAATGGGTGGAAAGGGAGGAGAAAGTGCGATTGGTAGGGCGGGGACTGGGAAAAGGTCGAGAGAAGGATGGGAAAAAGCTTTGCTCACAGGATGAAGGAATGAAGAGAAACACCTACCGTTGGCAAGACAGAGTGGAGGAAATGGAAGAGATGGGTCGTATGGGACGGGAGGAGCAGGTCATGGGAAGGGAAATGCGCCTCCGTAAAACCTAGAACAACACGGCTCCTCCTCCTCCTTCGTGGCCACAGAATCATCTTTTACTTGGGATTACTACTATTACTACCCTTATTGCTCTCTCTCTCTCTCTCTCTCTCTCTCTCTCTCTCTCTCTCTCTCTCTCTCTCTCTCCAGTGTGTGTAGAGGCCTACGTGGTTATAATAAGTGATAATTTACATTTTCTAATCAACAACTAAAACTCTACACGTTTTTTCTTCTTCATCTTTTCAAACTTCCGATAAAATTACTCTAAGTTAAAACAGCGACATGTAAATAACTTTCTCACAGCCTCCCTCTTCAACCCTAACTCCCCTCCTCTCCCCTCCCTCCCTTTCTAACAGTTCCTCTCAACTCACCCTCCTCTGATCGAAAACCCCTTTGGAAATCACACGCGCTGCCCCTCATCAGTTGTGGCCTTCATTTGCATACTCATTTGCATGTTAATAAGCCTTTGCCACGGTAGCCCCTGCAAGGCACGTCATCTACCTGCAACTAACCTAATTATTCCCGCGATGCTCGTCTACCTGGTTAACTCGCTGCTCGCACTCACTCGCTGCGGCCGATAAAGTGGAGTCGCTTGTGAGACGCCGATCACTCAGTGGGATATTAGATAAAATAAAAAAAATAAAAAGATTAATAAACAGTAAGAAAAATTAATTAAATCATTTCGCATCGACGAGTGACCTAAATTGTGATGGCAATTTTTTTTTTTTGTGAAACTCCATTAATCTTCCATTACAACAATGACTTTTTCATTCCTAATGATATCCTGTGGTCTTTTTTAATAAGCCTGTGATGTGATTGCTTTACGCTCCCTCGTGATGTACAAATTTTGTTCTCCATTAAAGTTTTCTAGCATTTTTTCTTAATAAACATCAATCATAACTCCAATTAAGACTATTTTATTTTAAGTTTATTTCATTTTTCTGTACGATTTATAAAGGAGTGTCTTTTGACACTTGTCTACAAAGGGATCCCTTTTCCTTCCCTTTAGAGCACGGATAATTTTAATCTCTCGACGGGGAGCCACAATTAATTAAGCCTCCTTGGAATGGGTACAGGTGCTCCAGGCCTACGTCCCTCCCATCGCCCACGCGGTCCTGTGTTCGAATTGGACCATTCATTCCCTTAAGTCTCCCACACTCAAAATATCATCAACGTTGTTCTTGTTATACGGACTAAACTCTTCTCTTTGCATGAAGGCTTTTCTGCTTTCTGAGCTCTTAAATACGTAGGTAGGTATCCACAAAGTAATGGGCCCTTCCTGGCAGTAATCTTCCTGAATGCCTAGCAATAACTGGCCAACAAACAAAGCAACACAAGACTATTCTATGAGGCTCCCCTCTTCCTCATACCAGCAGCTGACCAAAATAGAGGTAATTACACTTTTTATGACCCAGAGGAATTGCAAATTTTATTAACACCATTGTCTTCCACGCCGTTCGCTTCTCACTTCCCCTTTACGACGTGTAATCTGGCGATGTCGACGGGGAACCACGTTATGAAGGACACGCCCCGATTTATGAGAGAATTACCATAGTTACCCCTGTGAACGGCCGATCGTCATCCCACGTTTTCTATCGATTCGCCACTCTCTCTCCTCCCTCGCAACCATTCCGAGTATGTTGTTGGGATGCTACGCTACACTCCGACCATTCCTAAACGTGATGCTTTCATTTTGTATCAGCCTGAACGAACCATAAACTGAAAGTGTATCTTAAAGGAAAATAGTGGAAATGTATAAAACGGCCGTCGTATACCTGTGCTTCCGCGTAATTGCGAACATAAAGCTTCCGCGGGGAATGTGTTTACCGTGTTTACCGCACCGCCGCCGCTGCTTCCCGGTAGTGCGGCGGGAGAAAACGTTTTACTTCCCTGAGAGACCAGGCACTCCCGTGGCTAGTCCAGCGTGGTGGCAAGTGTGGGTGTTATAGGTCTCTCTCTCTCTCTCTCTCTCTCTCTCTCTCTCTCGTATTACTTAGATCAACACTTTTCATGACGTTAAGGTTTGCCTGCTTTACTGCAGTAATGACACTGACTAATCTTCATGTTCAATATTATTTTATTAGCTTCAAAAGACAGGATATAATCCAACTTTTATATTTAATACATAACAAGTTCAAAGTGTATTATATCAGATGATACAAAATTCACCGAAAAAAATATATATTGGAGGAAAAAATATGTGGCTCCAATAAGTAAAACTTACTGCATAAATTTTGCAGCATAAAGATTTTTAAAAATAACGTTTTTAAAGTTCGGCCATTTGCTTCTTTGATATAAAACCACAATTACCAAATGTGCTTCCGCTGCCGCTAGACTTTCAACGCAACGCAGCTAGGGCCTTAGGCCGCCTGCCCGCCTCTGGGTACCTCGTGCGTGCAAGGGTTGCGTCACCGCCCTTGTGTCAATGGGGAAATAGTGATGGTAAATTGCTTCAAAAGCCCTTAGTTATAATATGTTCTGATGCTGAATTACTAAGTGAAAAAATGGTCTGGTCAAAAGTCTTCGCCCAGCATCTTCAGTCTCCTGCCTGTTGTGTACCGCGGCGCTGCTGCCGCCGTCATACTGCCGCTTCTTCTGGGCTAAGAGACGGCCTACAGGGCCTGACCTGCCTCTCTAGGTAACGCTAACTGCACTCTCTCACCTCGGGCATGATCGGCAGCTTAGTAGTAGCTTTACATATTCATTGAGTCAGTTTGGGTTTGCGTCAGTTACTGTGACAAGTCACTGGTTTGAGTGTTCTCAGTCTAAAGATTTAAGAACATATCTTTCTTGGTGTTGCAGAGCGTCTCACCTGACCGGGAGTGGAAAGCTCTAGCTAAGCTGCTCTTCTAACTCGAGTGTCTCCTGTTGCGCGCCTCAAGCCTGCCTCACTGAGGTCCGGACAAGTCAGGTGAAGCCTCGCTCTTTCTATCAATTTCTATCTCATACCCAACCTTTGCTTAACTTCAGGATAAAAAGGTTCTACGACTATGTGTAGTCAGCTCTAAAGCTCTGATGAGAATAAGGCTTACCTGTCAGGCTCTAAGCTATAAAGCTCTTAGGTCAGTCAAAGACCATTCGCGCAAACTGAAAGACACTACAATAGACTGAGTTCTGAACTGATCATCTTGAGTGTTCCCACAAGAGTTACCGAGGTACAGCACTTTACTTCTCCAAGGGTCGCGTGGGGGAACAAGGCGACCGCGGCGACATAAAAAACAACAAACTTTCAAGAAAATTCTCGCTGGCGTCACCGCCGGGGCTCAAAGAGCAACGCACATGCACACGCTTCCGATCCGCAGTGAAAAAAATTGACTCTGATCGGAAGATTATATGTAACTACATTTCATTATTATTAATGTCATTACCATTAGGGCATTAACAGGCCCAGAGAAACACACAGGAGAGTGAGCAAATAAAACAACATGAATAAACTGGACTAGGTCTGCCCCTACCTTGATGTGGTAAGAGTTGATCTTGTGTCTGGGCAGCACGTTGAAGCTGCTGAAGTCTGCCCGCCGTGCAAACATGCTGTTGCCTGACCCGTGCCTGGGGAAGGAGGAGAAAAGCACGTGAGAACAGGGCTTGCAACACCAGCATGCGGGTGAAGAATAAGACTGATGATAGTCATTCAAGGTGACTGTGCTAATTTAATGGTACCTGTATGGAAAAGAAATATGATGGCGTTATTATTGTCATTCATGCAGTTATAAGAAGTGGTGGTGGTGGAAGTAGTAGAAATAGTAGTAGTAGTAGTATATACTAGTAGTAGTAGGAGTTTTATTATAAATAGTAATGAAGGCTTAATAATTCAATCTTAACATCTCAAAGCCAACATCTTCACCTTATATTCAAAAAGTTTACGACACGATGTATATGATTATATTTTTCCCCACCAACCACCTAGTATTTTTTTTACCCAACAATTTCTTATTCTCTGCCATACAACATTCTTACTTCCCCTCAACACACACACACACACACACACACACACACACAGCTCCACATTCACCGCAATATTAGTTGACTTCAGTGGGAGGTAGTGTATGAGTGCAAGATAAAGGAAGATTTGAGCCAGGAGTATTGGAGGACTTGAGAAGGGGAAGGTGGACAGGAAGATGAGGCAGGAGGAAGAAGAGAGAACTGATATCAGGATGACGATGACAATACAGATGATGATGAACAACAAGAACGAGGAGGGGAAGAGGAAGAGGAAGAAGAGGAAGAAAAGGTGAAGAGCGGAGGCCTCGGTTTCTATGACGGCGAGGAGTTGTTATGATCGATGGTATAAAAGCCACTTCAGAGTCGAGTCCCACTTAAGGCCTAAAACTTTATTCTGAAGTGCAACTATGGCAATATTCCTGGGCTGGTGTGTTGTGTGTGTGTGTGTGTGTGTGTGTGTTCATCTAGTTTTTTCATCTAGTTGTATTTTACAGGGCCTGAGCTACACTCGTATGGCCTCGTCTCCATATCTTAATTTTCAATTTGCTTCTTTAATGCTTAGTGTTGGCTGAAGTGTGTGTGTGTGTGTGTGTGTGTGTGTGTGTGTGTGTGTGTGTGTGTGTGTGTGTGTGTGTGTGTGTGTGTGTGTGTGTGTGTGTGTGTGTGTGTGTGTGTGTGACTCATTCCTCGCACATATGTACATCACGTCACAGGTATGTATGTGTTACTTCCACCTGTGATACGCAAACGTGACCCTGATTCTACGAGACCACGAAGACTAGTATCGCTGTGCCACTACTTCCTCCTTCCCTCCCTGCTCCCCTGCCCCCCTGCCGCTGCCACTGCCCCTCTCCTCCCCTGCCATGATAACACCTACACAAGTGTTCTCCGTCACACCTGGCACCAAGAGCACACCAGCCACACCACGCGACACCTCCTCACTTGTGCATTTATTACCCCGCTAAAATGTGTCACTGAAGGAAGGGTGATATGTACCTGCCTCCATCCATCACAAGAAAGAGAGAGAGAGAGAGAGAGAGAGAGAGAGAGAGAGAGAGAGAGAGAGAGAGAGAGAGAGAGAGAGAGAGAGAGAGAGAGAGAGAGAGAGAGAGAGAGAGAGAGAGACTTATCTACCTTTCACTCACTCACACATACATACATAGCTCTCTTTATGCCTCATCCTTTTCAGCTTTCTCTCCTTCCTTTCTCAACCTCGACCACCCATTTCTTCCGAGTCATTCACCCACTCACCCGCCACCACTGCCTCGCAACCATCCCGTCCCTCCTTGCAAAGCCGTAACCCTACAAACGCATACATAATACACACACACACACACACACACACAGACACAGACACACACTTTATTGCATCCCACCCTGTCTACAACAATGCCGACGACTCATGTCCTTTGGAATGTAACACAGACTATCCTTTACTACCCCCCCCCCTCCATCACCATGCCGACCCTTATGCAACAACAGTCGTGCACTGTCAATAAAGATATGTTAACGTGTGTGTGTGTGTGTGTGTGTGTGTGTGTGTGTGTGGTGTGTGTGGTGTGTGTGTGTGTGTGTGTGTGTGTGTGGTGTGTGTGTGTGTTTTGTGTGTGTGTGTGTGTGTGTGTGTGTGTTGTGTGTGTGTGTGTGTGTGTGTGTGTGTGTGTGTGTGTGTGTGTGTGTGTGTGGTGTGTGTGTGTGTGTGTGTGTGTGTGTGTGTTGTTGTGTGTGTGTGTGTGTGTGTGTGTGTGTGTGTGTGTGTGTGTGTGTGTGTGTGTGGTGTGTGTGTGTGTGTGTGTGTGTGTGTGTGTGTGTGTGTGTGTGTGTGTGTGTGTGTGTGTGTGTGTGTGTGTGTTTTGTGTGTGTGTGTGTGTGTGTGTGTGTGTGTGTGTGGTGTGGTTGTGTGTGTGTGTGTGTGTGTGTGTGTGTGTGTGTGTGTGTGTGTGTGTGTGTGTGTGTGTGTGTGTGTGTGTGTGTGTGTGTGTGTGTGTTTTGTGGTGTGTGTGTGTGTGTGTGTGTGTGTGTGTGTGTGTGTGTGTGTGTGTGTGTGTGTGTGTGTGTGTGTGTGTGTGTGTGGTGTGTGTGTGTTTTGTGTGTGTGTGTGTGGTGTGTGTGTGTGTGAGTGGAGGGTTACTAAGAATAGACTCAAATGTTGAAGTCTGTTTACTCGAAGACTGTGGAGTGTTAGCCGCGATGCCTGTACCGCGACCACCATAATCCAAGATGCCGATAGAATACGAGCCTACCAGGAACAATGGGAAGGAGGGAGGGAAGGTAATAGGCTGTTGAAGAGGAGGAGGAGGAGGAGGAGGAGGAGGAGGAGGAGGAGGAGGAGGAGAAAGGAAAAAGAAGGAGGAGGAGGAAGAGAACCAAGCCATAACAATAACAATAACAATGACGGCGGCCGCAGCACGTCACCAAACACAGTAATTCACCATAATTACAGAGGCCTGGTCGTGGCACCATACCCTGGATACAACGCCAGTCACTCCCTCCACTGGGCCTTGTGTTCTCGCAAATTGAACCTTACGAGTCTGTGTAGTATGTGGCAAGGGAAGAGGCAGAGGTAGAAAACATGATACAGGGAAGAGCGAAAAGGCAAGGAAATTCAACGTGTCTGTATGTATGTGGCAGAGGAAGGAGGCAGAGGTAGAAAACCTGATACAAGGGCGGAAACAATAGCAAGGAAATTCAACGAGTCTGTATGTATGTGGCAGGGAAGGAAGCAGAGTTAGAAAACATGATACGGGGAAGAACGGAAACAAAGGCAAGAAAATTAAAAGCAGCAGCAGAGAGATGACAAGGGTTGGATGCAATGAAAGGAAGGATGGTAACGGTAAGGTAGTGACTAGTGAGCAAAACAGGGAGTGTCAGAGCGTGAACAAAGACAAAGCTAGGTGGGCTCGTGGAAGGGTAGTAGCAAGCGCAGACGGCAAGGGCAGGAAGGGGGCAAGGCGGGGCAGGGTGTAGAGTGAGGGGCAGGAGGGTGTGTGGGTTGGGGCAGGAGGGGGTGTGGGTTGGGGAAGGAGGGGGTGTGGGTTGGGGAAGTGAGGGGAGAAGAGAGCAGCCGTGCCTGTGTGTATGAAGCAAACCCTTCCATGACCTCATTTTGCTGTAAAGTTCATTCACCCTGGCACTCTCCCTCCCTCTCTCCCCTCAGGATTCTCCCTCTGATCCTTCCTAATACCCCCTATCTCTATATCTCTCTCTCTCTCCAAGGTTACCAGCATATCCTATAAGCACTTCACTTAACTCAACTCACATTTCCACATATTTTCTCTCCACATTTTATAATTCAAGTGTAGTCATAAAAATAGTTACAGAAGACAATAGATACAAAGGGAGGGACACTTGTATTTTTAAAGAAGATAAGAGACTAAAAAACTGTATTTGAACTTAATCCCATTGAGAGAGAGAGAGAGAGAGAGAGAGAGGAGAGAGAGAGAGAGAGAGAGAGAGAGAGAGAGAGAGAGAGAGAGAGAGAGAGAGAGAGAAGGGGGGAGTGTGTGTGTGTGTGAGCGCGCGCGTGTGGAGGAAAGTATTGAGGGCAAGTGCCAGAGATGGTGGAGGTGGTGGTAGTGTGGCTCTCTGACGTCATCTGCGGCACCCTGCTCTTTCTCTCTCTCTCTCTCTCTCCATGCTTTACCTTTCGCTATTTTCCTTCCACTTCTTACATCCTCAAGATTTATGCTCATGGCAATCCCCTCCTTTCTTCTCTTTTCTTTCCACCTCCACCTCCTCATCCACCTCACCACCCCTTCTCTCTCTCCTTTCCTCTCCTTCCATCCTGCCCTCCTCTCCCCCTGCCTTGTTTCCCTGTGCTCCTCCTCCTCCACTTTCGCCCACTCCTCGTTGCCATGGAGCTATTTAGTGTGTATTCTTGGATCCTCAGGTCGGTCACGGTGAAGCTCCTGCCGCCACCACCACCACCACTACCATCATCACCACCACCACCATCACGTCCATCATCATCACTTCACAACATTAGCTAAAACTACATTGTAAATTCATGCTGCATTTGCTAAACATTTCCCTCCTCTCTCTCTCTCTCTCTCTTAAATAGATTACTTCCGTTACCTCGCTAGTAATTAAGTATACACGAGCGGAGTTCATTTTCATTATTTCTCCTCGTCCTACTCAGCCCTTTCCTTCCTTGCTTTTACTCTTCCTTCCTTCCTCTCCTCCTCTTTCCCTAACCTTCTTATCGCGGTCCTTCATCAACAGTTGGCGTCCTTGTAGTTTCTCTCAAGACCCAATAGAATCAATAGAATCCCCCTAAAAAAACTACCTCCCAGTGTGGGTGGCTGTGTGTGTGTTCCATTCACTGCATTAGCGTTTCTATGTGAGGGAAGCCGGATCGAATATGCAAGCTTTTCAATAGTTCTTGCGCTTTCTCTCCCTGTTCTCCCTCCACCCATTCATCTCTCTCTCTCTCTCACATACACACTCCTCTCCCACGGTTATCTCTTCTCTAGCTTTTCTCCAAACTGGTTCTTGTAGGATTCTTTACCTCCCTTCCTCCTCGATCAATCCCTTCCCTCCCTCCCTCCCCTCCTCCCTCTCTCCCTAGTTGCCTTCTCTTCCTCAATTTCTCTTCGCTAACTAGATCATGTAACTCAAATAATGTATAAATTTCGTATAAGGTTTACTCCATGTTATATTGCCATTATCGTGAATATTTGTTGTTATTCTTATTTATATCAACTGTTTTGGTGCTCCCTCTTTCCCACACCTTTTATCCCTTTTTAGCGGTCCCTCCTTTCTCTGTCCTGCCGCCTCCCCTTCCCTCTATGCCTTTTCGTGGGTGTTATGCAATCCTCCCTGCCCTTCCCTGGCCCTCCCTCCTTCCTTCGCTCACCAGATGTTGCCTGAAGCCTGAGGAAGTGAATGGGGGAAGGGAGAAAGGAAAGAGAGAAGTCTCTTCTCTCTCTCTCTCTCACACACTCTCACGGCATTCTTAATCAAATTAACCTCGTATTTCATAGACGTTTTCAGATAGGAGTGAAAATTACGAGGAATTGATGTCTCATCTTTTCCTTTTCAGTCTTTCCTTCCCGTCCTCTCTCTCGTTCCCTCTTTATCCTCCTCCCTTCCCCTATCCACTCACCCGCTCAGAAAAAAAAATCGAAAGTTGATTGAAATAACCAAGCGTGTCCGAAATGTAGATCATGTACTTTCCCTCCCTTCTCACTACCTGCCTTCCCTTCTTTACCCATCTTTCTTTCCTTTCCCTGCATTTCACTCATACGTATAGATAGAAAGGTAGATATATGTTAGTTTCCTAGGAGCTCTGTAGAAGATTAGGAGAGAGAGAGAGAGAGAGAGAGAGAGAGAGAGAGAGAGAGAGAGAGAGAGAGAGAGAGAGAGAGAGAGAGAGAGAGAGAGAGAGAAGCAGCAGGGAGAAAGGGGAGAACAGAAGGTTAATTGGTCGGAAAGGATGCAGTTGGAGTGCAGGAGGAGGACCAGGAAGGGTAGTTGAATTGCCTATATGTATTATATAATAAACTGCAGGTATTAGTACTTGAGAACACGAGTATACCAGTGGACAGAGGTGGTGACATGAAGGTCGATTAGGCTAACGCAGAGCAATTAGAAGCTTCAAAGTTATTTATTCGTATTCACCACCAATAATCACCTCTTTTGTTTTACTTGCCTTAACTGTTAGCGATAGTAGTGATGTGACTAGTGCAGTTATTTGTGTGTGTGTGTGTGTGTGTGTGTGTGTGTGTGTGTGTGTGTGTGTGTGTGTGTGTGTGTGTGTGTGTGTGTCCAGTAGCATGGTGGTGGTGATGTGTATGGTGGCCAGTTGTACGTGTCTTGAATAACCAAACCAATCAATGACATTCAGATTACCTCACTCTCTCCCTTCCTTCCCTCCCTCTCTCTCTCTGATGTAACGAGGAGACTGAACGAGAACAAACCCTACACTCACTCCTTTCCCTACAACACCAACTAGTAATGCCACTTCTACTACCCATTTGTTACTGTTTCCAAGCTTGTTTACGGGGGTTCCAACTTCCCCATCCAACGTTATTCCCGCTGTCCATCACACTCACTCACCATCACACCGTTCACCTATTTCCACACCACCACCACCACTATACATACAATGACCCGCATCACCAACCAACACAACTATTACAGCTAGATATATATATAGGTGCTTTGGGGATATTTTTATTACTGTTAGCACTTATTTCCACTATCATCTGCTTATCTCTCCCTCTCTCTCACAGACACACATCCAGCCCCTTGGTAACTGCTTCCGAAAGACCGCCTTATCTCTGAGTAATGACATCACACTTCAGATAACACGCGATACCGAAGGCGGGTGGTCGTGAGTGAGAGAAGGGAGGGAGGACGGCAGGCTTAGGTTCTGAGTGAGGGCTGTGAGGAAAGGGCGGTAAAGAGGATGGAATAGAAAAAAAAACGAGGGAGAGAGGAAAGTGAAGAGGGTATGGGAGTAAAGGAGAAAAAGGAAACTAGGAAAGAATAGGGTGGTCAGAGTTGAGAGGGGAGGAAGGGAAGGTAGGAATGCACTACAGATTGAGGAGTGGGGGGAAAAGGGAAGAGGAAAAAGAACGCGTACACAAGAATAAAAGTGAATAGGAAGAAAACTGGTTGACGCAAATTTTGAAAGACAAGAAGAATCATATAAAAATTACAATGAATTAGGGGGAAAAATAAAGAAAATGACGCACAGTTGACAACAGAACTCCATATTTGTCATTCCTTTCCACCACAAGTGACGCCAACCTTGTGCCTCCTGACCCCTGGTGCTCCGTGTAGGTATAAGAATAGCGGCAACCCACCCACCTTCCCCCCCCCCTCTCGGCATACAGTGGTAGGGGTGGGTACGGGTAAGGGGTAGGGATGGAGAAGGGTGACCACTATTGTTTTCCATGTCTCATTAGCGCACCAAGAACTCATTGTTTGTGAATGTGTGCGCGCCTTGGTTGAAAGCTTAACATTATTGAATAGACTGAATGTTATAATAAGTGGTAGTAATAGTTGTACGTAGGTAGCACCACCGTCCGCAACAATTTCGTGTTATTATCAGTGTTGTATTATTGATCCATATGATTTATGAAGGCATAACACACGGAGTTTACCCTTTCAACCCTTCATAAACAGAAGTGAGAAGTGTTTGGTCTTTCTTGGCACAAGTTACAGAGCTTGGCATCATTTTCCTTGGCAACAACTTGTACTCAGGGGGGGGGAGAGAGAGAGAGAGAGAGAGAGAGAGAGAGAGAGAGAGAGAGAGAGAGAGAGAGAGAGAGAGAAAGTGGAAAAGAAAAGTAGTGAATGAAGCACACAAGATTTACCAACTCAAGATACAGAACAAAGTAGACTTTTCTTCAGGGAAAAGTTTCACAACCAACAGAGGTGGAAAGTAAAACGGATGGGAGGGGGAAAATGAATCGGGAAAGTATGCGGAGCTACCAAACAAAGAAGCCTTTTCCCGAGCTCGCAATAAAGAATGATGTTCCAGCCGAGTTCTTTAAAACAATCCAGATATAAATAGAATGCCAGTCCTGCCCTTCCTCCAATCCTCTCTCTCTCTCTCAGTCTCTGTCTCTCTCTCATGAGTGTTTATAAACAGGCTAAAAATAGCTCAGCCTGACAAGCAATGTTTAGATGTATATCAATGTATGTTTTAACAGGCATTACTTCAACGGACAACAAAATTTACTATTTGCACCATTGGTATTATAATAATTTTCATATAATTATTACAAACAACCAAAGACAAGGATGTGTTGTATCGCAGGCGCTAACACACACGTTGGCAACCAGTTGCGGGTCTGTGGGTCTGGCAGGAATCCAAGTAAACACAAGATCACGAATGCCAGCAGCTTCATAAAAAAGTCCTGTAAATATTACCCTTAAATTAGTGTCCAGTATTTTACGACGGTTACCCCCGCATAACAACACTGTCACGCCTGCCTGATATACCGTGCTTCCTCTAAAGGCAGACTTTTGGAGCTAAAATAAGAATGGAGGCAGCGACATCTGGTAACTTGCTTCAAAGTCACCTTGAGCTCAGTGCTGCCAAGGCTCGACCGAAAAAAAATAGAATTAAAAATTACCTTTTGCCAGCTTCGTCAAAATACACAGCAAGTCCTTTATTTTTCTTTTAACATTTCATTTTTATTTATTTTTCCACTTTCATCTATACATCAACTTAAGAAATCTGCGTCCGATTTGGTTTACATGCAGCTGACATTCTCAATTCAGGGTTGGCAACACTGTTGGGCTGCGTCCGAAGCGCTCGGCAGCGGACAACCTTGCTACAGAACAGGAAGTAAACACACCGTCCAACATTTATTTGCCTCTCCACGCATAATGCTAAGTGCTTTGTAAACTTTCCACAAGCCTCGCGTAGGACCAGTCTCGATAAGTGCCGTGGCTCCAAGACTACACATGGTCTCTGGTCACACAGGCTTCGGCAATCAAGCAAGTCATCTGGGTTGCAACAAGTGCAGATTGTCATGAAGTAAACATGGAGCATGAGCGTCTTTGCACGCTGCCAGCATGGGTGAGGCCCTGGTGCAACGTTGCCTACATTACATATATTTGACTTACATATTTCATAAATTGAAATGTTACCATACATTTGTTTAATGTCTATAAAGAGAGAAGTTCCCCAAACCCTAGTACCTATCTTGGGTGAAGAGGCCGATAAGGTATAGGGAGATAGTGCGCCAGTGAGATACAGGTGACGGTGGCAACCCGCCTGGCCCCAGCCGGTTTGGCTTTCAAGGTTATGTTGTTGACGCTGCTGCACTAGTAGTAATGATGCCTGCCAACCATTGCTTGTTTTTACCAGTCCTGCTTTCGGCCTAATACATCTGCTCATCCGACTTCTACCCTCCATCCTTTACTTCTTGTTTGTAACCTGAACGCCACCCGAGCTGCTCAACTCCAAGTGAATATGCTTATTAACGGCTTAATTGCTCCAAAATTAATTGGACACTATTTTTTTTACAACCTCAGAACTTTTCGCTTCACTACCATACACGCACGGGTTCACCTAAAAATAAAGGAAAAAATATCGAATCTACTGCAAATCAAAAGTTATGGTTGAGCACACTTCCAATAATAATAAATAATAATAACAATAATTTTATTTTCACCCGGTGGCATTCAGGAAAAATGTTCAATGTTAATGTTCTGTCATATTGTCCTCTCCACGCTTTCTCTTGCGGCAACACTTCTCTCCACCCATAACACCCAAGCGTGCAAGTGAAGGAAGATTGTTGCAAGCCTGAATTCCTCTGCTGTGCCCCTCCATCTCTTATCGGTACTTTGCTTCAATACTATTGCTTAACGATGTCCACTTCAGACCAATATAAGCACCACATAATCATAACCACTCTGCTAAGTAGTGTGCTAGAGATGTACTGTAGATGAATGACAGGGGACAATGTGGGTATGCATAACGCAGGAATGTGTAAGATTCAAGATTAGAAGCTTTTACAAAATTGCCCGACATACGTCCATGATGGGTGGAAATGATGGGTGGATGCGTGGAAATAATGAAGTTTTGAAAGTAATAACAATTTCATTTTTGCATGACTTTACGAACGACGGCATGTTACTAAATCTATTTATTTGGCATTTGATGATTATTGAATACATTCGCAAAGGGAAAACCTAATCCATATGAAGTTACAGGATGTACTTTTCATGAAGATGTACACATTTCGACAGGGGTTAGAAATAACTGATTATTATGAATTTGCCTGATAATGATTCCACTGAAACACCTTTGAAACATTTATAACATTTTATTTATATAGAAATTAGGCGGACCTGAAAACGACACCCTCGTTGGGGTCCTATCAGTCGCTTACACAGATTATATATCTCTCTCTCTCCACAAAACACACACACACACATTCCAATGTTCAGATACTGCTAAAGCATTGAGACACATTACACACTTCGTACACCTGACAGTGGTCCATACGAGAAAAAAAGTCACGCTCGGTGGCCGTCAGCACTCCATCAGGTGTGTTACGTGGGCTTACAGGCGCCACACGCAGCCTTTCGAATTAGCCAAGCGGCGCACTGACTGGCAGTTTGAAATAGATTCCTAAACTAACTTTCCAAGTTTTGGAAGATTTTAATGTTTTTTTTTTTAGAATTTTGTGGATACTTTGGTCAATGCACGGCGGCAACATAACTTCAAGAGTGCGAATACAAGACGACGGCCATGAGGCGCTGGCTCTGCGCACACTAAGGTATCCTGCTGCAATGTAAAGACTGGTGCAGGTATAAGTATTTCAATAGAAAATCAAGCTATTCCTCTTTCGATATCATACAATTGAGCCAGTCTTTGTGTTTCGACACTAACCTTCCACACCGAACAGCCTCTCTAGCGGCAGGGTGCCAGCTCCTTCATCACGGAAGGAGGCATATACCGCTGGCTCCTCTACAGCCACACCACAACTATACCTACTGGTGGGCTCCCTAGTGCCGACGGAGCCGTGTTAAGTACACTAGGGAGCCTCAAACAGAACCCAAAATGACACGCGCCTCCAGCTGGTGATCCCCGGACCTCCCACGCGGATTTTGGCTTACTTTACACAACATTGAGAGGATACCCGACTCGGCTCTACCTGTGGCGGGAGACATTAGAAGGCAGTACAATATATTAAGTCTGCAAGAATGTTCTTCACGTTCAGCCACGTTAACATTTCAGCTTCGTTCAGTTGGAACACTGACATAAAGGCCTGGAAATTAAAGTAAATAACAGTAATCCATAATAATGTCAGGTGTCTGCTGCAGCTGCTTGCCGTCTAAGCTCACTGGTCCGCCCGCTCACCGCAATTAAAGAGCCTCAGCAAGGTAACCTGTCTACCTCAGCCCATCTCTAGAAAGCCTGCTCTTTGAGGGAAAAAAAATATTGGAACACTTATATCGTCACTTCTGAAGATTTTTGTTCCAAGCTCGAAAATCTGGAAAATAATAAGATGCACAAAAAGTATTCTTTATAAAAATAATAACTTCGGCCATAATGCACGGTGTTGCTGGCCTCAGATGGTGGTCCAGCTGCTGTATGGGGTTCCAGTGTAACCCCCGGGCTCCAACCCACCCATGAGAATCTGATGCAAATGGCTCCCTTAAAAAGTGTACGTCCCCTCATGACCAACAAATTAAACAGCTAGGCCCACGTTAGGCTGGAGGTTACACATGACCCACGTATTATAGTTGCAGCTCCAACTAATGACAAGAGCCACGTAAATCGAAAGTGCCACCTAGCCCTTAACCCACGTAATGCTGCAGGTACTGTACCATCCAGCCCATGACCCACAACACTTCCCTGATTCTGCATTCACTCGCCACTAGTTCAAGGATGAAATATTTAATCAGATTAACGCCAGGACGGTTCATAGACACCAGAAATTGTTATTAAAGCAGCTTTCAGGTGTGGCTTCGGGGGAAATTTATCTGCGGCCTTCATCACATATCAGACACAGAACCTAACTTAATAATAAAATCATTTGATGACTATTATAGTAACCCTACATTTCAGTCTGTACCGTAGCGGCCATATATAACATGACTCCTATAACCTAGCGCAAGTGAGGGTGGGGGCCAGAGAGGAACATGAATTAGGGAGGGATGAGGGGAGTCACTACCTACGAGGGTCACTAGAAAAGAACTAGCAGCAATGCAAGATTTATAAGAAACGATCTCTCGAGCACCCATTTATGAGGGAAGAGGGATTATGCACGACCATCGATAGGGAAGGGGTGGGAGGAGAGAGGGCAGGCACTGTGGAGGGAAAGGAAAGTAGAAGGGAAGCTGGTGAGGGAGGGAGAGGTTAAAGAGGTAGGGAAGGTGAGAGCTTTAAGAGGTAGGGAAGGAGAGGCAGGGGAGAGGTTTAAGAGGTAGGGAAGGTGAGGGAGGGGGATGGAAGAGTTGCCTTTCATACTTGGCACCTACACCACTGGCTATGCTTAATTCGAGTTGTGACTTCTCCCCTACGGATTCCACCTTCCCCCCTCAAAAACAGTGCGGACACAAATAACACACTCGTCAACCTAATGTAAGGCTGAGTCTGTGAGGGCATTGAGTATCGACAAGAAACGGTGCCATATGGATGACTGGCTATAATGTTAAGTCACTCAAATCAATCATGTACGCCACCATAATAATAATGTATTTTCCTACTCAACGTAATCCACAATATCAATCAAAAGATAAATTATTGAGATGAGGTACCTACTAGATTGTCATAGAAAGTTGGTCCCGTCATGCGGGCGGGGTTGAGGGGGGGGGGAATGCACCACTGCGCAGTAGCTTCTAGAAGCTCACAAGAGGCTCTTCAATATTTGCTTCTTGATTAATATACCGTTGGGATACATGCAACACAGCACAGGCTTCATGGTATAAACGTTTAATTACCGAGAATGGAAACCATTGGGGACGGATTTACTTGCAGATTACTTTCTACACGTAGGTGACGTGGCGACCACCTCTGTCATACCGCACCACCACCACACCACTTGAGATAACAGCCTCTCAGCCACGTATGGCACGCTACGTCTACTTAGCCATAAGAAAACACTTAGTACACATACCTAGAGATGAAATGAGGTATAGAGAAATGACAAAGACTGTCAGGGCTGCCCCACCCCAACCAGCCTGCGCCACCTCCCACCGACACCCTGCGCGGAGATGAACAAAGGGCTCCCTCTCGGGCTAAGTTCGCTTACCTCCGTGCCTCCAGTTGCCAATGTCAGCCTCCAACGTCTTCTAGAAACACCTCCAAACACCAGCTGTTGTTCCATGGTGGAAATAATGGAAACTTTGCTCGGATGAAGAGAGCGGAGGGCGAGTGGGGTTCTCCCGTCGGTGGCTGCTGGCGTGTGAGGCGCGATCAGCTGTTCCCCGCAACGTCACACACCCACGACCCAGTTTAGCAAGTGTGGACACGTTCGAACGCGTGCACCGTCGGCTTTGTTTTTCACGGTTTTATTTTTTCGCTGGAACACACACGGCATTCATTCTTTTATACATCGCTTTTTATGATTAACAAATAGAACTCTGTAAAATAATTAAAACTTTCCTTGGCATTAGGGTGAGGGAAAGTAAAGTATTAAAGGCCACAATAGGTCCACTGCATAGCTTCGGATGGACGAACTGATAGTAGTTCCCCATTGGTTCTCGCGGGGCTCACTCCCTTTTGTTTATCACATGGAGGGCGCTGATTGGTCGGAAGGAAAAGTAAAAGTATTCAGCCACAACTTACTGTTGTTTTAACTTTTTTCTCTTTTTAAGTTAGAAGGTCAGGTGAGTGGAATGCCTCATGGAGAAGGGAACTGTATTCATTATTTAAGCTTCTTCATACTAATGCAACTGCTAGTGATAGAGTCGAGGGTAGAGTTTAGCATGCATAAATTTTAACGATACCGCAGCAAGTATTCACTAAACTCACTGTCAACTAATACATAATATAATACAGTAGTGAGTAGACCCGGGTTCGTTGCTCTCTCTCTCTCTCTCTCTGTCTCCACTACCGCCCACTCATGGTAGCTTTCACTTCGTAATTGCCCACATAACTAATAGCCTTTCTACCTTCTGTAAATAAATACAAGGCTGACAACACTTTAATATATTCCTTTCCATTTACAAACTTGATAAAAGTCGGTAACAACTGGTTTTTTTCCTGTATTATTTTTCTACCCTATAATGCGATGGCAGCAGAAATCTGTATTCACTTCGTCTTCTTGGCACCTTTGAAGGGCAGCAGTACAGGGGTAGACGAGGCCAGGAAAGGCTCACGCGGATGGCAGGTAGCTTCCTCCCACATTACTCCCTCCCTCTCTTTCTCCCTCCCCTCTGACATCCCCCCTAACCTCCTCATGACCCTCCCTACATCCCCCCCTCCCAGCCAGACTCCCTCCTTCCCATTCCCTGACGCAAGCACTCCCCGCTCTATTGATTACCCCAGCTCGCCGCCAACCAGCCAGCTTGCTTGCCAGCCTGTTTGCTTCCTTCCTTGCCCGTCTGGCTGGTTCTTTGCATGTGACCTTTCGTTGATTTTTTTCCTCTTGTTGAAATGGATTTGGCTGATCAGTTCAGTATATTTCTCGTTTTTCTACTCTTCCATTTATAGAATAGATATCGCTGGTAAAATATCATCCGTTCTTTCTGTATCACATTCCTGACGTTCTGATTTCTCCAATTTCATCTATAAATTTTGCTTTTACCTTCAACATTGTGATATTTTACATTTTTGCTGCTTTTAAACAGACCTTTATTTTTAGTGTGTATTTCAAATTTTCCTTCGCTAACCTAATTTCCCTAAACCTTCCCCACCCCACCCACTGCTTCCTCCTCTTTTTTCTCCCTTCCATTCTTTCTCTTTTCCCTTCCTGGCTGCGACCCAATCCCTCCAGCGGTTCATCAGTTCAGTGACAGGACCGAAAGAGACCTAATTAGCAGTTCACGTTTCCCTTACAAAGACTCAAGTCCTTTTCGTCATCCTGTATCCCACCCCCCAACCAGTCCTTCAATCACTTTTTGTTGAGAGAGAGAGAGAGAGAGAGAGAGAGAGAGAGAGAGAGAGAGAGAGAGAGAGAGAGAGAGAGAGAGAGAGAGAGAGAGAGAGAGAGAGTTTCCAGTTATTGATAAACTTGGAATAAACTAGTTTTTTTTCTCTCACACACTCTCTGTCTAATTGTTCTGACGTATATAATGAATATAAATAATCTATATCGTTATTGCCTTTCTCGTAAACCTATTTAAGTTTTTGCTCTCATTTATATGCCCACTGTTACCTATATAATGCCTCATAAATCTCTCTCTCTCTCTCTCTCTCTCTCTCTCTCTCTCTCTCTCTCTCTCTCTCTCTCTCTCTCTCTCTCTCTCTCTCCGCCGTCAGCTGGATATGGATTATCGATGCACGCTTCTTTTTTCCCGGTTCAGTCAGTGTAGGGTTGGGACTCCATCAGTCTTGTATGGATTTTTTTATCAAATTTCAAGGCATTTTTTAGAAAGAAAAGGGAAGACTTATCGACCCGTTATGTTTTTTGTAAGGAGTCCTCCAGCTCACTAAAGTGTTTAAAAAATCATTAATTTCAAGGCTTATGTTGCAGATTTTTTTTCATTTCCTTGTTAAACTTACATTTTTTATTTTCTGCGTATCATATTACATGCTATTTTCAGGTTAAGGGCCATCTCTAATTCCTGATACCACGAAAACGTTCCTGGTTATGATATTAATATTGCAAGAATTCATAACCAAATATATGTTTAAGTAACACTGGAAAGGAATATGTATGTTTCTTGTATTTTCCTACTGTTGTTTCCTTCACACACACACACACACACACACATCTGACTCATCACCACTGACCAATGAGGAAGCTAGAGAGAGAGAGAGAGAGAGAGAGAGAGAGAGAGAGAGAGAGAGAGAGAGAGAGAGAGAGAGAGAGAGAGAGAGAGAGAGAGAGGCATGAACAGTGAGTGATTGCGATGAGTAGATGAGACGCCTGAGAAGGGATTTGGGAGGCATGGAGACAATAATGGAAGGGAAGTGGGGTGAGGGAGGAAACACAAGAGGAAACGGTGGAATGAGAGAAAGGGGAAAGGAGGGAGGACTCTGAATATCCAATCAAATGAGTGAAACTAAACTACATGTTAAAAAAATAATGTGAAGGAAAATCCATACCACTGATGGTAACGCCCTTTGCTGCTTATTGTGTATCACTGACAGAGAGAGAGAGAGAGAGAGAGAGAGAGAGAGAGAGAGAGAGAGAGAGAGAGAGAGAGAGAGAGAGAGAGAGAGAGAGAGAGAGAGAGAGAGAGAGAGAGAGAGAGAGAGAGAGAGAGAGAGAGAGAGAGAGAGAGAGAGAGAGAGAGAGAGAGAGAGAGAGAATCATAAAGCAAGATGAAGCATTATGCAACACTCCTCTGTGACCATGAATAACACACGCCAACCAACCTTCCATTAAAGTATATCATAAAAAAAGAATCTGATTAAAAATAAGTAAAAACTGCTGCCGCCTACATGGAGAAAGTCCCGTTAAATGGATGCTTACCAGGAGGCAACACTGTCATGGCGAGGCTGAGTTACCTATCCACGTCCCTTGTGACCCCCAAGCACGAAACCACGGCTCCTAATTCTCAGGTAACGGGATAAGCCTGCCATATGTTCCTCATTTAAAGACGGCACAGGTCACGAAAGCCACCATGACCCCTAAGAACCCTGTGACCCTGAAGACACCGGCTCCTCCCACAGGCTCCGCGGACCCGCTACGAAAATCAATGAGAAATTATTTAACATCTCGTCCCCAAAAGACCACCAGGATATTTGCAGAGAGGGATTTGGTAGAGTAGATTTCTTAGTAGATTTGACTTATTTACGTATGATTGATGCACACTTAAGATTGCCTAATATGTACTAAGTAACTAACGCCTTGATGTGAGATGTCCGTATAGATGTATGAAAATGTAGTAAAAACGTGTTAGTATTTGTAGTTGCCTGAGAGAGAGAGAGAGAGAGAGAGAGAGAGAGAGAGAGAGAGAGAGAGAGAGAGAGAGCTTATACTGTATGGTTGGTAACAGTGATGGTATACTTCCTGACCTCCAAGAGAGAGAGAGAGAGAGAGAGAGAGAGAGAGAGAGAGAGAGAGAGAGACGTATAATGTATGGTTGGTAACAGTGACCATGGTGCTCCCTGACCTCCAAAAGAAATACAACGGATGCTTTAAATGTCTCAGGGAATGACGTCAATATTATCACAGGAGGCAGGTGGTGGTGGTGGCGGTGTGGGCCGCCTCCAACTTCAAGGGCAAAGGAGACGCGCGATAGTGTTGGCAGCCTTGAATCTGGAGCCGTCGTGTGTGTTTCGTCTAGTTATTTTTTATGTTCTTTCTCTCTCCCTTCTTTCTTCTTTCTTTGCTTTGTGTGTGTGTATGTACAAGAAATTGAAAACTGAATGTGTTTGTTTGTCTTGTCTGTTGATGTTTTTGCCCTTCGTCTGCTTTTGCGGTTGAGAGAGAGAGAGAGAGAGAGAGAGAGAGAGAGAGAGAGAGAGAGAGAGAGAGAGAGAGAGAGAGAGAGAGACTCCTCTCACAGGCTCTGTCGACGCTTTTGCTTGCTGCCTGGCCCTGCTAACATGCACCAAACTCAAGTGATGTCCATGTAAGTAGGTCATTGTTTATGCTGATGTGATATCACGCCACATAAGCACCCCCATTCCTCTCTCTCTCTCTCTCTCTCTCTGCACCGGCGTTTTGCCTCACTCCCTCTACCTCCTCTTCACCAAAACAAGATTAAGAGCATAACTGAGATAGAGCACAGGGGCTGATAAGGCGATAATAGGACTGATGGCTCTCTCTCTCTCTCTCTCTCTCTCTCTCTCTCTCTCTCTCTCTCTCTCTCTCTCTCTCTCTCTCTCTCTCTCTCTCTCTCTCTCTCTCTCTCTCTCTCTCTCTCTCTCGTCACTTCCTTTCTCGAGCTAAATTATTTATCACCGACAACTTTTATTTCATATTTCGTTGAGGAATGTTAAGATTGATATTGAAGGGAGAGAGAGAGAGAGAGAGAGAGAGAGAGAGAGAGAGAGAGAGAGAGAGAGAGAGAGAGAGAGAGAGAGAGAGAGAGAGAGAGAGAGAGAGAGAGAGAGAGAGAGAGAGAGAGAGAGTGTAATAATAACACAGGGGCACCATTCCCCATAACAGCTGTTTGGCCTCAGGCTTCACCGCAGTTGAGTTCCTTTCCTTCTCAGGCATGAATAACTCCACTAAGAAGCTGTAAGGTCTTTTAAATCCCTCTCCCTCCCTCCTCAACACTTTTGTTCCACACGCCTCAGCTCTCTCCACCAACCATAGCTTCCTTTGCATAGCGGGCCGGCCCCATCACCAACACTCCTTTCCTATCTTACGTTTACCCGGTAGAATTCCTCGTTAAGAGAGAACAAGTTTGGAAACATCAGCTTTCTGGGGTCTGTGAGTTCAGGAAACAAATCGCTTAATATCTGCTAAAGCCTGTCTCTCTCTCTCTCTCTCTCTCTCTGGTCATGTTAAGATTTCAAGCCCATATACATCGTGCAAGAACTAGTATATCCCCAAGTCAGTGAATACTCCGTCATTTCCCCGTTAAATATGTATCATTACCCGGCCCCTCCACGACTCGTCCAGAACCAAGGGAGAAACGCGTTGGTTTTGCGCCACCTTCCAGATTTTTCCAGCATTCCACACCCTGAACTCTGCACCTGCCAAACAAGCCTTTGTATGGAGGCTGCGGGTTTGGTGGAGGCATCTCATCTTGACTCCTTCCAGATCTTGTTTTCTGGAGGATTCGCTGGTGGTTCCTGGAATGCGCTCGGTGGATATTTCTAGATCTGGCATGTTTCGCTGTCGACTGACGGGGAATCGATACAAGCAGATCCCGTTGCCTGCGTGCGTGCCTGTGTGTGTGTGTGTGCACTGTGTGTGTGGTTGTGTATGTCTATGAGAATATTCCAAACATTGTATCATTGTGTATGTGTACGTATGCATAGCTTCATATGTTTTCCATATGTGTGGTTTAGTGTGTGTTCGTGCATTCATTTGAGCCGGTTATCTGGCACCTCAGCGACTTCCCTAACACTCCTCAGGCACCCAAGGCAGGGAGGCCGTGGGCGTATTGTGGGCTGCCGCTGGAGGTGTCGAAGCTGTGTCCTCTGTGAACCCTCGTAAGCCTGCCGCGCCCCTCCTCAGAAGCCTTACCGAGGACTCCGGAACACCGAGGCAATCTAAGCACTTTCCTTTGCTATTCCTTGGGCCTACATCTCTTCCGCCCCCAGCAGAACACTCCTATCCTCTGTTCCCACAACACGCCTACCTCTCTCTCTCTCTCTCTCTCTCTCTCTCTCTCTCTCTCTCTCTCTCTCTCTCTCTCTCTCTCCTCTCTCTCTCTCACGTGACCTTGATGTCTTTGTCTATCCTGCTTGCCAATCGATACCGGGGAGGCCAAAGTGTGGGACAAAATTCTCTCTCTCTCTCTCTCTCTCTCTCTCTCTCTCAAACCATGAAGTAAGGAAAACTAATGACAAAACTTGAATTAATAGATATTGCAGAGAGAGAGAGAGAGAGAGAGAGAGAGAGAGAGAGAGAGAGAGAGAGAGAGAGAGAGAGAGAGAGAGAGAGAGAGAGAGGCTAGGGGAGGAAGAGAGGAGAGGAAAGCAGGCTGGAGAGAGGGAAAAAGAGAAGCGAGTGGAAAAGGTCTGAGGTCGTGGAGAAAAGACGAGAATCTCATCGAGAGAGAGAGAGAGAGAGAGAGAGAGAGAGAGAGAGAGAGAGAGAGAGAGAGAGAGAGAGGGAGAGAGAGAGAGAGGTAAGCAAATAGAAACAAAAAAATACTAATTTCGCAGCCGTCCTTGGGAAAGGTGATACTGATTCTCTCTCTCTCTCTCTCTCTATCTGTAAAGTGTGAATGCATCCAAGGAAAGTTGCGATAGAAGCGACTTAAGATTGGGAGGTAGATATGAGGAGGAATTACAGAACGCAATGAGGTACGAATATAATCCAGAAATATTTGATCAAAATAAATGCGCGCGCACACTTACCCACCCACTCACAGAGAGAGAGAGAGAGAGAGAGAGAGAGAGAGAGAGAGAGAGAGAGAGAGAGAGAGAGAGAGAGAGAGAGAGAGAGAGAGAGAGAGAGAGAGAGAGAGAGAGAGAGTAGCATTTTTGTAACACCGCCACGATGGTCCAGTGGATAGAGCTTTGGCGCGCCATTCTGTGGTTAGCCGGTTCGAATCCCCACTTGCTCCCAGGGGTTTTTCACTAACAAATTCGGGCGATTACTGTCCCCCTTGAGCAAGGGGATGGGGGGGGGGGTCCTAGCTTTACCCTAAGATTGGTCATAAGTCATAAATATTGAGCTCATTCCGGGAGGGTGAAACTGGCTATCGCGATTCCGGCCAGCGTAGACAAGACCATGGGTAAATGACATACTTATACGAAGTTAAGACTTTTTCATAAAAATTAATGTGACGTCACGAGCTCAGTCAGGCGGGACTGCAGTGCATCCGCATCCTTTTGCCCATTTTCCCCTTTTCTTTTTAACCTTCACACACTTATTTACATTTCCCCGTCCCGTTTTCTTTTACCTACATCCTGATACCATACCGGAATTATGCAAAAATATATATACTATTAACCACAATTAACCATGTATCTGACTAACGTAAAAAAGAGAAGTTAGGTCATCGATGCCAGTTATGGAGAAGGTTCTGGTTGACTATTGAATGATACCTGCCTTCCTATGAGCCACCTCCTTCCCATCTAGTTGTCATGAAATTCTTATTAACCTCAGAGAGAGAGAGAGAGAGAGAGAGAGAGAGAGAGAGAGAGTGGGTTGCGGTGAGGAGGCGTTGTGTGATGTGGGTGTTATCTATATTGTTTTCTTCCCCAACATGTGACATCCGGAGTATTGTGTGGTGCGAGGATGTTGTGTGTTGTGCACTGCGTTGTTTGTTCCGCGTCTGACCGAGATGTTCATGTCAGCCGTGCTTTGCCATGTATGTGAAGAGTTAAGCTGTAGCGCGATACGTAACTGTTACGTGGCGTTTTCGTAATGTTCTCATATGTATTCACCATGGCACGTAACCTACAGCCAGGGGAGGCGAAGGCTGGGTGCAGGTATACAATATAGAAAGCTGGAGGTGTAGCATAAGGACATAAATAACTCCACCAGCCCAAAGTAATGACCTAGCGAGGGTATGATGTGACATGAGGATGGTGAGGCTCAGGGATGTTTGCCAACACCCACTTACTATCAAAAGGCGTCAAGTCGTCTGTTTGTTTTTATTTGGTGCCTTCCTCCTTTCCCCCTCCCTCCGAGCAGTGAGTGGGCCGTCGTGTGTTGCAGAGACCAAGTTGGCTCAGACAGCACGTCTCTGCCCTCTCGTGTTTGTCAGATTATTTATGTCCTATTTGATATGCTGTCATCAGGGTTTTCATGTTTTTTTTTTATTTTCTTATTTCTATTGTCATGATTTGGTATTTATTTTTTGGCAGGTATGTGTGCGTGATGTGCCTATCGAGTGCCGCCAACACGGTCAGCGGTGCCAGCAAGAGCCAGGCGGCCATGGTGTCGTCCCCTATAAAGGTAAGTACATCTTTGCAGTGTGTACCGTGGTAGACGACAGCTCGGCATATTTGTCTGGCCTTCAGCACCGTTAGGCAGCCCTCAGTTCCTTGTTGCTCGCCTCACCCTCATGCCACCCCCTGTGCCTACCACCCAACACCCTACCGCAGTCGCCCTTTCCCTCAACACCCGCACCTCCAGCCCTTTACACCCATCCCTTCACCTTACATATTCCATGGACTCTGTGTTATTGTGTCGGTCTAGTTATCGCATCGTTTTCGTTATGCTTAACCCGTTGAGGCGCAGGACGTAATTTCCATTGTAATTTGGACACCATTAGACGATTTTTAGTGAATATAAGCAATATTTTATAGATATGACCTGTTTAGTATCCTTACCCACTAGTAAATTTGGTATATTCAGTAACTTTTCGTAATTTTATGGTTAACAACAGACGATTTTATGTAGCAAAGGAAAGATCTGGCCGTGACCTGGGCCTGGGTTCAGTGTATAGTATGGCACACACACGTCATCAATAATTATTAATCTTCCTGAACAGTCTAAACACAACTCCGACTGATTATTTGTTAGGTTTTCGCTTTAACGAAACCAACACACCAATCGTCATATTAGTAACCAAATATTGAACTAAAACATATTCGTAACATACTACATACGTATTCATATTGCATCGCTACAGAATAATGTTTACATATCATTGAACACGTACTTTTTTTAAGTGCACTATTCGTTGTATTGCTCTGCACATATTTCCATGTCAAACAAAGTTTTCTGTGTTCTATTTTTTGTACATTAATTGCTATAATTTTCCTGTCATGTTTTTAGAAAGGTTTTCAAAATTCCATATCGTGCTACTGTTATTTCAAATACAATTGAGTTAGATTGGGTTCCCGATACTATAGACGTGTTGTTAATATTGTTAGTTTGTTGTTTGTGTAATTCATCGATTGGGTCAAGGTTTCATAACAAGGTACAGTACTACGTGAATAGTAAATCAACGAATAAGTAACAAATGACCATACATAGTATTTCGATAAGTGTGCAGTACGGGAAGGCGAGTTGTGGAAGAGTAGAAATAGAAGAGGGAGTGCATGGGGAACATAGAGGGTGAGAGACAGGGGGTAGGGGGCAGGGTGAGTCAGGAGGGGGAGGGGGGGGGTACGGGGAGCGTCGGTAGGGGGCGGCGGGGGGAGGGGGAGGAGTTCCAAAGTGGGAGAAAGGGGAAGGTGGCGGTCTCACGTGCAGCCAAGTTGATATGCGTGGCGCCACAGAGGTTCAGGGGGTCTGTGTGTGTGTGTGTGTGTGTGTGGTGGGTGGGTGTAAGATAGTAATCGCCTCAGGGGGTAGCAAGGGCCAAGGTTGCCTCCACAGGTGTCCTCATCCTCATACAAGATAGGAAGGGTTGGGGGCGGCGGTGCCTTAGGTGGGGATGCACGTAATTATTGGGAAATAAACAATAACTGGCAACTATAGTGCACAACAATAACAACGCAAGAAGAACCACGTGGCTGGCGAGCGGGTCACGTCATGAGAGGGACGGGGTGGGTGCGGACGGGATAGGGTGAGGATGGAGGACCTAGGGGAGGGGAGCAGTGGGGAGGTTATCCACGGCGGAAGGCGTAGTAGATAGGTTAGTCGGCAACCCCCAACTCATGCCCTTCACTCTCTCTCTTTCTCGCTCTCTCGTATTGTGTGCGTTGGATTGTGATAAGTCGAGCCATGTGAACCAGAACAGGTTTCGACAGTCAATGGGGAAGGGGTCTAACCATTGCCATCAGCACCATACCTATGTAACGAACGACCCTTTCTTATCCCCCCCTCCTGCCCCCCATCACCACGATCACAGGCCCACCCCTACTGCCTCCTGTCACCTAATCACCGATGTTTGTGGTGGTGGTGGTGGTTAGGAACACGTCCACAAGACTCAAACACACGACATGACAACTGCTCTGCCACGCTAACCTTGAGCAGCCACGTTCTAGTGCGCAGTTGCGACTATCAGGGCGACCCCTCTCACCCCGGCCTGCAGAGCTGGAACACTTGCTTTCTCGACCCAGGTTCATGATCCACGATAGAAAAGAGAGAGAGAGAGAGAGAGAGAGAGAGAGAGAGAGAGAGAGAGAGGTGGGGGACGTGAAGGAGTAGTAGCAGTATAGGGATTGCAATAAGATGCCTACCAATGATGGTGTGGTGTAGTGATGGACCGAGAATTCGCATTCGCATGTTTTTTCAATATTCGCATTCGCACTCCCATTCGTAGTTGTTTGCGAATATGCGAATATTTTGCCCAAATTAATAAACTTACAAAAATAAGAAAAAAAATAACAAGTGAACATAATATTACACAAGCAAACATATACATAATTAATAGTTTAGCCGAACGTTAGTTAAAAGAATGGAGTGAGGTGGCGCAGTGGTAGCCAAGGCCATTGCCCTTCGGACACTACGTCCATCCTCCACACTCCAACAGAGTGGCAGCCGGTATACTCTCAAGGTCACCGTTACTGAATTCAACTCATTGCCCCGTGCGCCATACTTCAGTAAGCATATACGTGCTCTTCTCTGTCACCCACGAGCGCAATCAACTTCCTTTGAAAGAGAACAGTATTGCAGCAGCCTACTGCGTAATGGCGTCCAGTCAAATCAGTGTGGTTTGGGATTATTTCGAGATTATCTCTAATGACATTACAAAGTGTAAACCTTGCAATAATAATTATTCATGTAAGATATTATCATGTAAGTATTCGTATAAGAGTGGGCCCTCGTCCCGCAACCTGGAAACATAAAATTGAATGGAATTTACATTGGACATTCATATTTTTATGGCTGAACTCTTACAATACATACAAAATATTTCAGTTACCGGTATGATATAAAAAATAGTGTATTACTTGAAATATTATGTAATATTCGCAATTCGCATTCGCGGATATTAAAACCAAATATTCGCATTCGCATTCGCGAATACGGAAAATAGACATTCGGTCCATCACTAGATTGTGGTGTGTAAAATTTTAGTTGGCAACACCTTCCTTGCAGTGTGTGCGAAGCCAGCCAAGCCTGTTCTCAACCCAGGTATTGGAGGAGTGCTGAGTAGACTGCTTATTTTTCTCATCATAATCATTCTACGTACTTAATATCTGATCAGGATAGTAAATGCGCTGCGCTCCCCACCCTGGACTTGACGTTGCCACACGCCTAGGCCGCGGCAATAGCCTTCACAGGTAGGATTTTAGACCGTGCTAAGCAGTGGAGACGCGGGCGGGTGGTGGCAGTGGAAGGCTCTCCCTCACCGCCTTCCCCAGGCACCCCTGCACCCACTGGTGCTCAAGCAGCCCACTACTGAACCTGTTGTGCATTCCGCTCTTGCCTTATGCACCATACATATTCTTTCCTACAATCACTGCGCCCTGGGCATGTCCGTCTGTCCACGGTTTGTGCCGCTAATCCAGTCCATCCACCGCGGTCTACCAAGACTTCTAAAGGCTTGTGAACACACAAGTTACTTATTTCGCAGTGAGTTAATTGGGCTGCCTGTCGATAAAGTATTTTCTGATTTGATTAAAAAAACCCTTCATGTGCACATTGTTGCATGTGTTTGCTTCACAGGCTTGTGATGACTATCATTTACTGCCTTGCTCATACCACTGTCTTGTGACAAACTGAAATCTGAACCAATATATATATCGGCTCATAATGTCTGGAAGGCTAGCCTTGGTGGCTACTACAGCGTTTTGTCATATAGCATTTGCAGCCTTGCTTCGAGCTTACCAGTAGGTACGAATCAGAATTTCAGTCAAGCTTGCAATTCAGCATCGTAAAATCAAGCTTAGCCTTTTGTGCGTGCAAACGCACGTTTGCTGCCCTCATGTATACATACGTAACAGGACATGTTACCTCTGATGGATGCACATCAAAAAACTGTATAATCTGACTGAAGCAAAGCTTCCTTGTCTATCCTTACATCGTGGCAGTCGAAATGGTGTAGTCGAAATGGTGATAGTGATCGACCTTGGGGTCCACGCCCGCACGTGTATCTGTGTTGTGGCCTTCATGTGGGTGTTTGATTAACTTTGCAGATTGATAGAGTAAAGCTTTCAGAGACGATGGTATTGGGCATTGCTTATATCTGCAATAACCATTTCGCCTAATGTGTGTGTGTGGTGTGTGTGTGTGTGTGTGTGTGTGTGTGTGTGTGTGTGTGTGTGTGTGTCATTGGTGGGGGAGAGGCATACCTTATAATTGTGGTTTATCAGGACATCGCCGTCATCCAATGAATTTACTAAGTTTGTGGTGGCTTGCTGAAGAATAGTTGAGAGCAGTGTTTGCCCAAAAGGACGCATAAAAATACATTACGTTGGTGAGAGTATTAGCAACACGGAGGCTCGATCTGAGGCATGGCGGGCAGCGGACGAGGCAGACGAGCTGTGACGCGACCCCTGCCGTATTTTGCTATTATTGGAAATGATTGGTCTGAATTTTAGTTACGAATTAGTAAGCTATAAATTCCATATTCTTACCATATTAGTTTCGGATTTTGTTATACTCGTACAGTCGTACATACGATTGTTTATTCGTAGACAAAAAAAAATTGTAATGGAAGTAATAGTTAATTTCAATGAAGAATAATCGAGTAACGCGTAGGTATCAATTATCAAGTACTGTACCAGCGTGGCAAAACAGTGATACACATGTTGAATTGTTATCATAAATGATGTTAAGTGTTTACGAGTGACGTGGCGGCAAAACCCTGCGAGGCGCGAGGCGGTGCCGCAGGGGACGGCGGGCGCGGCAGTTTTTTTTTAATTCTTTTTTGTTTCTTATACTAATACTGAAGATGTCTCTACACCATGCAAACATTATTAGTATTTCTGCCTTAATACGTGCATACGCTAAAACTTGTTAACTGTCCTGAGCGTTCACTAATATTGTAATAAACGAAATCTCAATATTACAACCAATTGAAAAATGAAATTCAAATAAGCCATATATATATTTATATATATTATATATAATATATATATATATATATATATATATATATATATATATATATATATATATATATATATATATATATACGTCTAGAAAAATATGTACGAATATTTTCATAAGAAAATAGCCAAAATACAAGATGTTTTCGCGTTAACCTATATTATATTATGAGGAAGATGGTTTTTCATCACATTTCCATTAGAATAGATCAATGTAGTACGACCAGCATCCAAACCCAGTGTGGGGGAATGAGACGCGACTTTTGAGGCGAAGGAAGCGACGGTCTGCTGGAAACGAGAGAGAGAGAGAGAGAGAGAGAGAGAGAGAGAGAGAGAGAGAGAGAGAGAGGAGAGAGAGAGAGAGAGAGAGAGAGAGAGAGAGAGAGAGAGAGAAAGCGTGTGTGTGTTTAATGGTCACACATCACCACTAATTCTCACCCTATTCGCCTCTCGCGTCGTCAGGGCAAAGTCACTCGTGCCATAAATAAAAGAAGCGACTCATACGATGCAGCACTAATACCGCTACCATGAACGCCGCTGAGATAAGAGACTTCAGTAATTACTATAATGACTTGTAATTGTAGCCGCCGCCCTATACTGCATCGTACACATGAAGCAAGTGACGAACGAGCTTGGCTCTAATGGATACCTGGGAAGAGTGGAAATGTGTGGCGCTGACGGGCGGACGTTTGCTACAGAATGATGCAAATACATTTTTTTTCTTTTCTTTTTCGCAGCAAATGTTACAGGGTACGGGCGACTAGAAAATGTAGCCTCTCTCTCTCTCTCCTCTCTCCTCCTTACACCGGGTAATTTTTCCCCCCCGCGGGAACAGATATTGACAGGGACTGAGTGGCGTTAATTAAATTGCAAAGGGAATAGGTAGTTTTCATGTTCCTATTACAGCGGGAGTCCCATTAACCGTGTGGGTCTCCGCCACTTCCACCACGGCCTCCTCATTCCCTTTTCATCTCTTCCACTTTCTCTCCACTTCCACATCGGCTTCCTGCTTCCCTTTCCACCTCTTTGGCGACCACCTCCACTACCTCTGCCGCTGTCATCTCTTCCCCTGTTCATTTCTTCCTTTCCTCCCACACCTCCATCACTTCCTCTTCTTTTATTCCCCCTTTTCGCTTCCTTTTCCATGCACAGACTTTTGTTCCCGCTCCGTGTTACTTCATTCTCGCTACAGTGATGGAATCCTGCAGGGAGGAGTCAGGGGAGGACTGGAGATATTATTGTTCATTGTCTAGTAAATGATTACGGGGGGGGGGGGGGGGGGAGAGGGGGGGAGAGAGAGAGAGAGAGAGAGAGAGAGGAGAGAGAGAGAGAGAGCACTCATTTACGTGTGCTGAGAGAGAGAGAGAGAGAGAGAGAGGAGAGAGAGAGAGAGAAGAGAGAGAGAGAGAGAGAGAGAGAGAGCACTCATTTACGTGTGCTGGGAGAGAGAGAGAGAGAGAGAGAGAGAGAGAGGAGAGAGAGAGAGAGAGAGAGAAGAGAGAGAGAGAGAGAGAGAGAGAGAGAGAGAGACATTTACGTGTGCTGATATAATAGCAGACCAAACTTTTCATTCTGTAAAACAAGAAACATGTTCTTTCCATGTTACTCACCTGCTATAACGTTGCCTTGCCTCCATTACTATAGCATAGGAGTGGACGTGGAGGCATAGAGGGAAAAGAAGGAGGAAAAGTGTTGTAAGCGAAGCAGAGAAGGGAGATGGAGCACAGGAGGAGAGGGAAGGTAGAGAGGGAACTTTGTTGATCCTTCAGACTAACACAAATGACTACACGGCCGCTGCCTCGATGGGAGGGAAGGGAAGGGACGCCGAGGAAGGCACGGAGCCCACGGGAAAGTCAGGGGTCAGGGCGAGGGCTGAAAGTCACTCAAATATAGGACACAGAGGACCAAGGAGGAAAGAGGCAAAGAAAGTGTGAAGACAAACAAGAGCCAGTTACTATTTAACGCTTACCAGTCCAAATCAAAATCGCTCACCTAACCACAGTCATCCATATATGGCTTCTGGGATATGTGTCGATCCCTCACAACACTGGCAGCCTGACCATGAGAAGAGACGAGATTGTCTAATATTTAAAGCCATCCATCCAGACAGGCTGTTAAGCGGGCAGCCAGGTACAGCCGGCCCCATATACTGCTTGGCTGAGGGTTGATTGAGTGGAAACAGAACGAGCCGACGGCTGGTCTGAGCTGGAAAGATATCGGGCCCAGCGGCTGAGAAGTGGAGGGTGGAGGGTGACGGGAGAGGAGGCGTGTGGGAGAAGAAAGAACAGGGAACCCTTTGGAGGGGGGAAAACACTATGGAGTGTGTGTACCCATGGATAGGAACCGTGGTGTGGAAACAAAGAGGTGAGAGAAGAAGGCAGAGCGGCCACCTAGGTAGGCCTGAGACGGGCGTGTCGCGGCGGTGAGGGTCTGAGCCACCGGGAATCAAGGCGGTCGTATTCCCTAGACTACCCACCACGATTGTATGTTCCAGAGCCTCTGGTATGTTCGGGAAAACACACACACACACACACACACACACACTCACTCACACACACACACACACGACTGTAGTTTTTTCTCGTATTGGAAACTTGATTTCTGACCGCCTATAATCCAATGTACAATATGAATGGCGATGGACAGATATATAAGAAGACATGAATAGATGGATAGATAGTAGAAAGGTAGATCAGGGTTTCATGAAATTATTATTAGAAAAATGATAATCTAATGCTTCTGAAATTCTCTCTCTCTCTCCTGCGGTTCACGGCCAATGATTTAGGCTGGCTAGGGCTACATTCTGTGGGGAGAGAGCTCCGGAAGAGGATGAGGTTGAGGTAGTGGAGGGGCACCTTAGCTCTCCATAAGACTAGGTAGCCCAATGCTACATATATTTGGAGAGAGAGAGAGAGAGAGAGAGAGAGAGAGAGAGAGAGAGAGAGAGAGAGAGAGAGAGAGAGAGAGAGAGAGAGAGAGAGAGAGAGAGAGAGAGAGAGAGAGAGAGAGACTTAGGAAATATCTTTTAGTCTCATTGTCAATCAAAAGTAAATGTTTCTTTTTTTTATTCCTATTTTCAAGAAAACGATGGTAACACTCACATCCATCACTTCTGAGATGACGATACTTTTGACAGCGATGCAAATCCAACTCGATATATATTAATGCAACGGTGACAACAATAAAAATAGTAACTACTACTACTGCTACTCTTTCCACTGCAATGTTCAGTTACATTCCACGAATCAGAGAGAGAGAGAGAGAGAGAGAGAAGCAGAGCATGGAAATGAGCTTAAGACCTGAACAACACCTCTAGAATGGCCCCTAATGCTGACACAAAAGGCAAGGGGATGATGGGAGCTTAGTGGTGCTTGTGGCATGGTAAAGGAGGAGGAGGAGGAGGAGGAAGAGGTGGCAGGAAAAGATCAAGAGAAAGACTTAGGAAGAGGAAAAGGAGACGTAAGAAGACAACTCAATATATTTATAGAAAGAGAACACCTAATACAGAACATTCAATAGAAGGTAAAAATGTATTCTTTTTATATCTATAACACAGATATTACGAAGGGATAAGAAGGAATTGATATAAGGATGGGGAATGAAAGAGGAATATGTAAAGAAAGGAAGGAGTAGCAGAGATGGAGGTAGAGAAACAGGATAGCAATGAGTAAGAAGGAATGAGAAGAATGCATATCTTACATTGGATATGAAAAATAAGGACAAAGGAAGCAAGAAGGAAGAAACTAATATAGGAAGATTGATTTTTTGTCGAGTTAGGGGAGAGAGAGAGAGAGAGAGAGAGAGAGAGAGAGGAGAGAGAGAGAGGGAGAAGAGAGAGGAGGAGAGAGAGAGAGCGAGAGACGTTCTTCACTAATTTCATGGTCAGGTTCGAGAGGAGTAAAGAAAAGAAAAAGAATTACACGACACTCAAAATAGCTCAAGAAAAGAAGGAAATGAATAGGAAATGAGATGTGGTCAGAGAGAGAGAGAGAAGGAGAGAGAGAGAGAGAGAGAGAGAGAGAGAGAGAGGGGGCTCAGGATCGAAATTATGGCAAGAAGGAAGCAGAGAAGGGTGAGGGAGGGTGGGAGGAAGGGGACTACAAACTCTGCGGTGACGAGGATGACAAAAGTGTTATTCTGTTTGTGTTTTTGGGAGAGAGAGAGAGAGAGAGAGAGAAGAGAGAGAGAGAGAGAGAGAGAGAGAGAGAGAGAGAGTAAAACAAATATTATCTTATATTTTCCAGCCAGGTGACCACATTATTACTCTAAAACTTCATCATCAAACGTTAGTGCCTATTCAAGAAAACGTTCCCATTAGGCTGGCGTAGGGAGAGAAAGAGAGAATGGGAGGGAAGGTGGGAGGAGCAGGTGAGGCGGATCCCCGACCCGCCTGTCTCCCTACCTCACTTTTTCAAGGTCAACATGGTGGTGCCAAGAGATATCAAGACATAGCTTACGGAGGCGTGTCAAAACAAACAGTTGTTGTCGAACTGCGTAAAGAGGTTGTAACACAGCAGGAACAGAGTGAATGGGACAGGTGTGTGTTTGTTGGTTATATACATCTTTGTGGTGTCTGCCTCCAAACTAACAGCCAAGTGAATCATGAGACATAAATTAGAAACTGGGCCACTACGAAGGTCAGGCAACTGTCAGAAGTAAGAATGACATGCAAGACGATTGGAAAAGGATGTATTTACCTGCTTCTGTCAGAGAAGAAATCTCTAGTACGGCGCTTGCCGAGGGCGGCTGTGTGGAGCGGACTGGTGGGCGCGTCCGAGGGCGGCGAGGACCCGGTGGACGAAATGGAGTTGTTACGGTGACGCTGACAGGGCTGCCCGGACACCTCGCTGCCCGGGGTGGTGCTCAGCATCAGGTTGTTATTGTTGTTGTTGTTGTTGTTGTTTGCATTATTGGTGTTATTGAGGGCGCCGTTGCCCACTGTTACAAGTGCTGGCTTTTGGTTTTGACGATTCTTCTTTTTCTTCTTGGTTTTGTCGTCTGTCTCGGACGCCGGGGCCATCCAGTCCAGGTCTTTCCGCAGGTGGCCGCGGCTACACAGGCACGTGCACGCCCTATAGGCCAGATCATAACCACGCTTGGTCCATAAGTTCTGTAGACGCTGCTTCTCTGACCAGGAACGCGCACGACCGCACGACCTGAGGTAGGCAAGCACGTGCGCTTCCCACGCCGAGAAGCACTCGCCGTGCATGATGTTACCCAGCGTACAGTGCTCGTTGTTACATTGCACGCGCACACACCCGGCCGGGGAATCGAGGTTTATGGGCTCGTAGCCTCGTAAACACCCGCATGCGAGGGGCACGCAGCAACGGGTGGTGGTGACGGCATTGTGCGCCTCAATCACGCCGGGGTCTAGCAGGGGCAACTCTGCCCCGCCCGCGCCCCCGCCCGTGTTGTGCCGTTGTCGCTGAGGCATTTTAACCATCTGTCCACAGTCTTAGGGGGTTTGCTCTCCGTCAAAGTAAAGTGTCTGTCCTCCCACTCTGGGATATGTCTCTCTCAAACTTGGGTCTGCTTCGGCAGCCGCTGGCCTCCTCCTCCGCCTGCTACTTCTGCGTGCAGTGTCATCCACTCCTGTTCCTTCCCTCACGCCGGTCACAGCCGCGCTCCGTCCATGTCCCTTGGCCGACCTCCGTGACTGACGCTCACTGACTGGCACTACCTCTGGTCGCTGGCCGCTGCCACTTCTGGCTTCACACGTCTTCCATCCTCGCTCTCTCGTCGCAACCGACTTGGCAACTGGAACCCGTCGATTCAAGCGCCTCTGTTTTGGTGCCTTCGGGAGGAGTGGCATATCCGCCCCACAAGGGATAAGGAGAATCGTCGCTTGCCATTGGACGATGCGAGAAAGTGGGGCGGGGCTTCAATGCCGGTTCCGCCTTCCATTGGCTGGAGCTGTACGACATAACATTACCACGTGGCTCATTCGATTCCTCGGTTACGATAACCACTATAACTGAATCAAGATAGAACCTGATCAGTTATGAATATCATTAAGATTTACTAGAGTCACGTTGTCTTCAATGTTGGTTCTTTAAATTTCACTTTGCTTCAGCAGTACACAAGGCGAGAGTGTGAGGGTGATGGGCGAGCAGCGGCCAGCACTTGCGCGTGCCTGGGGTGAGGAGGAACGTGCAGCGCCGAGCCTTGCACGCCCTGCCGGTGTGATACGTTATAGTGGTGGACAGATGTTGCACTCCTCACTATGTTTGATGCACAGGTAGTCTCTGCTGCCTCGCCGCTGCCTCCTGACGCTCCTATACGCTGCAGGAGTAAAGGCAAGAAAAGGTCAGGACAGAATAGTGGCTCCTCAGGAGGGGAGGAGCGGAGGCACCCTCAGCCCGCCCAGACCACACCGCCTTCTAAAACATTTCTAAAAATATGATAATGCACAACATAAAATGTAATCTACGTATAAAGATGATTTTCGAAATCAAGTAGTTTACGAGGCTTAGTCTGATTTTATGAAAATCCAGCAATAAAGTGCAATGTTAGTGCACAGCGGGCTGACCGATATTCTAAGGAGTGATTATCACACACGGTCGGATAGTAACAGAACCCTCCCTGTACCACTAGTTCCACAAAGCTTAGTTGTGTTTCGCAATTTTTCGTCCAGTGCGGCTATAGTAGGAGCCTCATGCAACCTATATTCCTCATTAACGTTACCAACAGAGCCTCGTCGCTGCTCTGGCTGTCTGTGCCCCGTGTTGCTCCTCGGTCACGGTGACGGTATGGGCGCTTTTGCAATCGATCGATACTTACGCAGCACTGACCTCAATTTTCGCAACACAGTCTTCTTACTACCGTCAGCTTCTGAATTTATGTGTATCCCCAGTGACCCTCACCAAACCTGTCCTCCCTCGGCTATTTGCCCACCATCGGCACCATGTCTCTCCTCTTGGTGCCACGGAAAACCCAAGTCATCTCTCCATTCATCCACATCATTTCCCAGTATGCAACCACCGCCCTGAGTAATGCCGCCACAAACTTATTTAGTCAGCCACACCCAAAACTACAGATCAATGAGGCATCCGACCTTTACGTGCCAACCACCAGCTCACTAACACTCCACACCATCACCAACTACTCAGATATCATCAGGCCTTGTTTCCCATTACTATAGTTGCCCTCAAGTCACGGAGCTTCCTGTGCAGCTCGTCCTTACGTTGCATCGTCACGTGTTGTCCGTCATCCATTCTGTTTCCTCTCTCGTCAACTCCTCGCCCACCTAGCTGTTTACATTAGCAAGAGCCCGCGATTATTCCCTGGACCCTGCCCAGTCCCTGCCTCTACCTCCCTCTACTCTTCCTTGCAACCCTTCTAAAAATGGATGATGAATTAAAATAGATGAGTAAACAAAATCGCCAGCTTTACCCATGTGTATGTGTCGTGGTGCTGCCTTCCCGCACGCCAGCCAAGGCTGGTCACTGAGGCCGACAGCCAAGGCGGGTCACTGAGGCCGACAGCCAACACGTGGCGCAGCGAAGCCTCACGGACACACACACCAGACCGCAAGTGGCACATGGAACACATAAGTGCACACTACACACCACGCAGGTTTATACCACCACACACATCCACCACACCGCAACAGAAGGAGTATACCACCACACACAGACACCACACCACCACACAAGGAGTATACCACCACACACAGACACCACAACCACCACACACAGACACCACAACCACCACACACAGACACCACAACCACCACACAAGGAGTATAACACCATACACAGACACCACACCACCACACTAGGGGTACACCACCACACACAGACACCACAACCACCACACAAGGAGTATAACACCATACACAAACACCACACCACCACACTAGGGGTACACCACCACACACAGACACCACAACCACCACACAAGGAGTATACCACCACACACAGACACCACAACCACCACAAAAGGAGTATACCACCACACACAGCCACCACAACCACCACACAAGGAGTATAACACCATACACAGCCACCACACCACCACACTAGGGGTACACCACCACACACAGACACCACAACCACCACACAAGGAATATACCACCACACACAGACACCACAACCACCACACAAGGAGTATAACACCATACACAGCCACCACACCACCACACTAGGGGTACACCACCACACACAGACACCACAACCACCACACAAGGAGTATACCACCACACCCAGCCACCACAACCACCACACAAGGAGTATAACACCACACACAGCCACCACACCACCACACTAGGGGGTACACCACCACACACAGACACCACAACCACCACACAAGGAGTATAACACCACACACAGACACCACAACCACCACACAAGGAGTATACCACCACACACAGACATCACAACCACCACACAAGAAGTATAACACCACACACAGCCACCACACCACCACATAAGGGGTATACCACCACACACAGACACCACAACCACCACACAAGGAGTATAACACCATACATAGCCTCCACACCACCACAAGGGGTATACCACCACACACAGACACCATACCACCACACACCACACGGATTACATAGATTCACGGTATATGACGCAAACCATCACACAACGCAGCACATGAAGCACGCCATTACACAGCATAGCACTGAAGCACGCAACACTCGTAGAACACATCATCGTATACAACACATCAACCAATATATAGACACAGTTGCATATTCTCCATTGTAAAAGTTATAGATAACATGTTGATGCCCTCTTATCCCCCCCCCCCCAC
>JACEEZ010001977.1:85000-90000 GCA_016584305.1 Chionoecetes opilio | reverse complement strand
ATATGTGCAAGAAAGAGGATAATTATGTAAGTTTGCACAGGGAAGGTTTTTGGCGTTGAGGTCATATTAATTCGAAGGTGATTCTAATGGCACAGCATGAGTAAGGAATACTTCAGAACGAATAGCAAGGATACGTCATACATATAGTTATGGATATGTAATATGTTGTCTTGGAAATACTGTAGATCATGTCATTTAACGGGAGGAAAAGGTAAAAAAAATGGTTGTGACAAGAATGTTTGAGAACACATTGTATTGGCAACATTTGATGATATACGGGTACAGGAGTATTTCTGTAGTAAATATGTGACCAGGAATTTTATTATTCAAAAAAAGATGATTTTTTTTTCTTTTTTGTGCGGGCAGGATTGGAAATAAAACAGTTTTGGTCAAGAGTTATTTAGTGGTGGAAACAAACGTATGGCGTCAGCAGTACAGGAATGGTATGAGCCTGCAGCTGAAATATATGCATTTAAAGGTAGGAGTGAGGATGACATGTTTATTGCTAATGATACCCGGGCAGGAATATGTGGCGTCAGGAAACTTTAGCAATATATGGCCGGTGACACTCAAACGCGGTCGAGTGTGTTAGGGGAAAAGACTTGCTGGGTATCAATGAGGGATTGTTGCAATGAAAGAAAAGAAAAATAATTGAGACTATTGCTTGGAAGTCTGTGGTTGGATGTTTGTGAGTGTGGCGTAAAGACGTGGTGTGTGTGTGTGTGTTGTTATGTTGGTTGATTAGTATGTCATGACTGCAGTGTTTAGCGGGGATAACGCCAGCCTTGTCCTCCTTGTTTAGGTATGTGTGTGTGTGTGTGTGTGTATGTGTGTGTGTGTGTGTGTGTGTGTGTGTGTGTGTGTGTGTGTGTGTGTGTGTGTGTGTGTGTGTGTGTGTGTGTGTGTGTGTGTGTGTGTGTGTGTGTGTGTGTGTGTGTGTTTTAAGTTGTAATAAGGCTTGATTATATTAAGGATTTTTTTTTTTCTCTCTCTCTCTCTCTCTCTCTCTCTCTCTCTCTCTCTCTCTCTCTCTCTCTCTCTCTCTCTCTCTCTCTCTCTCTCTCTCTCTCTCTCTCTCTCTCTCTCTCTCTCTCTCTCTCTCTCTCTCTCTCTCTCTCTCTCTCTTTTTCGGAAAGCTGGCGTGATAATATAGTGTTGGTAACTGGACGAGATACTTCCGGGACGCAGGTTTAAAGCACCATTTTTTGTCTTGGTAATTAAGTAATGAGCATGGCAGCACTAGGCAATACTAAGCATCAGCACCTATATATGTATACTGATGGATGGTGTGCTTCACGGCCCCGGCTCACACCACCGCCTCGCCTCCCTCGGCTGAGAGTAACGGCGAGTCACTCCCGGGGCGCCGGCCGTAACACCAGGGCCGGGATGTGATCAGTCATCCCGCCATTGCAACACATACGGATACCAGCCATAAATAGGAACATGATGTCATAACTTCACGCAATAAAAGACAAAATAGCTGTCGCGGGTGCCAAGGGTTGCCTGATGGAGCCTGGCACACCTGCAGGAGGGCAGCGCGTCGCCCTGACCCTTGCTGGAGAGTGTGGGAAGCAAACACTTACCTACTGCTTTATTTATTTATTTTTTGACGCAATTTTAGTAGAGCGAAATGAGGCAATGGGGAATCTGTTTTGTTTTCTTCGCGTGTGTCTGTATTTTTTTGTATTTATTTATATATATATATATATATATATATATATATATATATATATATATATATATATATATATATATGTATATATCAAGAAAATCTGTATTTCTACAGCTATTTGTCTTCAAAGCCGGTGCAACCAGCCAAGCCTGTGTGCCAATGGTAAAACGTGTACAGTAGTGAGTCTGTGGCCCCGTGTTTGCCTGCCACTCGCCGTGACTGCCTCGCCTGATCTCCCTCGTGTTCAGGAGCTTTCGCTGTATTTACTACGTAAAAGCAAGTCTGTTAAGGGGTGACTGGCGATCAAACTATCTGCTACTGACGTTACCTTTACCAAGAGGCCGGCAGGTTGGGATGCGCTCAGAGTGGCTCCGACAAAAATAAAACCAATGGGTGATGCTCACACTGGGATCGACCCGTCGCCATTTTGCGTTCGTGGTCGTTGGGACCAAACCATGGTTTAGGGGGGCAGCGAGAGGCCTGAAATGCGAAAATGGCTGACGTTGTACATAGGCTACGTGGATAAGATGCGGGGTTACCGAGTGAAAGAAAGTTGTGATTCTTGCCAACTGTATGGGAGGCTGGGTAAATAGATGGATGGGTAGATGATAGATTGCTTGAGGCTGAAGTAATAAACTCCACCTTGAACCACTGTGGGAGCTACCATGTAGTCAGCTCCTGATCAGAGTAGTAATCGAGTAACTATATGAAGTGAAGATACAGTGAAAGTGCGGCAGACGGGGTGGTGAAGGCGGAGGATGAATCGCTGGCTAAATAATGGATAACTGAGTGGCAGGACGGGAGACTGCTTGACGGGGGGGACGGAGGGAGGGCAGGGAGGAGGGAGGAGGGAGGGAGAGAGGAAAGGGTGCTGGCAGGGGCGGGAACTACTGAGTCATGCTCCTCAGTGCCTGCCTGCCTGCCTGCGTCTCCCCCTCGCCGGCCGAAGGTGAGGTTGCGGTGATCGAGTGGATGGGCCGATTTTTGCCGGTTTTTGCCACACGTGTCTGCAGCTGGGCAGGAAGGGGTGAGGGGGGGTGAGAGGTGGCAGGGAGCTTGAGAAAAGGAAAAAGGGGAGTGTGACAGCTGCCCAAGGTGGCTCTTTACCACCAGCTGTCGGATAATAGGGTCACAAAATGATTCTGTGGCGTCCCGGCGTCTGTAAGTGTCTGTTTTCGTGGTCTAAGGGAGGCCTGCTGAGAGTTGCGACACCCGACTTTCTTGGCGTTTCGCAATTTTGAGCTCAAATGGCCGACGGCAGGGTGGTTGGCGTCATTCGGCGCCTCGGCCTACTGCCCTAGGTGACGCACAACATGGCGGCCGAGTGTCATCCCACGGCGGGCACCCGATTTTCTTCCTTCCTCGAGGCCTTTATGCTGCCTCTTGGTTATGTGTATTTTTCTTAACATTTTCACCAGGAATGTTACCGTGGTGGAGGTTGGGGTGCCAGCGGGGAGCGTGGAGGGGCGGGCGTGAGGGTGTTGGGTTGGTGGTCTCGGTGAAATGTTTATGATCATCTGCCACAACCTCCTGGGGTCGGCCGGCTTTCTGCCTCATTCCCGGCGTCACATTACTTCCCCGTACTGCTCATAACCAAAATGTGGCATTCAGATGTTCAGAAGTAACGCAGGAATTCGATTGCACGCCATAGATACTCTTTAAATGTACGACATATAGCCGCAACTTAAGCTGAACCAAAGAAACACTGGCCTAGTTATTCTTGTCGGGGAGCCGGTCACGAATGTTCTTCCTGCAGGACAGACGAGGCTCTTCCCCTACACTGCGTAGGCTTAGGTGGCGTGAGCTGCTGGGACGGCCTGTATCATTCCCTTATTTGTTTCTGTCACCTTTTTGAGCATCCTTCTTGTAATCTGTTGTCGTCATCGTGGTGTCTGGGAGTGTTTTGTAGGGAGATACAGGAGGGTTCTCGTCTGTCCTAGGTTCCCATATAACCATGGCAAGGGGGCCGCCATTTTGCTGAGGGAATCTACGCCTGGATCGATTCTAACGCGAGACGCAGGAGGCCGGGCTGGAGACGCCACCACCACCATCACCACCACGGGGCCACGCCAAGCCCTCACGCCCTAAACCCTGCACGATATCATATACGCAACACACGTGGAAAGAACATTCAGAGAGTTTCAAATCAGAGTTAAGATCGACTTTATCATATTTACGTGTCATTATGTACTTTGGTCCTGCAATCACGGCAGCCACAGAGGCGTAAGTCATAAAATGAACATAAGGTTTTCAGGAATAAAGGGAATGGACATAAAACTCGAATGAAAACAAGCGAAAATTTCCCACTGTGTATTGAAAAAATGATGAGAAAATGAGAAATATATGAAAAATCGAATAATCCATAAATCTAACTATAAAAATCTTCATGTGCCTTAAAACCACAAAATTCCTGGAAAAAAATGTGAAGACTTTACACTTACGAAGCTGACAGAATATAGAAAACAAGAAGATAATTACGCGTAGAAGAAGCAAGAAGACGAAGGTAAAAAAAAAAAAAGATCCAGGAGAAACAATAAGAGAGAATGAAGAATAAGGATGTAAGTAAAGGAAACGAAATATAATGACAGTAGTAAATAATAAGTAGGGATGGAAGTAAACCAAAGGAAATATGAAAAAAAGCGAAGGTAAAACAAAAACACCCAGGCAAAAACAATAAGAGAGAATGAAGAGTAAGGATGTAATAAAATGAAAGGAAATAAAAAATAACATTAGTAGATATGAAAAGTATAGATAAAAGTAAACCAAAGGAAATATGAAGAGATTATAAAGCAAGTACGTAGTGGGCCTTCAGCAGACACGTGGCGCGTTCTCCTGGATCCCCCCTACCGAAGACAACCCTTCTCCTCACCGATACCATTAGACAGACTTAAAGACGATAGAGAACTGTCCTGCTGAACCACGAGACTCCGACGGTAGAACTAGACGCTGACTAGACGAGAAGAGAGAGAGAGAGAGAGAGAGAGAGAGAGAGAGAGAGAGAGAGAGAGAGAGAGAGAGAGAGAGAGAGAGAGAGAGAGAGAGAGAGAGAGAGAGAGAGAGAGAGAGAGAGAGAGAGAGAGAGAGAGAGAGAGAGAGAGAGAGAGAGAGAGAGAGAGAGAGAGAGAGAGAGAGAGAGAGAGAGAGAGAGAGAGAGAGAATTTCATAAGATATTTCAGGTCTAAGAAGTGAGGTATGGGTAAAAATAGCTGCATTCTGAGTGACTTCAGTGCAGACAAGAGATACGATGCCAAGGCTAAACACTTAGAGGGTAGTTTTAGAGCACAACGCAAACACTCTTTACTTATTACGAAACTGACTTAAGGGTAAG
>JACEEZ010001977.1:62500-72500 GCA_016584305.1 Chionoecetes opilio | reverse complement strand
CTGTCTGTCTGTCTGTCTGTCTGTCTGTCTGTCTGTCTCTCTCTCTCTCTCTCTCTCTCTCTCTCTCTCTCTCTCCTCTCTCTCTCTCTCTCTCTCTCTCCTCTCTCTCTCTCTCTCTCTCTCTCTCTCTCTCTCTCTCTCTCTCGTGCATTCATGTATAGCAACCCTTCCTATCACCTGCCTCCTTTATCCTGCATCCTACCTTCCTCCTCCTCTTCCTGATCCTTTCTTCCCCCCAAAATCCATCCTTCCTTCCCTCCCTCCTTATACCGTCCCACTATCTATATAAATCTTCTTCAAACCCTTCCTTTGCCCTCCTTCCCCATTCCTCTCCGTCCCTTTGTTTCCTTCCTTATTAGTACTTTCTCTTGTCTTGCTATTCTCTATAACATGATATATTCTCAAATTCTCCTTATTCTGCAAAGTCTCATTCGTGTTACTTGATACAAAGCTCACCAATACCTTTTCTCTCCTTACCTCTTTCATTCTTCTCTCCCTCTCGCCTTACCTTCGTCATTCCTATCTCCCAACCTCCTCCTTCTTCCCTCCTTCCCTCCTTCCCTCCTTCCCTCCTCCTTCTTCCCTCCTTCCCTCCTTCCCTCCTTCCCTCCTCCTTCTTCCTTCCTTCCCTCTTCACACAAAACACAGGACTTTTTACTCCTTCACCGGCCAGCCTGCGGCCTCTCCACAAGACCTGTTGAGGTATATTTATCCTTCTACCTTTTCTTTTCTCTTTTTTTTATTGCCCTCATCTTCCCTCTGTTTCTCAATGTCCTGTCCCTGCCAGTGTGTGTGTGTGGTGTGTGTGTGTGTGTGTGTGTGTGTGTGTGTGTGTGTGTGTGTGTGTGTGATTATTATACTTCTTATTTTTTGCTATTTTTACTTATTTGTTCATTATATTTACGAGTATTATATTCCTCTTTAATAATCTCTCTCTCTCTCTCTCTCTCTCTCTCTTCTCTCTCTCTCTCTCCTCTCTCTCTCTCTCTCCTCTCTCTCTCTCTCTCTCTCTCTCTCTCTCTCTCTCTCTCTCTCTCTCTCTCTCTCTCTCTCTCTCTCTCTCTCCTTCTCATATTCTTATTATACACGTCACTAGCATCCCCTCTGTCTCCTCCCTCCCATTTGCCTCTTCCATCACATCGCTCCTCCCATCATCCCCATTCCCTTCACACCATATATAACCCCCCATTTATCCAACCTTCTCTCCCTCCTTCTATTGTCCCCCATATTCCTTCCCTTTCATGTTTACTCTCTCTTCCCTCCTTCACCCTCTCTCTACACATCTTTAAATATTTCCTTTCCCAATCCATGTCATCTCTCCCATGGACTTTTTGCTCTCTCCTCTCTCTCTCTCTCTCTCTCTCTCTCTCTCTCTCTCTCTCTCTCTCTCTCTCTCTCTCTCTCTCTCTCTCTCTCTCTCTCTCTCTCTCTCCTCCTCTCTCTCTCTTCTCTCTCTCTCTCTCTCTCTCTCTCTCTCTCTCTCTCTCTCTCTCTCTCGTCGGTCCGCGAAAGTCAGGTACTATGCTGCTGCTGTTTTGTTCAGTATATTTGCTTATTTTTGTGTCTGAGGTTGAGTGAGGCCTTATACTGTGAAAATTGTAGTAACTGTAATTGCAGGAGAGAGAGAGGAGAGAGAGAGAGAGAGAGAGAGGAGAGAGAGAGAGAGAGAGAGAGAGAGAGAGAGAGAGAGAGAGAGAGAGAGAGAGATATGCGTGTTAGAAGTATTGATAGAAGGAGTTATTGTTGTAGTTTTCTGATGTTGTAAGTGATGTTTCATACGAATTTTCTGAAAGTTTCCGATTGGACAGTAGTGCGAGTATGCACTTCTCTGTGAACGCAAGGCCGATCTCCGGTAGGTGCAGTCCATTCCCTGGCACCATTATCATCATCATCATGGTGGTGGTCGTCATTGGCTGTCATCGTCATTCCTCCTTCGTACAGATCTCTTTGCATTTTTTTTTTTTATGCCTGTTCATCTCCCTTGGTCTGTTTTAGTTGGTGTCCTTCCCCGCCTCGAATGTTCAGCGTTGTTTCGTTTTTTGCCTTGCCTTTTTTGCCTTTTTTTCCCTCGCTTCATTTTATGCAGCTTTTCTGTTTCTTTATGTTAATTGTCTCTGTAACCATGCCAGTTTAAAACCACTCTTACTTTCTTGATGATAACCAGAAAGTCATTAGTTTTGATAAAGTTTTAGCAAAGTTCATGGTACTATTTTCTTTACGTTCATATCCTCTTTCATTCTCTTCGTTTGTCTTTAAGATGCCTTCTGTATTTTGTTTTAGAATGCTCCAAGTCTCTGCTTTATATGAGTATCATAAAGTATTCATAGGCGTGAGTAAAACTTTTGTGTGACTGTAAAATACTTTGTTCCCTTAAAGTGAGATTCACGGAATGTGTTTGTGCTGAATACATGTAGTGAAGATAATATGTACTGATAAATTCTACTGCTATCCCTTATATAAATTGCATTTGTCTTGCTGTGCTTCTCCTGGACTGGACATTTTCATCTTTAGACTTTTTAAGGTTTGTTGTTGTTTCCTGATTTCTTGTGACTCATCAAATCAACTTAAGAGCAAGACAATGACATCAGTAAATTTCAAGTCAGTGAGACATCATCCGTTCAGCTTGTCTTGCGTTGTACACTTGTCTTGAAAATATTTTATTTGCCGCCGCTGAGTAGCTTTATGGGCGAGTGTCGGAACGCGTCTGCACACACTTCCTTATTGCGCCTCCCGCACTTATTGAGATGCTTTTATGTTTGCAAAGGAATGTTTTAGTGGGATCAAAGGCCTCTTCATTGTCCGTAAAAGTTTTGTGTGTCAACCTCACCTCCATCTTTATATACACCGCCCCCCCCCCACACACAAACACCACACACACCACACACACACACACACACACACACACACACACACCACACACACACACACAACACACACAACACACACACACACACAACACACACACACACACACACACACACACACACACACACACACACACACACACACACACACACACACACACACACACACACACACACACATAATTTTCCTGCAAATTCTATTCTCGGTCGGACAGATGGGATGCATGTGTCAATGGCATGCGATGTGTGTCGATGGCATGCATGTGGGAGCAAGAGTGTATTTCCTCACAGTCCTTGACACCTACCTGTTGTACACACATCTCTGCCTGATTACCGGCGCTGGCCAAGGCACAAACATGGTAAGTACGTGCCAAAAGTATGATTTCGAAGTAGTTTTCCTTCCTTGCTACTTCCTGTCTTGAAACATGTCTGGTTGAAAATGTGGTTATATATAACCTTTCCGTCGCTGGCAGGACCTTGGCACCTTAATGCAGACGTTTCGTTCATACTGGAAACAGATTGCAACACAAACATGATGCCTCAAATCCTGGGATAGAATTAAACTCTAATTGCCTCGGAAATAGGTTTTATTAGGAAGAAGTTAATGCATGCAACACCAGAATTGTACTCGTTCCTGTCCGGTAAAGATACACTGAGTCAGGCTCATAGAGTATGACCCTGCACTTCGTCAGGATCTGCTTGTCACCGGGACACCCACTCCGCCTCATCAAGAAAAGCTCCTTGTGGAAGATGTATACAAGGCAAACAGTAGGTTCGGAATAAAAACATCGAAACCTTAGACAAAACTTCCGTGTTTCTTACCTACCACAACTTGCATTTGTTATGGCAGCCTGTCAGTACAGTCGTGGTGGAGTGCACACACGCTAACTAGTAGGAATTTTTTGAGTAATACTTACATGCGGCAACAGAATGCTGCTCTTTTTGTGTAATACATTCCTATGCCTTACAAGGGACAATTTATGAGTATACACACACAGAAACATACAAAGAACGGAAATTCAAAAGCACGTTCTCTATATTTCTTTGTTTTCAGAAGGCTTCACAAATATTTCACTGAATAAGTTTTCAAACCTACAAATGTCAGCATTCTTTTTCGTGGCAGGTATTGTTTTCATAGTTTACCGGTGAGCTATTTTTCACATTTCCTGAAGGAGTGAGGCGGGTGTTGTGGTGTTGTGGTACCCGATAACCTGGGCTCCCGGCGGACATTGGTAGTAGCCAGGTGGAACATGTCGTGGGTCAGGTGGAAGTTTTTTGCTGTGAACCAGGCATGGGGTGGAGGATGGGGTCTGGAGGGGGAGGGATGGTGGGGGTTTTCATTTCCCGTATCGGAGGTATGGCAGGCCAGCCGAAGCCGCACCGTGTGGTGGTTGGATAGAGGCGCGGCAGTGAAGCTTGGCTTGTCCCTCTGCCACGGCGGACCCACTCGTTCCTGCCTGGGCTCCGAACATGCCATCAAACGAGTCTCTTACCCACAAAATTCTGCTGCATCGTAAAAACCCAGAGAAGACTTGGTAGCTCCATAAGCGGTTGTAAGAAAAATTCTTTAGAGTAAAGCACCACGCCAGCTCTGGATCAGCACTCCGCCCTATCAGTTGTGTGTGTGTGTGAGGGCGTGGGTGCTGAGTGCTGGTGCGGCAGGAGGAATGTGGGGAAGGGTTGAATCAAAGGAAAAAATAGAGGAATAAAAAGAGAAGGTGGAATGAGGGCAAGAGGATGAGAAGGATGAAGGGCAGGCAGGGCGGAGGGAAGCGACCGGAGAGTGCTCGTAAAACCCGGCAGGATGAGCGCGAGGAACCAGGAAGTCATGGTGACAAGCAGGAAGACGACACGCTATAACCTCAAAACGTCGGCAGGAAGGAAGATGGAAGAGGAGGAGGAGGAGAGATAAAGAATATAAAAAAAGAAGGCAAAGGGGTAATTTGAAGAGGCGACTGACCCACTTGGCTGGCCCCTCTGTCAGGGCGGCGCATACTCATGTCACCCGGTGCCTCCACGTCGCCGCGCCGGGGGCAAAACGCCTCGTCAGGAGTGTGCGCCTCATTGGATTGCCTCCTCCGATCTCACAGGAAGGAGCCGCCACCCAATGAGAGCTCCTGCAGGGTAGAAATTTATCTAAGGGCATAAAACAATAAGACAATGTAATCTTTGCCATATTTGTGTCATGAAAACGATCCCAATGACCACTATCATCGTTCGTTAATGAAAGTTTGTCGAGGAGACCTAAGTACTGAAAAGTCATCGTTGGAAACCCCTCGGGAAGTCGTCGGGAGTCATTCTGGGCCTTGTTTTGGTGCCTCTCGAGTTTCTTGTTTACGTTTAATTTTCTTGCAACCCATCCCGTCTTCAACCGTCGCTTCCCTCCCTCTACTTATCCTTTCATTTTGCATTTTTTCCCCCTTCGTCATCTTCATCCCTTCATCATCTTTCGACCTTCATCCCTTTTTTAACCTACGAGATTCAGTCCTTTAGTGAGCGTTTCTATAAAAAAGTTCACAGTAAACACTAAGTATATTGTATATTTATTTCCGGGGAAAATTATGTCAGGGGAAAAAAAAGATCGTTTTGTCTGCTAATGAAATTATGGGTTGTTGTTGTCGTCATCATTGTTGTTGTTGGTCCTGTTGGTGTTGTTTGTTGTAGCTGTGGGTGAAGACGGTCTTGTTTGGACTTTCGAGACATTGATGAAGCGGCTGGGCGTTGAGGGTGTGATAGTATTGGGTGTTAAGGAGGGATAGAGGCACTGAGGGAATGATGGGGAGAGAAGGATAGTTTGTTGTCGTCAGGGGAGCTGTTTGTAGTATGTGGGAGTGCTTACGGTTGTGGCCAAGGAGGAGGAGGAGGAGGAGGAGGATTACATAGGATTACATAGGAATAACAGACACCAGGAGACCTATTTGTCCATGACGAGGGTATCTGCTGAACTACATACTACTAACTATCAACTACTTGTAAGAAAACAGTTGGAAAAGGATACCATGTCCTTAAAAGAAGATAGGAACACGGAAGTTTCATAGTGCAGAAAATAGGGTATTGAAATATACTAACTACAACTACCACTACCACTACAACTAATCGATCCGGGGGACTAAATATGAATTCGCAGGGCACTATCAATACCCATTTACTTTACAGTGCGCGTCAAGTCTGTTTTTAAATGTAGTTATTGTGCTGGCTTCGACAACATTTGCTGGTAACTTGTTCCATCGATCAACGACTCTCACATTGAAATAATTTTTACGGAGATTAGTGATGCAACGTTGACCGTTTAGTTTTAAACCATTATTTCTTGTTGTCACTTGAGTTGAAAGCTCGAATAGGTTCTCTTGATTAATGACATCAAATCCTTTTAGGATCTTAAAAGTTTCTATCAAGTCCCCACGGATTCTACGATCCTTTAAGGAAAACATATTAAGTTTCCACAGTCTCTCTTCATAAGATGAATTTCGCAGAGATGGAATTTGTTTGGTTGCTCTTCTTTGCACTGATTCCAATTTTGCTTGGTCTTTTACGAAACAGGGCGACCAGAATTGGACGGCATATTCCAAGTGTGGCCTAACCAAGGACGTGTATAATTGTGTCATTACTTTCGGAGTTTTGTGTTCAAAATTGCGTTTAATAAAGCCCAACATCATATTCGCCTTTTTACTGGCAGCTAGGCAATGCGGACTGGTTTTAAGATCATTACTGATGATGACACCTAAATCCTTTTCTTGCTGTACTTCAGTTAACGATTTATTTTGCATTTGATAGTTATATTTGAGGTTATCGTTGCCTATATGCATTACTTTACATTTATCGGAATTGAATTTTAATAGCCATTTATCACTCCAGTCTAATAGTTTGTCGAGGTCACTTTGTATGAGTTCGCAGTTTTCTCTAGTATATGCTTTACCGCCTAATTTGGTGTCGTCTGCAAATTTCGATATTTTAGATACAAGTCCGCAGTCCAGATCGTTGATATATATCAGAAAAAGAGTGGGACCCAAGACCGAGCCCTGAGGCACCCCACTAGTAACATCTAACCAATCAGATGTTTCGCCATTTATTTACTACCCGTTGTTTACGATTTGAAAGCCAATCGCCAATCCATGAACATAGTTGCTCTCCCAAGCCATGTGCCCTTAGCTTGGTCAAAAGTCGCTTATGGGGAACTGTATCGAAGGCTTTCTGAAAATCAAGGTATATTACATCCGAGGGAATTTTAGCGTCCCAGTTTGAATAAATGACATTAAAAAAATCCAGTAGGTTTGTTAAGCAAAATCTCTTTTGAGTTATTTTCATCGAGAAAAGACACTATTTTATCCCGCAATATTTTCTCAAATAGTTTAACAATCACAGACGTTAGACTAATTGGGCGATAATTACTTGCGAGGCTCTTACTCCCTTTCTTGAATATCGGTGTAACATTAGCTAATTTCCACATACTAGGAACATTTTTGTCCATTAGCGATTTATTGAGGATAATCTTTAGTGGAAGCGAAAGTTGACTGTGACATTCGCGAAGTAATCGCGGCGAAATTTCGTCCACCCCCACGGATTTTGCTGGGTCAAGTTTCTGCAAATACTTTGATACTTCGTCTACTGTTATCTCTCCTATTTCCAATCTATCACTTTCGAGTCCCGCATACATGTTTACTGGTTCTGGTAATGGAGCTTCGTCTTCTTTAATAAATACCGCATTAAAGTAAGCATTGAGTACGACTGCCATGCTCTTATTATCATTTACCAAGATGTTATTTTTATCTTTCAGTGGCCCAATACTAGTTTTGACGTTTTTCTTACTTCGAACGTATTGAAAGAACCTTTTCGGGTTTGATTTGATTCCTTTGCAATTTTTTCTTCATACTCGCGCTTTTTAGTCTTAATTAATTCCCTTGCAACGTCGTTTTTACGTCATTGTATTCTCTATAATCGCCGTCCGCATTTGATCGCTTGTAAACTTATACGCTCGGCGCTTTCTGCCAATGATTTTGTTGAATCTCATTAGTCATCCAACTGGGTCTGTTTATGTTATTCAGACGTTTTCCTACCATGGGAACATGTTTTTCAACCACCGATCGGAGTTTATTTGTGAATACATTACACATGTTTTCCGCATTATTACCGTTTAGTAGGTCAATCCAATCAACTTCGCTTAGTACCCTGCTGATCTTCGTGAAATCCGCTTTATTATAATTGGGAACTAATAACCGATTTTCTGTGATGTCTACATTGCAATTTATGCCGCATCTGATTAACCTGTGATCGCTGTTTGCTAGACGTTCACCTATATCGCAGTAATCAATCAGATCAATGTCGGTAGTGAAAACTAAATCTAGGATACTATTATCCCTTGTAGGCTCACGGACCACCTGATTTAAATATACTTCGTTTACCATATCAAGCAATCGCATACCTTCTCTATCAGCAGAATTATTATTCCAGTTTATACGAGGTAGGTTAAAATCTCCACATATAATTGTATCGTTATTATTGTTGACTTTATCTCGTCATAGAGGAGGCAATCGACTTCCGCATTTGATTTGGGAGGACGATATATTGTCCCAATAGTTAGGAATTAACCGTTTAGCTTAATCTTTGCGTAGACTGAGTCATAATGATCTTGATTTACTTTATCGATTTCGATTGCTTGCAAATTATCTTTGATGTAAAGAATGACACCTCCACCTGCTTTATGCGTGCGACAATTTAGGAATGTCTTATAGCCTGGAATGGCTATTTCAGCTAATAAGTGTTTATCTTTTGTGTTGACCCAACTCTCAGTGATACTAACGATATCTGGCGTTTCGGCAACAACGTATGCTAATAATTCGTTACGCTTTAAAATAATGCTTCTGGCATTTGTGTAGAGTAATTTAAGTTCCTTAGTAGTTTTGGTAACCTTGCGTGAGGGTTTACAGGCAGGGTGTCTAGGGTCCACTGTAACAGGGCGCTTGATTACGTTACTTTGATTAGTATTTGCGGAAACGGAACGTGACCCAGCGTTGCTGTGGGGTAAGAAAGGGGTTAAGGTGATGCCGCCGTCCGCCGTCCGCTCGTCGTTTTTTTATCTGTAAGAAGAAACTTTATCATTTAGAGGAGGAGGAGGAGGAGGAGGAGGAGGAGGAGGTAGTAACTGGGAAATGTGCACGAGATGTGTAGGTAGGGAGGGGAGCCAAGGGTTAGGGAGGAAGGAGCGGGAGTGGGAGGCGTTGGGTGGTAAAGTAGTGGGAGGGACGTTTGATGGAGGGAGGTCTGGCGACGTGCCCACCACTGGGCTTTGTCTCGTGTCCTTCATATCTTTCCTCTCGTTAAGTTGCAGTATCTTCTCTCGTCCGGCTCTTTTCCTCTTTTTATTTCCTTCCTCTCTTCTTCATCTCCTCCTTCTCCTTCTCCTCCTCTTCTTCTTCTTCTTCCTCCTCCTACTCTTCTTCTTCCTCCTCCTCCTCCTCCTTTCCTCCTCTTTACTGGCTTCTTTGTACATCGCAATATGTCTGACACACACAGACACAAGCTGGAAGCTGCAGATACTTACTTTCGGGATAGTGGAAGGCCGTCACAGAGAGGAGGTAGAGGTCAGCCAGAGAAGCGAAAGTTTTAACAGGAAGAACAAGTGAACTCACAAGCGGGACAGATGCAAACTTGCGGCCATAAATTTCACAAAGACAAGGACGTCAGTCTCATTATGTGGGGTCAGCGAGCTGAGGCTTCCCAGCTGTGGAGGTCATTGTAACTTGATCATCACTGCCTCCTGTAGGTGACTTCTACAAATATGTCACCCTTTTGAGCACTTCTATAAATCTGTCACCTTTCTGAGTACAACTGCAAAGACAACATCATGGTGGCAATAGCAGGTTGGCTGATTTTTCAGTTTCCATCAACACTCAGTAAAGGGGGCGGCATGCTTAGCAGTAGTGCAAAAGTTAACCTCCAAAGACCCTCCCCGAAGAAGGTGCGTGGCGCCAGGCAAGATGTGAGTCATGACTGGCACCAGGAACACACTTGCTCAAGGCCGATAGTAACCTAGAAATGATTTGTATCAGTGTAGGCTGGTAGGCCAGTCCGACCTCGCCTCTTCGTCAGCACATAAATTTTATGTTCAAGGCAAAGAAGATAATGGAAAGGCATTCGTC
>JACEEZ010001977.1:42500-55000 GCA_016584305.1 Chionoecetes opilio | reverse complement strand
AATACTTTCCGTGACGCGGTACATGGCAACTATAGCTGCAAGCATCATCATTCCACAACCTAGACGCTTCAGAGTCATAAACAACTTTTGTCTTGGCATTACGTCATATGCCTTCGAAAAATCAATGAAAGACACAAATAACTTGTTTTTCTTCCTCCTTGCGGAGTCAGTGAGTAGCCGTAACGTAACAATATGTTCCAGGCATCCTCGCTTTTGTTGTGCTCCGGCCTGCTCCAAGGCCGTCTGTATGTAAAGGCCTGCGCCTGAGATTGATGACGTCACGGACGACGTCTGTACGAGGCCACCGAGATGCAAGTTTCTTAATTAATGTTTCTTTATAAAAAGTATTTTTATTCGGAAATTGTTTTATTAAATTATCTTTTCCCAATTAAAAAATTTTATTATGAAATCCAAGAAATGGAGAATTTTGGTCGGGGGGGCCAAATTTTTCCAAAAAATTTTAAGAATAACTACTAAAGCGAAAGAATATCGTTCATGTTTTTTTACAATAAGATAAATTGTTTTTTCTTAGGTTAACCAAACCCTAACTCAAAACATTCTTTTGTATTTCTCCTTACCCCTAAAAATTATGGAATTTGTAAACTTTGTTTTATACTAAAAAACTCAAGCAACATAAAAAACCCCATAAGGCACCCAGAAAAAAAGTTTTCCCTTTAAAAATTCTTTTTTTTCAATAAAAAATTTAAAACAGTTTTTTTTTTTTTCCTAAACCTACAGTGAGGGAGTCCCATAACGGGAGCTTTTTAAAGCCTCCACAAACCCTCTTTATCGCTTGTTTGACCGTTATACAAAAATTTTTTTACCTAAAAAAAAATTTTTTAATCAAAATTTCCTTATATAAAATTTTTTAAAATGTTTGTCCCTGTGTGAAGGTTCAATCATATAAAAACAAATAATTCAAAAAGCTAAAAATTTTCCCTTTTTTTAAATTCACATTAAAAATAGGAAAAATGGGAAGATTTAGTTAGTGATTACAACTGCAGCTAAAATACCTTGGGTGCACTTTATGATCTACCCAAACAGTTTCCCAAGATAAAAATTTGGGCCCTGAAATTTCACTTGCTGAAAAGCTAAACCTAAACTTTTTCCCCTTGCTGTACGAGTCCTAACTCAAGTCCAGGTTGCTTTGTGTGTTCGCCTTGCCCCGACACGGCTTAAACCACTGGCCTAGTCTATGACAGAGGACCATGTCTACACTTGGTTGGAGTTAGTACACTAAATCCCCGATAATTATCTGGGTTTTCCTGCCCCTTTCTTAAAGATGGAAAAATCTTTCCCTGGTCCATGATTTTAAAGAACCTCTGAAAACTCTGTTGAATAGGTAAAATTTCCAAAAACAGGTGTACAGGCAACAGGAAAAAACGGGCGATATTCCTCGGCCGCGGCTTTCTGGCTTCATATTCTTTTTTCAAAATTTTGCAGGTGAAATGGGCTATAAAACTGGGGTAACCTACTGTTCTCCTTGGGTGGGAAATGTGGGGGTAAGTATTTCTCAAAGTTTCTTAAAATCTTATCTCCGGGTGACACCTTTTCCATTTTTAACACAAAAATTACCTCTCCAGCTATGGCTCGCCACACTCTAACATCATCTTTGTCCTGTAACAACCTCTCCCATTTACCTAAATGATCATCCCTGACTTCTATATCCTGGTCATGGCTCTTACTCCGAAAAGCGCAACTGTAGAGCTCATTGGATATCATATTGGTTAAACCATCAAAATCATCATCGTTGTCAACATCTATATTCACATCAACAACACTATTCTCAAAAAGTTCCCTGTCAATGTCAGAAAAGCGCACAGGCTTCCTTGATAACCGTGTCTGGCAGCGTTGCCGTGTGGTGCTGAGTGGTCTCCCAGCGCCGACACCCTCTCGAACACCAGGGCAAGATTCACACCTGACTTGAAACAGTGAGAGAAATCGGGGCGGGTCTGATGGGAGACCGCTCCGCTGTAATACCCGGAAATCTGTGATATACCTTATCATCTCATAGGATGCTACACATGTATCAATCTCTGAAATCCACGTGTCTTTTGTCTTATAAGTTTTGTTACCAACATAGTGTCTACATGATGTCTTAAGATTGTTAACAACAAGTAAATTGTTCTCAGTGCTAAAGACGACAATAATTCCCGCGTTGGCATTTGCTGTGTTAATGTCATCAGTATTGTAGGGTAAGATAAATCTTTCACTGCTGGGAACATTTAAGTGGGCGAGTAAGTCTTTTACTGATTTCCCGAAGCGGGCATTCATATCCCCTACAATAATGCATCCATTCTTAACATGATTTGCACACAGTCTTTCCTGAATAGTGGCGAAGGACACATTGGAAAAGTATGGTGAGTCACTCGGCGGTATATAACAAAACCCTAACAAAGTATTAGGCATATTTTTAAACTGAAGCCATACCTGATCACCGATACTCACATCAATAGCTTGCACTAAGTGCGTGAGACTTGTCCTCACACACACCACCACACCCCCTCTGTTAGGTGAACCAGCCACCTCACTGCGGTACGACACGTATCCGGGCACCACGACTGGTAACCACACACACACACACACACACACAGTTATCCATCCCATGTGAAAAAAAATTATTGTGGAATATGTGAAACCGACATGTGGACCGCGAGAGTTTTAGCGAGGGAAGGAAGGTATAACTTTAGCCTTTACTGCTACATGAATACATGGATACACGCAGGTGTGTGAGTGGCATGCATGCAGTGAAAGCAGTGCGTTGTAAAGTGACTCGGGATCTCTGCACGAGTCTTGTATTGGTTTTTAATGTAAGATTTATACATCACCGGAAGATGTTCCCTTTCCAGTGGTTGCACAAAGCACGCACAACGTCTTGTGGTGCTAGGTAAGCGAGGTCTTGCCCGGCGGGAGCTCCTTGGTTATGATGCAAGATTCCCAGAAGTGTTATCTTTAAATATGATTGTTAAGAATGAAATATATTTCAGGATATCCATATAAGAAAATGGAAAGATAATAAATCTTTATTTGGATCAGAGGGTAAAACAAGTTACGGGAAAAAACTAAGTACGAAACATGTTATCATGCAAAGCTGACTTGTGGTGAGCCAGTTGCAAGGAGAGAGTGGGTGTTTATAAACGGCTGACATTGACCAAGACGACATAAACCAAAGCCTTGAGATGATTCAGAGCGACACCTTTGAGATGAAGGCCAGAGGATCACCAGTCAGGCCTCTGATGTCCTTAGCGGGGCAGGGTGTGTGCACTGTGCAGGCTGCCGCTAACGCCTTGGCCGGCCTCCCACGCAGGTCGTGAGAAGGCCGCGAGGGAGCAAGGCGAGGCGGCCTGCAACACGAGGCTGTCACGGCTCCCCAACAAAGGCTTGGACAAACATGAACACTTTTATTTTTTTCCTGTCAGTCTGAGGAGTATATGGGTTTATTTGGCTTTGAAGTTCTCACACGTCCTGGCATAGGTAGGCAGAATACACAGAATATATACAAATTACAAGGAAAAATCGTGCAACGTGATGGGTATATCGTGACAGACGGACGAAAAGGGAAGACTCACCATTAAGGTTATGGAGGGAAAACTTTTTTTTTATACGTGTCGTGGGGAGGAGGAGGGGGGGGGGGGTGATGAAGGCAACGGTGTTTATAAGGAGTGATAAAAAAAATGTCCTTGACTGTTTGGTCTGAGGATTTGTTGACCAACCAGGAACCAGAAAGTGCTAGGCCGTTGTGGATGCATCGTGCTCAGCCAGCCAGACACCGGCCGCCTCACTCCACCAATGTTTTGACTGTCCTCTTTTTACTGTCTTCCTGTGAGGATTTGCATTGTCCAGTGAAGGATAGAATAAAAACAAATGAATGAATTTTGGGTATAATAAAAACAGGAAAGAGAGGATTTGGGTGAAGGAGAGAGGATGGAAAGCAGAAGGATGAAGGATATGGGATAATCAGAATGAGTGTAACTTGTTAATTATACACTTTTAACTCCATGAAAAGAGGATGTTCTCCACTGATAACTGTAAAAGCCAACACACACACACACACAGAGAGAGAGAGAGAGGAGGAAGGAGGGAGAGGAAAGGGGAGGGGGAGAGAAGGGAGGAGATGAGAGGGAGAGAGAGAGAGAGGAGGGGAAGAGAGGAAGAGGAGAAGAGAGAGAGAGAAAGAGAGAGAGAGAGAAAAGGACGAATGTAACAAAAGCACAGACAGGCAAACTAAAGAAACAAAAACTTTTTCTCTCTCTCTCTCTCCTCTCTCTCTCTCTTCTCCTCTCTCTCTCTTCTCTCCTCTCTCTCTCCCCTCTCTTCTCTCTTCTCTCTCTCTCTCTCTCTCTCTCTCTCTCTTTTCTCTCCCCTCTCTCATCTCTCTCTCTCTTCTCTTCTCTCTCTCTCTCTCTTCTCTTCTCTCTCTCTTTCCCTTTTCCCCCTCGCCTCCCTTCTGCCTTCCATCCTCACAATGCAGTCGTTTCATGCACACTCGGTCTGTGCCTCTCAATCTTTCTTTCTTTCTTTCTCTCTCCCTCTCTGTCACTCACGCCCCCCCACCCATCATCTCCTTTGGGTATCACCATCTGTCTCACTTGAAACTGCATGGAGAAATCGATTATTTCCTCCCTTTTTTGTTTTCCTATAATTGAGTTCCATTGAAAACCTGTTGGATCTATATCATGCTGTAATGGTGATGATGAATGATACTGCTATTAATACAACAACAACAACAATACATTTTCCTCTGCAGTGACAACAGTAGTATTATAGTAGTGGTAGTAGTTATTTATATTATTATCGTCATTTTCATTATTATTATTATTATTATTACTATTATTGTTAGTATTATTATTGTTAGCATTACAGTGTTATGACTTACTTAAGCTTGTTTCTCTCATCTTATATCCTTTAGTTCCAAACAAAGAAGACCTTGTGTGTATGTGTGTGTGTGTGTGTGTGTGTGTGTGCTGTGTGTGTGTGTGTGTGTGTGTGTGTGTGTGTGTGTGTGTGGGTGTGTGTGTTCCTAAAATTATCATGTTAATAAGGACTTAGCGTTTTGTCTTGGTAGTTGTGGTGGTGGTGGTATAGCCATGAAGTAGTTGGTGATCCTATTCCTGTTTTTTACTGTTTTTATATATTATTATGTTTTTTATGATAATGTGGTGGTGGTGCATGTTGTAGTTGTTGTTGTTGTAGTTCTTGGTGTTGGTGTTGGTGTTGGTCGGGGAGTTAGTGGTGATGCTGGTGACGGTAATATGGTGGAAATGCTTGTGTCTGCAGTCGTGGTGGTGATGGTGGTCGTAATGGTGGTGATGATGGGGGGGGGGGGTGCTGATGTTGGTGGAGGTGGTGGTGAGTCATCCTAGATTCTCACTCTTTCCTCCCACTTTCCCTTTCCTTGTATTTTTTTCAGACGTCATGTTTTGATAACAATGGATGTCGTGCAGGGCCTGAGCCGGAATGACTGACAGGGGGTGACAGGGTAGATAGACAGACAGATAGCAGGGGGATAGAGAGACAGACACTGATAGGATGCGCAGGATAACAAACAGCTTCAAGGATAAGTTTATAGATATAGATATTCTGTAAAAGGTAGATTAAAGGTACAGGGTTAATTAAGTTAGTGGTGAAAATGAGAGATAGAAACAAAAAAACACTCGAATTAAAGGGATTATAAGTGAATATCTGGAAGACTAAACAGGTGCAAATAAAGACAGATACAGACAGACAGACAGACAGGCAGACAGACAGACAGACAGATGATCAGCTGTAAACAAAGCAATCATTATCTCCTTGTCTTTGTCATTTCCTCTTCCCGTTTTTTTTTCTTTTATTTCGTCTCTTCATCTCCCTGCTCTCTCTCTCTCTCTCTCTCTCTCTCTCTCTCTCTCTCTCTCTCTCTCTCTCTCTCTCTCTCTCTCTCTCTCTCTCTCTCTCTCTCTCTCTCTCCCTGCTCTCTATCTTTCTCTCTGTCTATCCAATCGTGTTTCTATCCTTCCTCCATCCTGTCCTCCCCTCCTTCTCCTCCCTCCCCTCCATCAGCCTGAGTCAAACTTTAACTCGTGAACCAGCATCGACGACGTCTCTAAAACCGGGGAAAAAAAAATTTGAAAGAAAAAAAATAGATTTAGGTAAAAAAAAGGACACTGAGGCCCCACTGCTATAAAGGAAGACCCGCAGAATACTACTTAAAGCAGCCTGATCCGCCCTGAGAATGCGAGGTGACGCCCGGTGGATGCAGGGAGACAGAGGGAAGAGAGGGGAAAGAGAGGGGAAGGAGGGTGTGAGTGGCCTCCTCGCCCTTCCTTCAAGTGTCCTTTTTGGGTGCGGCGAGTACGATGCGGCACAAGAACTCAAGGGGAAACGATAGAAAGAAGAGAGAAGGATTGGAAAGGGAGAGAGAGAGAAAAAAAAAAGATTGAGAAAGGAAGGAAAAATGTAAATCTCGTTTCAATCAGGATGTCACTTTTCCTCCCGCCTTTTTTTCTGTCTTTCTCTCTCTCCCTCATTCTCTTTTATGTGTCTCGAGGTCCTCATCTTTTTTTTCCCTTACACTTCTTCTTTTCTTACCCTGAATTTGCCCATATATCCAGAGGGAGAAAGAGAGAAAGAGGGAGAGAGGAGAGATTAAGCTGTAGAAGAGCGGCGGGAAAGAGGGATGGACGGAGGAAAAAATAGTGAGATCATAATAGGGATTTTTTTCAAGTGTGAAGTGTTTGGCGGGAGCTGAGGCGAGGGTGCGACCTGTCCTGTGCTCTCCTTTGCCGATTTCAGATTAAAACACCTCAAGTGGTCGCTCCTTGTCCTTCCTTCAATCTGGCTCCCCTCTTAGCCTCTTTCATCAGCAGTAAAACCCTTTTCTCTCTCTCTCTCTCTCTCTCTCTCTCTCTCTCTCTCTCTCTCTCTCTCTCTCTCTCTCTCTCTCTCTCTCTCTCTCTCTCTCTCTCTCTCTCTCTCTCTCTCTGTTTAGTCGTACCTCATATATTTTTGGTTGTGTTTGCCAGTGTGTGTGTATTTACGTGTGTGTTTGTGTGTGTGTGTGTGTGGTGTGTGTATGTGTATGTGTGTGTGTGTGTGTGTGTGTGTGTGTGTGTGTGTGTGTGTGTGTGTGTGTGTGTGTGTGTGTGTGTGTGTGTGTGTGTGTGTTGTGTGTGTGTTGTGTGTGTGTGTGTGTGTGTGTGTGTGTGTGTGTGTGTGTCCCTGTTTTTTCCCATTACCTAAAACTGCATACATATTTCCTCCCCTCCTTCCTTCCCTCTTTCCCCGTTCTTTCTTCTCCTCTTCCTGCTTCTGCTTCGGTGATGTTATTCAGTCAACCATTTACTTCAGTTTTTCTTCTTCTAAGTGAAAACGAAAAAATAACAACGAAGAAAACAAATACACGGAAGAGGCTGCGTTCTTTTTCATCGTTTTTCTTTCTGTTCCCTTTTTTCCTTGTGCTTTTTCCTGCTTCTCATATCACCACCATCATCATTGTTTTTATCATAGGCGTTAGCATTCACCATGTCATTATTATTCTCAGCACCTTTTTTCTTTCATTCTTTTCTTATTTTTTCTCCGTACATGTCTTTTATATATCTATCTTTTATAAGAAATTTGTGTGTCCACTTTTAGAGAAGCATACATAATAAGTTTTAAGAATAGTTTCACATACATTGTGTAACTTTAAGCCTTATCGTAATGTTGTTTAAATTAAAAAAAATAGAAAACCCCCAGACACTACAGACAGAGCAGCAGCATTAGATCACCCGTTTTAAAGGTATCAAAGACTTTTTTAGGATCAAGTATCGGTAGACTTTGAGAAGGTTGTCAGCGGACCCTACATAGCATTTTCTCCTCACTTCTGATCTACCTCCTCATCCTTTCACTACATAAGGCACTACAAGATCCTCGGCCTCCCAGACTGCTGTAGTGACGTGTAGGGTCAGGTCGTTGAGGCGTCTGGGTCTTTTGATGGTGGACTCTAGAATACTTGGTAGATAATGACCTTCTTTGACCTTTTCCCTATTTTCCAATCATAATTCAAGATCTCTCGAAGTTGGAGCATCAGGTCACCTCAGTAATTAAACAGGATTTCGTTTTTTCATGTATTTTTTCGTATGTTTTCTGTCAAAGGATCGTCATAATTTTTCATCATATTTTTTTTTTTTTTTTTTTTTTTTTCCATCACAAGGAACTGGCCAAGGGCACAACAAAAATGGGTAACACAAAGCCCGCTTAGTTGCCAGTCCCTATAAAGAAGACAGTAAGAGAATAAAATAAAAAAGAGGGGTGAGCCAATTTAGTTCGGGAGGTGTCTTGTTACTCTTCTTTTGAAAAGATGTAAATCATAGGAAAGTGGAAAAATAGAAACAGGAAGAGAGTTCCAGAGTTTACCAGTGAAAGGGATGAAAGAGTAAAGATACTGATTAACTCTTGCATTAGGAAGATGGACAGAATAGGGTGTCTTATACACTCTTTTCTATATTTTAGTGTCTTATACGCTCTTTTCTTTCGTATGTGAAAAAAATTTAGCTTGGTTCCCTAAGTGCCACGGAAGCTAAGTATTATGGGAAAGAAAAGAAGAAAAATAAACATAATAGCCTACAGGCGCTATAGGCTTCAACGTAAAAAAAAAAAAAAAATACCAAGGAAGCAGCCGGTGATTGGGCAACGCGACGATGTTGTCACTTCAAACGAGGCTTTGATATAAGGATTTGCAACACCCTTATCCTTTCACCACCCTACCTATACCTGCCCCTTCTTATACCCCTCCCGCCCTTCCCTGCCCTGCCCATCACTGTTGAGGGCACTTGATGGAGACAGACTGTATAGCACGGGAAAAAAAGCAATGCAGTATTTTGTGAAGTGTAAAATTCAAGATGAAACATAAGCTAACAACGGTGATAATGATAATAGTAAATGATAATACAAATAGTTATCATTGTTATTATTGTTAGTAATAACAGTGATAATTTAGAATTGGTAGTAGTATTAGGGTTATCATCGTTATTATAATTATTAATTCTATTACTAGTGTTTATTACTAGACATTATTATTATTATTATCATTATTATTATTTATATTACTATTATTATCATTATTATTATTTATATTACCATTATTATCATCATCTTTACTGTAATCATCATCATTGTCATCATCATCAGTGTTGGCGCGTTACTGGCTAGGTGATGCAAGCCATGAATTGCGTATCTTCGCCACACAATTTTACACACTGGAAAAGATTAGCGTGTGTTGCGACAGTGTGTGGCGAGGTGAGGGTTTGTTTTGTGACCCCATCCCTCCCCGCTGCTCCCCCCACCTCCCAACATCCCTTCTCCCCTTCCTTCTAAGCCAAGGCCTCTCCTAACTCTCCTTCCCTCCCCTCTCACACTTGACCCATCCACTCCATTCTCCCCTTTCCATTTCGCACCTCCCTTTTTTGTTATTCCTTCACTCACCCCTTTCTTCTTCCCTATTCCTCCTCCCATCACCCTTCGTACCCCAGCTTCAATTTGTTTCACCCATGCATCATGTAGTACAGACAGAACAGCTTCCTGCACCTTCTCCTCTTTCTCACCCCCCACATCACCCCCCTTTTCTCCCCCACCTTCCTTCTATCCTGTACCCCCAACACAGCAACACCTCAAACATGCAGCAACACCGGAAGTCCTCAACACCTGCCCTTACCCTCACCTTTAAATACACCTCTTCTACTATCTTAAGTGGACTTTCATCACCTAAAAATAAAGTATGTTTCCTATTTTTTCTTTTGTTACTCAAGACTAAAGTGTGTAACTATTCTATATGACTTTATAAATATGTATACTATCTTTACTATAACTATAACTATAACCACTACCTACTAACTATAACTAACTTAACTACAACTTATACCCTTCCTGTTCTCTGTCGTCATGCACCATCACAACCACTACTACCACCACTACAACCACCACTACCATAAACAGCCACAGCCATGAACACAATTGCCAACATTAACCTCACTAACGTCACCATGCCTCTTTCAGCCCCACAAATGAGCTTATTTCCACTAAAAGCCCTGCAATCAAAGCTATCATGGACAACTTAATTGGCCGTAACTTAATCGTCCTACTCATCCACCGTTTTGTCGCTATTATCACATGGAGAGAGAGAGAGAGAGAGAGAGAGAGAGAGAGAGAGAGAGAGAGAGAGAGAGAGAGAGAGAGAGAGAGAGAGAGAGAGAGAAGAGAGGAGGAGAGAGAGAGGAGAGAGAGGAGGAGAGAGGATTGCGAGATAAGAGGAGAGAGAGAGAGAGAGAGAGAGAGAGAAAATAAAACTCACTGAATTTAACTTTAGGAATGTGTACCCAGAAGTAAGATATATTGACGTTTAAAAATATAACTAAGAGTTCTTAGAAAACAAAATTCTCTCTCTCATCTCCTCTCTCGTCTCTCTCCTCTCTTCTCTCATTCTCTCTCTCTCATCCCCCTTCTCTCTCTCATCTCCTCTCTCCGTCTCTCTCTCTCTCTCTCCTCTCTATCTCCTCTCTCTCTCTCTCTCTCTCCTCTCTCTCTCTCTCGTCTCTCTCGCTCGTCTCTCTCTCCTCTCATCTCTCTCCTCAACTGGGACTCATTATTCCGCTCCCTGCTCTCCCTCTCTCCTCCTCCTTTTCCTCCTCTCCTCTCCTCTCCTCCTCTTCTCTTGTTCCTCTTCATCCTTCCCTCTCTTCTTGTTTACTCTGCCTTATCCCTTTTGCTTAATTCATTATATTTAGCCTTTCAGCAGGGTTTTTTTTCTCTTCCTTTCTTTCTTTATGCCACTCGCTCACTCATTTCCCCCTGTACCCTTTCTCTCTCTTTCTGTCTGTCTTTCTTTCTTTCTCTCTCTTTCTGTCTGTCTTTCTTCTTTCTCTCTCTCTCTCTCTCTCTCTTTCGTCTCCTTCTCCTCTCTCTCTCTCTCTCTCTCGTCTCTCTCTCCTCTCTCTCTCTCTCTCTCTCTCTCTCTCTCTCATCTCTCTCTCTCCTCTCCTCCTCTCGTCTCCTCTCTCTCTCTCTCTCTTTCTCATCATCTCTCCTTTCAACTCATCTCTCAATCTCTCTCTTCTCTCTCTCTTCTCTCCTCCCGTCTTCTCTCTCTCTCTCTCATCTCTTTCCCCTTCTCCTCTCTCATCTCTCTCTCTCTCTCTCTCTCTCCTCACTCACGTATTTTTGCCTCTTAAGCGTTATCATATCCCTTCTGTGTCTCCTTTTTCCTTCACTTGCAAGGATATTAACTCCTTTCTCTCTCCCTAATGCTCTTTACTATTCAGGATTATTTCTCTCTCTCTCTCTCTCTCTTTCTCTTTCTCTCTCTCCCTCTCTCTCTGTTTCTCGGGTGGGGCGGGGGGTCATGAGGGGCGTTGCTTTACTCTGGCTGCCATGTTTGACCTTGTGTGAAGTTGGGGGAGGTAGGGGGAGGGATCACGCTGGTACCCCCTATTTCCCCTCCCCCTTCCCTTCCCTTTGCATCCCTTTCAAATTAACTTTCCATGACACCTCCTTTCTTTCTTTCCTATTCTAATCTCTCTCTCTCTCTTTCTCTCTCTCTCTCTCTCTCTCTCGTCTCCTCTCTCCCTCTCTCTCTCTCCTTCCTCTCGTCTCTCGTCTCTCCTCTCTCTCGTCGTCCTCTCTCTCTCTCTCTCTCTCTCTCTCTCTCTCTCCAAAAGAAACCTACTGGATGGGATGGCGGTTCTTAAAGGCAATGTATTAATGCATACATTAATTCACGTGTCTAGATCCAGTTTCTGTTGTGTCCTTGGTGGATGCTGTGTCTGGCTGATCCCACACAGGTATACGGGTCATATTGGGTGGGTGAGGTGGTGGTGGATTTACGATGGTGGTGGGTTAGGTGGGCGGATGTGGGATGAGATTGGTGGGCTGAGATTGTTGGGATTGGGCGGATAGATGGCGTTGGTGGAGGGTCTTCTTGCCGAACTTCACCGATTGGAACTAAGACAAAGGGCTTAAGTTATGTATGACTTCAGTGCGGTATTTTCCCTTGATGTTGTGCTTGTATTAGGCTCTCTTGGTCTCTTACAGCACTAATTTGACTTTTCTTCCATATCCACCTTGCGCTTTCAATTTTCAGTTCACCCAAATGTTTTCTCGTTCTTTTACTACACCTTACTATTTATATATATTTATCACTACTATACTTTTCCCACTACACTTTATATTTTACACTACTATTTATCACATTTAACCTGCTTTCATTTATGGTTTTATTACCAAATATAATGCTCACTGAGGAACGTTATTTCATGGCATGCAGGGTGTAGCTGTCTCTTATTTACTTATTAGTGTTCATGCCTACTAACTGCCTTGCTAGTAGCCACGTGAAGGCTGGTTAAAGGGCTGCCAGAGAACCCCTCCCTTGCTTTAGTACTTGAGTTCATTCCCTCATGTCTATATATTGTGTTGTTGTTTTTCCATTATGCCTTCGGGTGAGTATAGAATTATTATTATTATCATTATTTACTTCCTTCTCCACGGGGTCA
>JACEEZ010001977.1:20000-32500 GCA_016584305.1 Chionoecetes opilio | reverse complement strand
TGAGGACGACACCCGCACTGCGTTGTTGTTGTTGTTGTTGTTGTTGTTGTTGTTGTTGTTGTTGTTGTTGTTGTTGTTGTTGTTGTTGTTGTTGTTGTTGGTCATTGTGTTTGTAGATGTTTAAAATTCTGATACGCGTTATTCTGGCATTGCATAATTGTGACCCCAGAATCCATCCCTTTTACTGCGGAGGTGCGTTCAGTTTCCATTATTTCATATCATATTTATTCATCCAACGTTTCCTTTTTACTAGTATGTTCTTTTACAAAATAGATAATACTTCTTCTCGTGCTTGATAATGACTGACCTACTTGAATTACGCTCAGCTGCCACCAAGAAGTTGATAGTTTTTTTCAGATTTTTGCACCCTCATGAGATGTGCTTTCCAGGATGGGTTCATGAAGTACGATTCACTGACGACATTCTTAGCTTTCTACCTGAATGTTGTCCTCCCAGATGCTCGACCTTGCGCTGCATATGTCAAAAGGATGTGACATAATCTGGCACAAATCTCTTGTTTCGAAAGCACCTTCTTCAGCTCGTAGCCTTTGTTCTACTTCAAATCCTAGCCTCCTTTTCGTCCGGTTTTTTTTTCTGTATATAAAAAGCAAGGTTGGTCATGAGCCATGAAATACCTTATTTGTCTCTTGCACAAGAACGTGGCTAAAGGATACCTATATTATATTAAGCATAAAAGCACATGGTCATTGATTTGGTAGTTCAAGGCAAGATTAGATAATACATTTCATGCGCCGCCACAATTTCGTCACATCACGTAATGCAGTGAATAATGTAGTGGCGTGTCATTAATTCCCTAAAAACTGCGATCATGTGGCAGTAAGGGAGGCGAGGCTTAAGACCATCATGACTCAGAGCTGCTCGGAAGTCATAATAGAATGTTGTTAATCTGAGTGTAGGCACGCATGAGGAGGATGAAAGGCCGTCATCTTGAGGGATGCGGCGACGAAATACGTATGTGACGCAGACACGAACACGCGGCTGAGGCGACACCCACCACACACGTTTTTATTCCTCTAAAATCCCTATGATACAAACCAATAAATTTTATTGAACGGCTTTCCTTTCACTTGGAATGATTTTCTTTTCCTGTTTCTGGGTAAGAGTTTAGTATTTACTGGAGACATTTATCCCCTTACCACCTTAATAGCATGTTTATATTCACTCGATTTTGTCTCATTCCTCCGGCGAGTTTTCTTTACATATATTACAAAAAAATACATCATCAATATACAGCGTCTGGCAAGCAAGTCATCTTACGGGACGGAAACCTGACGTAATAGATGACTGATTTTTTTCTTACTTTCTCTGTATTTTTTTCTCACTCACTCATACTCGGACCACCACCACCACCACCCTAACCACCACCACCACCACCACCACCACCAACCACCCCCCCACCCCACCACCACCACCACCATCACCATCATCTCCCCCACCACCACCACCCCCACCACCACTCTCCACCACCAAAACCCCACCCACCACCACCACCACCACCACACCACCACCCAACCACCACTACCAAAACCACCCCACCACCACCACCACCACCACCACCCACCACCACCACCCACCCACCACCAACCCACCACCACCACCACATCCCCCATCACCACCACCACCACCACCACCACCACACCACCACCACCACCACCACCACCCCCAAAACCACCACCACCACCACCACCACCCCCACCCACCACCACCACCACCACCACCACCACCACCATTATCTCCACCATCCACCACCACCCACCACCACCCACCACCACCCCACCCTAACCACCACTACCACCACCACCACCACCACCCACCCCATCATCTCCACCATCACCACCACCACCACCACCACCACCACCACCACCACCACCACCCACCACACCACCCCCACCACCACCACCCCCACCACCCAACCCCAAACCACCACCCCCAAACCACCACCACCACCACCACACCCACCACCCACCACCCACCACCACCACCACCCACCACCCCACCACCCACCCCACCACCACCACCCCACCACCACCACACACCCCCCACCACCCACCACCCACCACCACCACCATCATCTCCACCATCACCACCACTGCTTCGTGTCTACAGGTGATCGATGGCCGCCCTTTGTCTCCCACGAGTTTTAGTTTTTGCCGCAAGTCTCGTGTCTGGCGGTGGCCTGTATGACTGATGGCCGAAGGAGGGAGGCAAGGAGGGCACATCAGGGAGAGGAAAAGGCTGACTAACCATAGAAATTAGAACGGAAGATGGGGGAAAAAATAATGCACGAGGGCAAAAAAAATAATCTGAAATAACATATGGCGTGTTGGAGTGTGAGGGAGGAGGAGGAGGAGGAGGAGGAGGAGGAGGAGGAGGAGGAGGAGAAGGAGGAGGCGTAGAAGCTGTAGATGGTGAAGGAGGAAGAGGAGGAGGAACAGGCCCGGTCATTATGTTTTTATGTGGTCCTTAGTTTCACTTTTGTTTCGTCCAAGAGAAAATGTGATCGTTTGGGCGAATACTGATTAGTGGATCGAGGGCCGGACAGGATATCAGCTGGCAGAACTATGTACGTAATAGCAGCTTGTTGGCTTAGCTATTCATTGCTAGCATCCTTTCCCCCTCCCTACTCTCTCTCTCTCTCTCTCTCTCTCTCTTCGCTCTCTCTCTCTCTCTCTCTCTCTCTCGCTCTCTCTCTCTCTCCTCCTCTCTCTCGCTCTCTCTCTCTCTCTCTCTCTCTCTCTCTCTCTCTCTCTCTCTCTCTTCTCTCTCCTCTCTCTCTCTCTCTCTCTCTCTCTCTCTCTCTCTCTCTCTCTCTCTCTCTCTCTCTCTCTCTCTCTCTCTCTCTTTCGTTGCTATGTCGTGTCACAGTCATTTGAGAAGCCGCGTCATGCTACCTTGAGGCTCCAAATCAGACTGGACCACCGCCGTCGCCGCCCCGCCAGCCATCCCGACGAAGTAACGGAATGAGAAGTGAGACAAATAGCTTGGTACCGAAACACCAGTGATACGTATCAGGAAATTAATGTTTGTGACCTGTGAGGTGTTGAGGGAATATTTTAACTGGGGAAGAGAGAGAGAGAGAGAGAGAGAGAGAGAGAGAGAGGGGAGAGAGAGAGGAAGAGAGAAAGAGAGAGAGAGAGAGAAGAGGGGAGAAAAGAGAGAGAGAGAGAGAGAGAGAGAGAGAGGACAGCGCAAAGAACTTATGGGAACAAATTGAGCATGATTTGATATGAGCATGAGCTACCTACCTCACCCAGCAGTGAGCTGGGTAGGTAGGTAGGTGGTAGGTAGGAAGGGGGAGCGAGGGAAAGGGGAAAAGGGCCAGGTAGGGGGAAGTGCGGTGGGTAAGGGCGTGGTGCTATGGCCGGGAAGGGAAGCGTGGTCTTTGTAAGGGAATGGGCGGTGGGGGAAGGGGAAGGGAAGGGGGGAAAGGGGAGCGTGTGATCTTTGAACTATGTGTTGGCCGGATCTGGTGGCCACAAGGCTCGGTCATGGGGTCCTGTGACTCTACTACTACTACTACTACTACTACTACTACTACTACTACTACTATTACTACTACTACTTATACTACTACTACTACTACTACTACTATTACTACTACCACTACTACTACTACTACTACTACCTACTACTACTACTACTACTACTACTACTACTACTACTACTGCTACTACGTTACAGGAACTACCTCGTGCAGGTCTCACGGCCTCTTGTAGCTTTCTAATTTTTTTATGTACTGCTACTACTACTACTATTACTACTACGAATACTACTACTACTACTACGAATACTACTACTACGAATACTACTACTACTTCTCTCTCTCTTTCCTCTCTCTCTATCTCTATCTCTCTCTCTCAGTCCCAACATGTTCGCAGCTGGAGTTAAAGGAATTGCATCTTTTTTGTTATGAGTGAATGAATGAGATGCTTGAGATGGATGCAGGAGATAGGAGGCGAGGCTTGCAGATGATTGTGAGGGTCGTGAGTGTCGTCCAGGTGGTGTCCAGTGTGAGAGTTGTGTGCTGTGATGGTGTGCTGGACGGCGAGAGGGTATGACGATATAGAAAGAAATTAATTGTTGATAAGTAAACGTTTGAGTTTCTACATGAACAAGGAATAGTTATCGACGCATGTTTCGCTTCATTATTGTTACTATTATTGTTATTATCATTTTTACCGTCGTTGTTATTGTTATATAAATCTTATTTTTATATATTTATTATATCTTTTTATTTATTTTATTATTATTGTTATGATATATTACCATCAATAGTTATATTATCATTACTATCACAATGTAATCATATGTGTTATTGCTTCATTATGATTATTATCATTATGATGTTATTCTTGTTATTGTTACTGCCGCAGCTGTTGTTCCACCTGTAGCCTCTGATTTACTATCGCTGGCCATAAACATACCGTTGCATGGCTTATTGAAGGTCAGTCACGGTACACAGACACAGACACACCCACACTCACCCCCCACACACTCACCCCACACACGCACATTCTCACCCCCCATCATATTATATTGATTTGATTATTTATTTACATATTTATTTCTATTATTCATTTTTATTTCTATATCCATTTTTTGTATCTAGATTATGATACGTATTCATTAGCTATTGTCTCATCGATGAATGTACTATCTTTCATTTTGGTGTCTCCGAATGACAAATGTTTATTCAAATTCGTGTTTGGGTCCCGTCATGCAGTTTGCCATTATATGTGACATCGATAATTAATGATATTCAGTACGTCCCTTGCAACCCCCTCATGCAGCGCCCCCTTGCAACCCCCCCACATGTAGCCCCCTCATGTGACAACCCTCCCAGTCTCCCATGTGCACCGCCCCCCCTTCCCCCTAGTCTTCCTTTGCATAACCTGACATCCGCCATATGTAGCCTCCCTCCCTCTGCCTCACATGTGTATTCTATTCAATATTAATGGACATGCGATTATTATGTAATAGTAATGATATAATAGTAATGATATTTTAGTGCGGATAGCATTATATTTTAGTGTTAGTTACTAATTGCCAGCGTTGAGTTAATTTTACTTTTTGGACTACAGTTATAAAACTGTACATGTATAAGTATGTATATGTGTATTATGTTCTGCTGTGGTCAATAAAACTATCTATCTATCTATCTATCTGTAGCTGAACCTCTATCGCATGTACACGTATCACCTCACCCAGTCTTTATGTGTCGCCCCCAGACCCAGACACTGTGTTCTGTTCCCCTCCCTCCTCCCCCGGCAGCCCCCTGAGTTACCCGGTACACCCAATACCCAGGGGACGCGGGGGAACGGGGGACAGGGGCACCAGGGGGCATTAATAAGCAAGGGAGGGAAAAAATACAGTATCAGACAACAATTGTGGTGAGAAGTGTATCTCTCTTTCCCCTCCTCCCTCCATTCTTCCCTCCCTCCGTCCTGCCTCCCTCCTTGTTCTACCACTTTTTCCCTCTTCTCTCTACCCTCTTCCCTCCTCCCTCCCTGTGTAGCATTTTTCCCGCCTTGCATCATCCCTCTTATTCCTTTTTATTTATTATTTTTCGACCGATCATCTCCCTTCCATCATTGTCTGCTCGACCCTTTATTTTCCCTTTTTTCCCCTCTTCCTGCTGTCTTAACGCATCGCTTTCCCCTCACTTCACTTCCTTTGTTACAATTTAGTAACTTATCTCTCCCTCTCTTCTCTCCCTTTCTCCCTCTTTCTTTCTCTTCTTCCTTAACTTTGTCAACCCTCTTCTTCCAGTCACAGTATGCTCTTGCTTTCTCTTTCTCTCTTCCTATTTTTATCATTTTATTCTTTCGTCATTCATCTTTCCATTCTGTCGGGTATTTTTCAGTTTTTTCACTCAATCATTCGTTCATTTCCATCCTTTCTTCTATTCTTTCTTTATCTACCGATCTTTCTCATCCATTTCGGTATTATAATTCTTCCCTCCATCCATCATGTGATTCTCCTCCCCTCCTCCTCCTCCTCCTCCTTTTCTGTTTCTTTATCTTCTTCCTGCTTCTCACTCTCTCTATCTCTTTTTCCCCGCATTTTTCTTACTCTTCATTTTCTGATTATCAAGGTCCATCCTGTAATTTCGCTTTTATAACTTCTTTACTTATCAAATACATTTCCTTTATTCTTCTCAGAGTACATATTTTGTTTGACCTTCATATAATAATTCATTTTATGTTATTTTCTGTATGGATATCTGTGTCTCATGTCTATCTGGTTACCTATATGTCTATCTTAGATTTCTCTGTTTTCTGTCTGGCTCTCTCTCTCATTCTCTCTCTCTTTCTCTCTCTCATTTACCCCGTACATTAAGCAACAATTAACTCTCGGTGCAGTACTAAACAGAAAGCATTGTAACTCGCCCAGATTTTAACAGAGGAAGAGGTGGGCAGCGCTATAAGGGAGTAAGGGAGGCTGCAGAAGGTTGATTGCTTATGCCAAGTTTGGAAGCTTTATTGCAACACTGGCCTGACGCTGCAACATTCTGGGCTGTATATGTGCGTTTGTGTTTTGTGTGGTGTGTGTGTGTGGTGTGTGTGTTGGTGTGTGTGTGTGTGTGTGTGTGTGTGTGTGTGTGTGTGTGTGTGGGTGTGGGGTGTGTGTGTGTGTGTGTGTGTGTTTGTGTGTGTTGTGTGTGTGGGGGTGTGTGTGTGGTGTTTTGTGTGTGGTGTGGTTGTGTGTTGTGTGTGTGGGGTGGCGGTGAGGGTGGTCGCATTGTTTTTGGGGTGGAGGGGTGGAAGGAATGAAGGAAGGGGTGTGGAGAGGTTAAAGGAGTTGAGGAGGTGAAGGTGGAGGTGCACTGATACCTTGGCAAAGAAATGATCTCCCCCATATAGGGTGTGATATCAGATAGACGCAGGTAATACTATGTGACTTGATAGAGGAGAGAAGGGCAGGGCGTGGATGGTGATGGAAGGAGGTGGTGGAGAGAGGGAAGTGGAGGAGTAGGAGTGTAGAAGAGAGGAGTACCTATATAGGGATGTCTACTAGTTATTACCTTTGCAATAGAGGAAGGGTGTAGCCAAGGTGTGTATAGGGGAGATAGTGTTGGACTAATAAGGGTGATGGTAGATGTGTGTTTTTTATTCTATCTTTTCTTACACACGTCTTAGTATATATGTGAAGAAAAAGAAGCAATTTTACCTGTATCATTACCTTCTTGTGACCAAATATGTTGTTTACATTTTACTGTTGTTGTTTTTTACGTCAAAGGATGACTAGCCAAGCGTTACAAAGAAAATAAGAAAAATGTGAACTTTGCTGACTGCGGTGCTGTAAATTAAAAAAAGTGAGAGAGCTTGTAAAGGGCAAGATGACTTTAGTGCAAGGGTCTTTTTGTACTTGTGCTGGTGGTGGTGATGATGGTGGTGGTGATGGGTATCTGTTTGTTATAATGAATGCATATGTGTGGTTGTGTGTGTGTGTGTGGTTGTGTGTGTGTGTGTGTGTGTGTGTGTGTGTGTGTGTGGTGTTGTGTGTGTGGTTGTGGTGTGTGGTGTGTGTTGTGTGTGTTGTGTGTGTGTGTGTGTGTGTGTGTGTGTGTGTGTTTTCAGATTATCTCTCATTAATCTATTCAGTTGTTATCTATATAGGTCTGTGTGGTTGATATTTTGCTCGTTTATATGATACCTTATTATCTGCTATCCATTATACCTTATTAGTATCTCTTATTATCTACATATCTCAGCCTATCATGCAATCAGCTTCACCCAGTGTGTTATAGTGGCGTAACCTTGGTGTTAGCGAGCAGGTATTACGCACAAGGTGATGGCTCCTGTGACGCAGCTACACGGGCGGGGCTCATCTGTTCATCTCATCTGCAACACGTGGATCGCTTCAGACAACCAGACGGGGCGTAAAAAAGTGACGCGCTTTTACTACTACTTCGAGGCTCAAACTTTGCTACTCATCCCACTCATTACCCGCCTCCTGTCATCGCCACTCACTCTACGCCATACTCCACCTACCCACACTCCACACCCGGTTGTCCTTGCTCACTCCACGCCCCTCACTCTACTCTTGTTCTCTCCATTCCATGCTACTATCATCCATTCCTCGCCTCTTACTCCTGCTTACTCCCACTCACTCAACTCATTACTCTTCCCTCATGCTCTCTCCACTTCCCTCATTCCACGTTCTGCACCTGCTCATTCCCCTTTAGTCCACAAACTGGTCTTACTCCTGCTCACTCCACGCCACTTACTCCACGTCCTGCCTCTCCAGCTCACTCCACGCCTCGCCTCCATCAGTCCATCACCCACTCCCCGACTCTCTACCATATATATATATATATATGCGCTTAGCCACGACCTCCCTCTTCGTGATCAGGATGGGGCGGTGAGGTGGGCGTGGTGCTCGGGGCGTGGGGTACGTAAGTAGGGCACGTCGAGTGGGCATGACTGGCTGGGCGTAGTTTGGGGCGTGGGTCGAGGGCGTGCCCGTGGGTTATTGAGTAACAAGAGGAACCCCGCCTGTGTTGACGCTTAAGGGCGCGGCTATGCTATTTACAGCACCGACACTGTGCAAACTATTCCTTGCGTCGCCCACACCGGGATGAAGGAATGACGCAACAGTAGCTCCTGTGTGTGTGTGTGTGTGTGTGTGTGTGTGTGTGTGTGTGTGTGTGTGTGTTTTAGCAATATTTACCTGTTTTTTTCCTTTTTTTCAGGTGAGCTCATCTTGGCGAGTTGTAGGAAGGAGCAGCTCAAGGTAAAGAAGGATTTACTGTTTCTGTTTACCTTTCTCTCTCTCTCTCTCTCTCTCTCTCTCTCTCTCTCTCTCTGTCTCTCTCTCTCTCTCCTCTAGTCTCGTCTCTCTCTCTCGTCATCTCTCTCTCTCTCTCTCTCTCTCTCTCTCTCTCTCTCTTCTCTCCTCTCTCTCTCTCTCTCTCCTCTCTCTCTCTCTCTTCTCTCTCTCTCTCTCTCTCTCTTCTCTCTCTCTCGCTCTCTCTCTCTCTCTCTCTCTCTCCTCTCTTCTCTCTCGTCTCTCTCTCTCGCTCTCCCTCATCTCTCTCTCTTCTCTCTCTCCTCTCTCTCTTCTCATCTCTCTCTCTCTCTCTCTCTCTCTCTCTCTCTCTCCTCCTCTCTCTCTCTCCTCCTCTCTCTCTCTCTCTCTCTCTCTCTCTCTCCTCTCTCTCTCTCTCTCTTCTCTCTCTCTCTCTCTCTCTGTACGTGACACCTACCTATATATGGGCCCATCCAATTACCTTTTAACCTTCCTGTCTGTGTTGTATGACCACCTCTCCCTCTACCAAGCCTTATTCTCCTCCTTCCCTATCCTCTTTCCTCACTCTCCCTTCTTTCCACCGTTCTCCTACGTCTTCTTCCTTCCTCCTATCTTCCATCCTTCCATCCTTCTTTTCCTCCGCCCACACACTCCGCTTTGATCTCCCGCCCATAACCATCGGCTCTGTAATGTCACCTTGATCGTGGTTTGGGTTTCTTCTTCCTCTTCCCTCCTCTTCCCTTACATTCTCTCTACTTCCCTTTCCTCTTTTCCCTTCCTCGCCCTTTTTTTCCCTTTCTTAAACTCTACAAAGTCCCCTTTATTTTTTTATGTCATTTTCTGCTTCTCATGTGACTTCGCCTCCTTTTTTGCCACATTTTTTCCCCTTCCTGTTTCTCCGCCTCCTTCTCCCCCTCTTCCTTCTGTCATCTAACCCTTCCTCCTATCGGTTGACCTCCTCCCTGACTCCATATCCCCCCTTGTATCTACCCTCGTCATCTACCCTTTACCTCCTCCTCTTTCTCTTCCTCCTCCTCCCCTTTCGGGTTTCCTTTTCTGCCCCAGGAAATCCCACGTCTTATTCTCCTGTTTTTGTGTACATGTTTTCTTCTCTTCTCCTTCATCCGATTGGTGTTTGTTTAATATATTATCTTTTCCTTCTATTTACCTCCTGGTGCGTAATACACCGGGTGTTGTTGTTGCTGTGGTTCTTTGTTATTGTTATTGTTGTAGTTGTTGTGATTGTGGCTAGGAGTGGTGGTTTGGGTGTTGCGCTGTTGTTTTTTTCGGCATATGTTGTCCTCATCGTGGTTGATAATAATCGTTATATTCATTATTATTTTGATGATAATGATAGTAACCATTATGTGGTGGTGTGGTGTCTGTGTGTGGTGGTATACTCCTTGTGTGGTGGTGTGGTGTGTATATTCCTTCTGTTGCGGTGTGGTGGCTGTGTGTGGTGGTCTAAACCTTATGTGGTGTGCACTTATGTGTTCCATGTGCCACTTGCGGCCTGGTGTGTGTGTCCGTGAGGCTTCGCTGCGCCACGTGCGGCTGTCGGCCTCAGTGACCCGCCTTGGCTGACGTGCGGGGTGGCAGCACTGAGGACACACACACGGGTAAAGCTGGCGATTTTGTTGACTCATCTATTTATTAATCTGTTATAATTAATTAATTATCCATTTTTGGAGGGGCTGCAGGGAAGAGTAGAGGGAGGTGGAGGCCGGGACTGGGCAGGGTCCAGGGCATAATGGCGGGCTGCTAATGTAAACTGCAAGGTGGGCGAGGAGTTGACGAGAGAGGAAACACAGAATGGACCACAAGTGACGATGCAACGCAGGACGAGCTGCACAGGAAGCTACGTGACTTGAGGGCAAGTAAAGGAAAGGGATATAAGTGTTATTGGTGGCCTGATTTAGAGTGTTGGTGATTGTTGATGGTGTGGAGTGTTGGTGGTGTGGTGGTTGGCACGTAAAGGTCGGATGCCTCATTGATCTGTAGTTTTGGGTGTGGCTGACTCTAAAGAAGTTTGTGGCGGCATTACCTAGGGCGGTGGTTGCACACTAGGAAATGATGTGGATGAATGGAGAGATGACTTGGGTTTCTCTTATAACCGATAAAAGTAAACATAATACTAATTATAGTAATCAATATTATTGTGATTATTTATTGAGACTGCGGTATTATTATTTCTACGCTAATTTTGTTATCTTAGGTTATCATGTTGTATCTGACTTACCTGTGATTGTGATTGTGGTTGTGATTACCTGTGATAACTAATATTTCACTTCGTCGTTACCTCTCCCTCCCTCCCCTTTGGTCTCCCCTCATCAGTGTCATCACTCAGCCTTCTCCGATCCTTCAATCCCTCACTACTCTTCCCTCACTCCTTCAATCCCTCACTACTCTTCCCTCCCTTCTTCAATCCCTTACTACTCTTCCCTCACTCCTTCAATCCCTCACTACTCTTCTCTCACTCCTTCAATCCCTCACTACTCTTCCCTCACTTCTTCAATCCCTTACTACTCTTCCCTCACTCCTTCAATCCCTCACTACTCTTCCCTCACTCCTTCAATCCCCCAATGCTCCTTTCATCACTCCCTCATGCTCACCTGCCGTCACATCCTTCACCGCAGACCTCACGCCCCTTACCCCACTTATACCATTTGCCCTTCCTGACCGGCCTGCCTCCTCCTCCTCAAAGCCTGATGTGCAAATTTCCTGCAACCCGGATATAGGCTCGGGTGCACTACCGGCTTCCGTGTGGCGGTGGCGGGCCGGAATGTCGCAAGTGTCCGTCCCTCCAGGTGCTTCTCGCTGACGTAACAAGTCCCGCCGTCTGTCGCTGCGTGTGTGGCCGAGCTGCGGCGATGCACGTACAGACGCTGCAATACCGGAAAAAAAACCCTACTAACCCCTGCTACCCCTCTACTAACCCCTGCTACGCCCTTACTAACCCCCTACCCCCCTACTAACCACCTCCTTACCCCCTGCTGCTATTACCACTACCCCTACCACCACCAGCAGCGAATGTCAACAGCTGCAACGTAATCATCAAGATTGCCACTAAATATGTTAATATTATCATGGCGAGAACAAGGTTAATAGAAAAAAAATCTTTGAGGCGCATAAATTCACAGCACTTGACATTACTCCTGCCCCCACCGCCACCGCCACCTCCACCGCTCCTGCTTACCCACACGTGGCGCAACAAAAAAAAGCAAAAAAAAGGGCACAACGCCGGGATATGACGCAATATCAAAACGTGACGCAACAATGCAACGTGACGCAACATCTTAACCTGACGCAACACCCAAACGTGACGCAACACAAAAACATGACGAGTAACGGAACGTCAACACGTGGACACAACACATTATACCAACACATCAACTCAAAAAATAACACAAAAATAATACACTCAGCATACCAGGATCGCGTAACACAACAGCTATGGAACAATACAAATGGCACGCTGGACAACCAACGCAGAACACGCAACACTCAGTACGCACCTCCGTCACCTGCCGCAACACATCGGCGGGGCGGAAGACGGCGCACGTGAAGGACAGGTGGGGTAACGCGCGTAGTACCGTCAAGGCGGCGGCGGGACAGCGTATAGTAATCCCCCTGAAACGCATGTCCACCTTAATTGCGCACCTGAGGCAGCCGAGGACACGTAGGAAAATCCAGAAAGCCTACTTGATCTTCTTCTCCTGCTACTACTA
>JACEEZ010001977.1:15000-17500 GCA_016584305.1 Chionoecetes opilio | reverse complement strand
CCTCTTTCCTGCTTCATTCTGGGGGGTTTCAGATTTGTTCCCTTTTTTACCATACTCTCCTAATCGCCTGTTTGCCCTCTTTTTTTTGGTGTTTATTTGTCTGTAATTGGGGATTAGTGTTATTTTCATTACTTTTTTCTTTTTCTTCTATTTTTTCATCAAGCTCCCCTCCTTCTCCTCTCTCCTCTCTCTCTCCTCTCTCTCTCTCTCTCTCTCTCTCTCTCTCTCTCTCTCTCTCTCTCTCTCTCTCCTCTCTTCTCTCTCTCTCTCTCCTCTCATTTTGCGGTCCTTCCTTAGGAGTTACGCTGCAGTTTGTCATGTTCTTAGAGAGAGAGAGAGAGAGAGAGAGAGAGAGAGAGAGAGAGAGAGAGAGAGAGAGAGAGAGAGAGAGAGAGAGAGAGACGAGTACGTATTTATGCAAATTTCAAAACTCTTATTATACAGGATCAAGACATTCCTGCTAATTTTCCTTTACTTATATTTTTACCTGGATTTTACCTATATTTTTTACCTGGCGTGTTAAAGTGGCAATTTAGTCTTACCTATTTCCTGGTTTAGCGGTCTTATCAGTCTCATTAATGTCTGTCATTGTGATGAAAATTGCGCATGTTTCCTGTTGTGTTTTATTTATTCACTTTTTGCACGGCTATGAATGCTATTGATGTCATTATTATTACTGTTGTTTTTGTTATGGTGATTGTTGTTGTGAGTGGTGATGGTGGCGGTTGTATAGCTTTTGTGATTGCTTTGTTGTCATTAGTATTGATGATGCTGTCCTTGTTATTCTTCCTTCACTTATTTTTTTAACTATTATTACCACTTTTTTTTTTTAACTATTATTACCACTTATTATTTTTGTCATCATCATTTTCAATATTGCAGTGGGAATATTCCATCTCTCTCTCTCTCTCTCTCTCTCTCTCTCTCTCTCTCTCTCTCTCTCTCTCTCTCTCTCTCTCTCTCTCTCTCTCTCTCTCTCTCTCTCTCTCTCTCTCTCTCTCTCTCTCTCTCATTTCACAAACGACAGAGGGGAGGGGAGCGTGTGATAGATAGAAAACTATACTCACTGATATTTAGGTCACCACACCCCCATCCCACCCTCACATCCCTCCACGACACCCCCTCTCTCTCTCTCTCACACACCACACACACACACACACACACACACACACACACACACACACACACACACACACACACACACACACATCCGTCCACAGATCACGTGAGCCCTCCACCCTTTCTACCTCATTGAGCCCACCTCCTCCTCCTCCTCCTACTCTCTCTCTCTCTCTCTCTCTCTCTCTCTCTCTCTCTCTCTCTCTCTCTCCTCTCTCTCTCTCTCTCTCTCTCTCTCTCTCTCTCTCTCTCTCTCCTCTCTCTCCCCCTTCCTCCCTCCCTCCCTCCCTCTCTCCCTTCTTCCCTTCGCCCACGTTTGGGAAGTTGCTCACTGCACCCGCTCTGCAGATGACGGTGGGTGAGGGAGGAAGGTTGGGGAGGAGGGTGGGAGGGAGGGTTGTCTGGTGGGAGGAAGAGAGAAAGAGAGGGTAAAAAAGGAGAGGGAGGATAAGAGAAAGAGGGTGAGGAGAAAGGGGATTTGAGAAAAGGATGATGCAGATGATGGTGCAATGCAAGCTTGTAAAGGAGTAGGTGGAGAAGAAGAAAAGAAGAACAAGAACATGAACAAGAACAAGAACAAGAACAAGAACAAGAAGAACAAGAAGAGGAATACAAAGGAATACAAAGGAAACACAAACAGCAACAGACCGATAGGTCCTTACAAGGCTGTTTGCTTTAACTACACTACACTAACTAGATAATAAGAGAGAAAGGATAGGAATAGAAGGCTCCCTCCCCACCCACCCATCCCTCCAGCCGAAGCTGGCCGGAAAAGAAGTGATACCATGCAATATAGAAAAACTGCATGGAATTTGTGAGGAAAGTTGAAAGCTGTAATCTATGGCTAACTACTACTAGTTTGTGGGGGTAGGTTTAGTGCTTGATAGATAGGTCATGTTATGTGTGTTTTGTAATGGTGTGAAGACAGTGTGGAGGTTTAAGGGTGGTGCGGCAGCCTTGCCTGGCGCTTTCTTGGGAGGCAGCAGTCAATCAGGCCCCAGCTCCGTTCAATCCACTGCGGATTGTGTACTTTCCATGTAGGTGCATTTCCGAGGAGTAGGAGAAGGAGGAATAGATGGAAGAATACGAAGAAAGAGAGTAATGATAATAACTACAACAGCAACACTACTGCTAATAATGACAATAATGATAATAATGTAAATTGAAAGAAATTATAATGGTGATAATAGTAATAAGATCAACAGCAAAAGGAGGAGGAGGAGGAGGAGGAGGAGGAGGAGGAGGAGGAGGAGGAGGAGGAGGAGGAGGAGGAGGAGGAGGAGGAGGAGGAGGAGAAGGAGAAGGAGGAGGAGGATGGAAGGGAAGGACACATGTGGGTATCTCAAGTTGATATCACTCGTAGGAAGAAGAGAGGCGCCAA
>JACEEZ010001977.1:0-7500 GCA_016584305.1 Chionoecetes opilio | reverse complement strand
ATAAGGATACAGAGAAGTTTCTCATTGTTTTCGCCATTGCTGCTCTCATTTCTCTTTCAGTCTCTCTGCCTATCTACATTTGTCAGCCGGCCTTTACTTACTTTGCATTACTGTTATCATTGTTTCGTCTCCAGTCTTACACTTTTTCCTCTTTTATCAAGGATTTTCTTTCTGTTTTCTTCTCAGCTTCCTTCACTTTCATACACACAAACATTTAAATTTATTGGAAGCTCAACTTTTTTTTCGTTTGATTTATCGTCCTCTTGCTTCTCCTCCTCTTCCTCCTCCACCTCCTCCTCCCCCTCCTCCTCCGCCACCTCCTCCTGGTAACGGTGCTCACCCTGACCATACTCTATCTAGGCAGCAACTGACAACTCCTTCCTCCACCCACTCCACTCCTCCCACCCCAAACAACTCCTCTCCCACCCACACACACACCACATCCTCCCTCCCACCTCCCTCATCCCCCGTCCCCCATCCACTCCTTTCGTCTTTAAGAACCTCAACAAAAAGAGTCAGAATCCCCTTCCCACCTCTTAAAACCCCTACTTCCCCGCGAAACCCCTTCCTCCACCCCCTCCACCCCCAACTACACTAATCGCTTCCGGGTCGCCGTGTAAATCATAAGAAGCGTGATTGGCCGTCTAGCGATTGTGTTTTGTGTCGTGGGAATAAGATCGACATGGTTTCCAATCCTTAGTATTATAGACGGTATTTCTAGAGTGTTTTTTGTTCATATGAAGAAAAAAGAAAAGCTGGATTGATATTTTTTTCTCGACCTTGAATCGTCCTCATTGGTCGTGTATTCGAGGTGAAATTCCTGAAGGTGTTGAATGTCTTAAATAAATGTTGGAAGAAAATAGGCGAAAATGTAAGAAAAAATGATAATTCAAGAAAAGAATAGGAGAGTTGTCGAGTCAAATTCCAGAGTCATCACGATTCGTACAACTCGGTGTGTGTTCGGAATCTCTGTCATCGCTTGCCTGTCTCTGCGGGGTTGGGGGGCGCAGCTTGAGCGATGTTGCGCGGCGGTGAGCGAACACTTGTGGTTAGGTCACCTTCACCCACTTTTAACATGTGGTCTGGAATTTCGAGCGAGAGAGAGAGAGAGAGAGAGAGAGAGAGAGAGAGAGAGAGAGAGAGAGAGAGAGAGAGAGAGAGAGAGAGAGAGAGAGAGAGAGAGAGAGAGAGAACGTATAGCTAGCTGTCTGTCATGGATAATAAGCTGCAGAATGAAACTCAAATTAATGCACATACTTCTGCATCCTGCTTACACACACACACACACACACACACACACACACACACACACACACACACACACACACACTTTTTGTTAAGGGTAATACTCCGTGGTGTAGGGGAAATACTCCGTGGTGTAGGGGAAGCACGCTCGGTTCACAACCGAGAAGTCCCGGGTTCGATCCCCGGGCGGAGTGGAAACAGATGGGTTGTTTCCTTAAAACCCGAACCCCTGTCCACCCAGCAGTGAATGGGTACCGGGTGTTAGCCGGGGTTTGTGACCTGCTCTCCGGGGTGCTGGCTTCGGCCAACACAAAGCACTAGGGATGAATGATAAAAATGTTGATATGGAGACGGGGCCACACGAGCATTGCTCTGACCCTGTAAAATACAACTAGATGAATACACACACACACACACACACACACACACACACACACACACACACACACACACACACACACACACACACACACACACACACACACACACACACACACACACACACACATGTAATACGTATGTGTGTGTGTGTGTGTTTCGGGAGGATGTAGGCGTTTACTCTTTCCATACATACACTTGCATCCTTATCTGCATGTATAGAGGTCAAAAGTAAGGCAAGTAATGTCACACACACACACACACACACACACACACACACACACACACACACACACACACACACACACACACACACACACACACACATATTCATTCCTTACATAGGAAATAATTGAGGGGCATAACGACCACCACCACCACCACCGTCAACAACAACAACAACAACAACAACAATAACAACACTTACGGGCTATAACCTGCCTCAATTACTATAAAATCAATACTTAGTAGAAGTGTACCGATTATATTTTTTCTCTCTCTCTCTCTCTCTCTCTCTCTCTCTCTCTCTCTCTCTCTCTCTCTCTCTCTCTCTCTTCCACCCTCATCCACCACCGTCGCTTCCTAATGTACATTAATGGACGATGATAATGGCGATTAACGCGAGGCAAATACCGAGATTACGGAAGAGACGCGGCGCTACTGCGGCTGAGGAAGACAGGGGGGGGGGGATTCTGGGAGGTAGGGAGAGAGGGAGGGGGCTGGGAGGGAAGGGAGGGAGGGTAGGCGGGGGCTGGGAGGGGGCTAGGAGGGAGGGGAGGCGTGGGCTGGGCGGAAGGGACAGAGAGAGGGCGGGATGGAGGGAGGAAAGGGTGGCGGTGGGGCAGGCGAGGGCGAGGAGGGAGGAGGGAGGAGGAGGAGGGTTGGGGTTGCAGGGAAGTACAAGACGAGGAGCAGACAAAAAAGGGCCGCGCACAAAGAAGAAAGAAGAAATAGATGGGAAGGAAACAGTTAAAGCAATTAGCGCAGATCGTGTTCTAGGGCAGTAAGGTAATAGTGAAAAAAAAGAGAAAGAAAAGGGGATGTAATAAAGGAAAAAATAGAAGACAGTAACCCAGTGAAATTTTCAGCGGTAATATTTAGTGGCAAGATGTATAACAGTTTGAAGTTTAAAGAATTTCTGTGAGTGGCCCATTAAAGTTGGTGTGATGAAAGAAAACTGGCCTGGAGGGAGAGCTTAAAGGACCACACGAGAACACTTGCTTCTCTTTAGGTCAGTGAGATACAGACAGACATGTGGGTAACGCCAGTCAGCCCGCCAGCCAGCCAGTCAATCAGCCAGCCAGTCAGTCAGTCAGTCAGCCAGTCAGCCAGTCAGCCAGCCAGTCAGCCAGCCAGCCAGCCAGTCAATCAGCCAGCCAGTCAGTCAGTCAACCAGTCAGCCAGCCAGCCAGCCAGTCAGCCCGCCAGCCAGCCAGTCAATCAGCCAGCCAGTCAGTCAGTGAGCCAGTCATCCAGTCAGCCAGCCAGCCAGTCAGCCAGCCAGCGAGTCAGCCAGCCAGCCAGCCAGTCAGCCAGCCAGTCAGCCAGCTAGCCAACCAACCAGCCAACCAGTCAGTCAGCCAGTCAGCCAGTCAACCATCACAGCGGGCAGGTCATCAAGACTCATCCACCCTCCGTTAGTCTTCGGGCGTGTGACCTCAATTTGCTTGCCATGTGTCGGGTCATTTGTTTGTTTGTTTGCACACACACACACACACACACACACACACACACACACACACACACACACACACACACACACACACACACACACACACACACACACACACACACACACACACACACACACACACACACACACACACACACACACACACATTTAATTGAAGAAAAATAAACAGAATAGCAACTAAACGGAATATTTATGATACTAACAACAACAGCAACTACAACAACAGCAACAACAGCTACAACAACAACTACAACAACAACAGCAACTACAACAACAAACGCAACTACAACAACAACAGCATTTACAACAACAACACCTACAACAACAACAACTACAACAACAAAATAGCACGTAATGGATGACCCCCTACCTCTACCTTGCAAGTTAGCATTAGCGTGGCAAGGCGGAGTTAGAAAAACTAGGGTAGTAATTATAGTGTGGGGCGAGGCGGTGTAGTGGGGATGGATGGGCTATGAGACTAGTAATGGGGGGATAGGTAGAGGTGGGGGAGGCGTGGTGTGCATGGGTGGGGCAGCGTTGTTGAGGAGTGGGGAAGGTAGGGATGGGGTGGAGGTGGTGGTGGTGGAGGGGTGGGAGGGTAGGGTGATGAGGTTGAGGTGGTGGTGATGGTGGTAGGGATGGGATAGAGGTGGTGGTGGTGGTGATGGTGGAGGGGTGGGAGTCTAGGGTGATGAGGTTGAGGTGGTGGTGATGGTGGTAGGGATGGGGTAGAGGTGGTGGTGTTTGGAAGGTAGGAAGGAGGTGGAGGTGGTGGCGATGGAGGGGTGGGAGGGTAGGTGATGAGGTGGTAGGAGGTGGTGGTGGTAGTGGTGTTTGGAAGGTAGGAAGGAGGTGGAGGTGGTGGCGATGGAGGGGTGGGAGGGTAGGTGATGAGGTGGTGGTGGTGGTGGTGGAGGGGTGGGAGGGTAGGGTGATGAGGTTGAGGTGAGGTGGTGGTGGTGTTTGGGAGGTAGGAAGTAGGAGGTGGTGGTGGTAGTGGTGTTTGGAAGGTAGGAAGGAGATGGAGGTGGTGGCGATGGAGGGGTGGGAGGGTAGGTGATGAGGTGGGGGTGGTGGTGGTGTTGGGCTGTGTATTATCAAGGTTAATACAACAAAAAACTTATGCTGAGTTGTGCACGAACCTCTTTTTTTTAAACTTTATTTTTCGGAGGAATTTTTTTTTTCTCCATGTGTTCATCCATCTTTCTTTGTGTTCAGAGAGAAACAAAAAAAGAAAATAAAAGGCAGTTTTTAAACCTGATGTCTTTTTTTTCCATCTATTTGTATCACTATCATATACATTGCTTTTACTTGTACGTAATTTGATATTATTTCCTTTTAGGCTTAGGATAACTACGTTCTTTCCTAACTTTCCATTTCTACCCCTTCCCTCCTTTCCATCTCTCCCCTCCCTTCCCTTCCTTCCCTCCCTTCCTTCCCTACCATCCTGTCCTCCCTTCCTTCCCTTCCCTCCCTCCCTCCATCCGTCGCTCCGTCAAGCCAAAAGCATCGCATCCAGCCCGCACAGTAGCTAATGGAGTAATGTTCCTTAAAATGCCCATTAGATTTCCCGTATTATAAGCATTAGAGGAGCACTGAAAGGAGGAGGAGGAGGGGGGGAGGAGGGGGAGAGGTGAAAGGTTTACTTTGATGGAGTAACAATGACGTTTAAGAGCGAGAAAGAGAGAGAAGAAAAAAGAGAGAGAGAGAGAGAGGAGGAGAGGAGGAGAAGAGAGAAGGGGGGAAAGGGGAGAGAGAGAGAGAGGGAGGAGATGTAATAGAAAAAAAAATTAAAAAACGTAGTATAGTAGTATATTTGTAGTGTGTATAGTTTAGTTATAGTAGTAGTAGTAGTATAGTAGTTCACATTGCACGGAAACGGGAAAACGTCCAACTGGGGTAAAATGCTTGCCTATCAAGCTAAGGGTTCACCTCAACAAACAAGAAATTTGTTAAAGCCGTTGCTCTGAGGTATGGTGGCCAGTGGGGGGGCTACCCAAAAACCCGTGTATGTGGAATCCAAAAAAGGGGGCCCACCATACAATACATGTAAAAAGGGGGATTCGTGGCATCAGACACGATGAGGTAGAGATTTTACGGCCAGCATGCCAGGGAGGTATGCCGCGACGTCACCACCGAACCAACTCTCCTCCCCCTGAATGGCGAACACTGCATACGGACGGCCAAACACCACAAACGAGGCCCGAGTGGCGTAAGTGCTCGTGGTTTCTGGACCAGAGGAAGAGAGCTTTCATGGACTCAGAATCTTCGATCCAATGGCCCCTGCTACCCGAGGATCCCCGGGAAAGCTGCTCCCAAAAGAAAAACGGGAAAAAATAGGAGTTATGGAGAAGGATCCGGAATGTCGACCACGGCAGCTTCACACCCCTGGTTTTCCTACTCAGGGGGGGATGGGCCCCAAAGGCCAAGTGTTTTCTATTCAACTAGCAGATGTAATGGAGAAAAAGCACCCACCCAAAGGAGCCACTTTGTAGCCTAGATGGGGTGCCGTTCCTCCTTCTCCCTCCAGGTCTGCCCTCCTATGTCTCAGGGGGCTAGATACCTTCCGCCCCCAAAAACCCTCGATTTAGATGGCCTAACTCCAGGCCCCTGTAGTGGAAGGGGCATATTATGTAGTGAACGGAGAGAGGGGGTAGTAGTGGAAAAAATAGTAGCCTATGGTTGGGTCCACATCAGTAGCGATCAAGTTAGGGGTCTGGCCCCCAGTTAAGGAGTCCCAAATAAACAAGCGGTGGGTATCTGAATAAGTTATAGAAAATTTGAAAAAAAAAAAAAAAGGTTTTTGTATAGTAGTATAGTATAGTAAGTAGTAGTTAGTAGTAGTATTTGTATAATATAGTAATAGCATGATATGTGTATTTGTAGTTTATAGTGTAAAAGCGTGTGTAGTGCAAAGTGTAGTAGTAGGAGTATTAGTAGTGCATATATAGTAGTAGTAGTAATAGGTAAAAAGCAGTGATAGTAGTATTAGTAGTTAGTAGTAAAACAGTGATATTTGTGTAACAGTAGTAGGGAGTAGTAGTTATAGTAGTATGTAGTGTAGCAGAGTAGTTGGTAGTTAGTGTAATGCGTGATGTAGTATAACATAGTGTAGTAGTAGTATATTTTTAGTAACGTGTAAATGTAGTGTATGTGTATAGTAGTAGTGTAGTATGGATTGTAGTATGTAGTATAGTATGTAAACGTTATATATATATAGTAATTTGTGTGTAGTCGTAGTATTTTCGTGTAAATTTTGTAGTAGTTGTTTTGGTAGTGTTGTAGTTAGTGCGTAGTGTAGTAGTAGTAGTTTGTTTCTAGTAGTAGTAGCAGTAGTAGTAGTAGTATGGTAGTGTATAGTGGTATGATAGAAAAAAAACTGTTTTTTTTCTTGGCAACAGCCAAATAAGGGAAAATAAAGTAAAGAAAAACATGGCAGGCCTGGGTCTCCCCCCCGACCCCCCCCCCCGGGTCCTCAAAAAACCTTCTGAGAAACAACATCGCGGGCGCTTTTTTTTTTATTTATTAAACCCCAGAGCACCGTTTTAAGGGGGCACTCCAGAAATTTACGCCGCGCCCTACCCTCTCCTTCATTCCCCTTCTCCCCAAGCCTTTTCCTTCCCACCTTTTTTTTCCCCCTTCCTTCTCGTACTCCTCTCCTCTCATCCCTCTCCCTCTCTCTCTCTCTCTCTTCCCCCCCTCCCCCTTTTTCTTCTCCTCCCCTTTCCCCCCCCCCCCCGGTTTTTTTCCTCCCCCCTCTCTCCCCCCCCCCCTCCCCCCTCCCCCCCTCTCCCCCCCTTCCTCTTCTCCCCCCCCCCCCTTCCCCTCTTATTTTTTTTTCCCCTTTTGAAATTTTCTTTTTTTTTCCCCCTTATTTTTTTTTTTTTTCCCCCCCCCCCCCCCCCCCCTTTTCCCTTTTCCCATTCCTTTTCCCCCCCTCTCCTTCATTTTTCTCGAATTTTGGGGGGCCCCCCCCGCTTCTACCTTTTTCCTTTCCCCCTCCCCCCTTTCCTTTTCCTTTCCCAAAACCCCTTTTCACTCCCCCCCCCTCCGTCACACTTTTCTTCAAAAAAACCCCTCTTCCTCTGGGCCTTTAAATTCTCTGATCCCAAAATTTTATTCAAACCTTCCTTCCCTTATTTTTTTTTTTCCCCCTAAACCCAAGGCTTTTGGGGGGGTAAAAC
>JACEEZ010001976.1:0-21493 GCA_016584305.1 Chionoecetes opilio | reverse complement strand
CCGCCACCCCCCCGTGGTGATTCTGGATTATGTTATCTTTTCAATTTTATGAAATGATAACATAAACGGAGAGCTGTACAATGTTTGTTCTCATTATCTTACACAGAAAAGATCACACAATCAAGTGTAAGCGATTTTGCAAGTATGAGCAATATGAAAAACATGCAATTTATCGCCAATTTCAGTATTTTTACAGTGTTTAAGTTCACTTGGGGAGACAGAAGATGTTCTCACAGAAGAATAAGTATTTAATATTTTTTGTAGTGCATTTTATCACATTTATTGCACACTACCAAAAAAACATTGCATTTAATATGTAAAACGTGTGGTAACGCTGACGCAGGGAACTTTTTCCCATTTCTCATTTTTCAGTGCGGTGGGGGAGGCAGAAGATATTGTTGTAGAGTTCTAATATTTTGCACACGTTAATTTGATGCTCATTCACACCTTTTCCGCACTACCCCCATAGCAAAATCCAAAAACGTGAATAAACGCTCCACCCTAATGTTCAGCTCCAATTTCTTCACAAAATGATGCAGATACTAGACAAGACAGACAAAATTATTATAAATATATAATTCCAGCCTCCTTAAAAATATGATATTGAATTACTGGTCAGCATGTCTCGTACCCCCCAGGTGTAAGGTTTCGTACCCCCTGGTGGTACAGGTACCCCAGGTTAAGAACCACTGCTCTAGTTCAAGACTCGCCAGGAGCTACTTTTTTGTCCGTCGTCGAGTAGCCGAAGACACCCACATGCTGCCCGTCAACTTCCCCTCCGACTGCAAGTGTGGCAGAGGGCACGAGGGGGAAGCATAAGCCTCAATTAATTACATGTGACACTCAACAAATCCAGCCTGCGACACCACGGGCGAGGGCCAGCCATCTCAGCCTTCTAGAAATAGCATATAAGGCCAACCACCTGAGAAGATAAAAGCCTAAAGGCGCAACAGGTGTGAAATATTAATAAAAATAATACTAAGAAAATAAATATAGGGTGGAGTCAAAAGCTTTTTCGTCTCATCAAGTTCCCTCTAACTGACTTTCAGGAGAGCTCGCATGCGTACGTCTAATCTCTGAGACGGAAACTGAGAGACTGAAGCGCGAAGCGCCATTGTTCGCTAAAAAAAAAAAAAAAAAACCTTAGCCTTGGAATGTAGTACGAGGCTGCGGAAAATAAAGGGAAGCAATGATTCCATAATATCTCAAGAACCGTATTAGCTACGAGAAAACGTTATGGAGGTGACAAAATCCAGATTTCAACAGGCTTCCCTGTGGTATAAGCAGATTTAAATTCCCTTGATAAATGACCAAATAAAGTTTGTTTTTAGGTTATCCCCAAAAGAAATATCCAAAAATAAAGGGGGAAAATTGCACCGTGTAAAACTTTTGCAAATAAAAAAAAGAAATTTTTTTTCCCAGTTTTTGGGGCTTCCTTTCCCCAAAAATTCGTCTAGAAGAGAGCTCGCCCCGGTAGTTAGTCTCAGAGAGGATCTGAGAGACTGAAGGCATTTGTTGAAAAAAAAAGACCTTTACCTGGAATGTATCATACGGGCGCAAAAAATGGAGGGAAGCAATGTTCCAAAATATCTCAAGAACCGATGCTACGAAAAACTTATGGGAGAAAAAAAACCCAGATTTCAACGGGCTCCCTGGGGGACATGCAGTTTAAATTCTTTGAAAATTGACCGAATTAAGTTTGTTTTTGGGGGCATATCTGAAAAAAAAAATTCCAGAAATCAAGGGAAAAGTGTACATGTGAAAAACTTTTGCGAAAAAGTAATGTACATTTTTCAAAGTGGAATCGATTCCCGCAGACACGCTCTCCATCAAGACATAACAATAGTTAGGGATAAAAAATAGATGTATGGGGCATCAATAAGCTGCTGGCTTGAACGGGACAAGGGGGGAAAAAATAAAAATTTATCAAGAAATCGATTTGCAAAAAAAACGGATAGTGCTTAGGGAGATTGGGTTGAGCTAAAAAAAAATATCATGCCATTTTTGTCGGGTCAAAGTTTCAAGTAAAAAAAGGGGGAACGCAAAAAGGTTTTGGTTCTGACCATTTTAAGCTGCCCAAAAATTGGGTAGGTTGTATTGTCCCAACGTAAAAATGACTCAAAACCAAAATTTTACTCTTGCGAAAAAAAAAACAAAAAATTTTTATATATTTTTTTTCCAGAACCCCGCAGCAAAAAACGTTTTAAAATTTTTTTTATAGAAGAACGATTTCCCCGTATAGATAGGGAAAATAAGAAAAAAGGTGTAGGCCCAAAAATTTTTATGGTTCCCAAAACCCCTTTTTAAATTTTGAGCCCAAAAGCCCAAAATGTTTTTTGCAAGGGAAAAGTTGCTGGCAAAACCGAAACCCACCCTGTTTCAAACTTAAAAAAAATGATTTAATCAACCGGGGCAAAATTTGGGATACCCCATGGAGGGGTTTGGGCGAAGGCGACAAAAAATTGTCCGGCAGCCTCTGTTAATTCTTATTTTTGTTTCACTGGAAAGTGAAATTTTTCGTCGTCCCCCCTCCGTTGGAAAAACCTGTCCCCCGAAGACTGTCCCCTTTGTAAAGGACCGTGCCAGGGAAATGTGAAAAAATCTTTGATTAAAAAAAATAAAAAGGTTTTTTTTTTTTGTCATGTTTAATCATCATTTTATCAAAAAATTGATCCGGGGTTTTGTTTTCCTTTTAAAGTATCTTTTTAGTGGGACTTGCAAGGGGGGTTTTTTTTTCGCCAGTAGTCTCTAATTCAAGACTCGCCAGGAGCTACTTTTTTGCCCCCTCGTCGGGGTAGCCGAAGAAAACCCAAACAGGGTTCCCCGTGACGGGGACGAAAGTACCATTTTTATAAATTTTTTTCCGGGAAATAAGTTTTTACGACGCCCTAAGCCAAAAAATATACAAAAATTGCATTTAAAAAAATGCTGAAATTTTTATAAAATTTTTTCCAATTTATTGAAGCCCATCCATCTTTCACCCCAACACTGCGTTGGACCAACTTGCCCTTTGATCTCCGCTTTTGGGTTTTCTTTCCCTCCTTGGGAAAAACGAACGGCCCCCAAAGTAAAGTAATGAAAAATACCTCACCGACAAGTAAAACCCTTGGTCCGAATACTCTCTTGTACAACTACAGTTGCAGGGCACGTTGGTCCACGGCCCCCGGAAATTTGGATCAACAAATGAAAACTGGAGAATCTGGTCCCTCGCCCGCGGGAACTAACCCTTTTTTCGGTTTTTTGGGGGTGAAAGACTTGAGGCGGACGAGGATGACCTCTAACGGAAAACTGAAGCATTTCCTAGATTTGATTCGTTACGCCAGCCCATAGGGCCAAATTTTCCCAGGTTTTTCCCTTTTGGAATCTAAACCCCACGGGGGTTGAGAGTTTCATAATTTTGGCTGTAAAGGGAAAAATGCCCCCGACAGAAAAAATACCCCAAGTATTCAAGAAACCGGAGCTTTTTCGGAAAAAAAAATTTTCCCCAAGAAAAAGGCCCTATCAAGGGGGCCCCAGCCCCAGGACGGGGACCCTTTTGGACGGACAACGGAGGAATAAAAGGTTTGGGGACAAGCCCGTGGGTTTTGGGGGTTAATCAACAAATAAGACGGCAATGCTGGGATTGAGTCCCCCACCCAAATTTCTGGGTGACGATTCGGTAGCTGTATATTTCTCACGACACTTTAGAGGTCTCGTGGGGGGAGAACCAGATGTTTAATCCGCCCCCTGAAGAACAAGAAACCGCTGGTCACAAGTAAAGATTAAAAGAGTACGGCTCGGGGAAAACTTTTACGTTCCCAACAGTCAATAGGAAGATTTAATGCCCGAAGGTTTTGGGAAAATACAAAAATTTGGTTCAAAAAAAACCTTCACAACAGTCTCGACACTAATAGGTTCGAAAATTTTGCAATGCTCACTCAAAACCCGTAAAGGAGGCCCCATATCACCGTACTCAGTAAACCCTCATTTTGGGGTTTCTTTTTTTCCTAAGGATCACACACACGCGAAGACAACAGTCACTTGTCTCCCTTCTTTGATCCCGTCATTCTTGTGGGTTTCCCAGATATACCCGCACAATATTTTTATCCGAGCTGAGTCAGATCTACTAAGCCCCTTTGATTGTGCTCACACTGCGAACAGAAAATCCCTTCCCCATGGGGTGTCTCAAGTGTTTTTACACCCTCAGCCGCAGGAAGGTAGATTTTTTCCACCCCAACAGTGATCCATACTCACGCCCTACAGAAAAACCCCCCTCTCCCGCTTTGGTTTGCGTCGTCTGTTTCCCCGGGGATAAAAAAAAAGGGCTAAAAAAAGACCATTTGGGATTTTATCAAGGCCGCAAAAGTCGCCTTTTGAAAAGGGAACTTTTTCCCCCCTCATTCATCATCTAAAACATCAACCTGCCCCAGGGTTTTCCCTCTGTTATTATTCCGTCTTCCTATAGGAGTTTTTAAAAACGGAAACTTTAAAAAGGTTTAAACAGGGAAAAAGTATTTTGGGGGAACTTTTCAGGGGGTTAGGAAAGGAGGTCGTTCGGGGGAAATTTTGGTGAAATTCGGAAGTTTCCATACAGGCCAAAAAGGTCCCCCTTCAAGCCCTGGAGAGTAAAAAAAATAAAGGTCGTTTTCCTTGCCTGCTGAAAAGGAACTATTGGGAAAGAGTAGGGACGATTGTTTTTGGGGGGGAACTGCCCAGGAATTCGTGAAGAAAATGGGGAATCGAAGCATCACAACCATCAAAAATCCCCCCCCCCCCCTTTTTCACATCACTTAGAATCATCCCCCCTCACTAAAGGGGACCCCCCTTTGCGCTCATGATCAATCTCACTTCGAGTACAAATTACCTCAGCCCCCACCGGGAAGCCCCGGCGCGGGGAGCGGGGGACCACTGGAATATTGGGGGGAAAAAAACCTTTCTTGGGGCACCCACTAGGAGGGGAAAAAAATTTTCGAACCCCTTATCCCTTTCTAGAGAAAAACCCCCTATGTTGAAGGTTAAAAACCCCCTTGGCCTTGGGGCCCGGTGGTGAAAAAAAGGTTTATCCCCAAGATGGGATTTGTTGTAGATAGCAATAAAAGGGGGAGTTCATAGACCAAACATAATTTTCCTACACTGCCCAAAACCCGTTCGAAATTGGAACCCTTTCGCATCAAGTAAAAATCAGGGCCTTTTCCCACCCACCTAAGATCCCGCCAAAAAAGGTTCAGTGGTTCCAAATACACTATTAACCTGAAATAAAACAATCGTAGGTATTTCCCAAACTCCACAGGGTTTTTAACTTCAAACAAAGAGCCACTTTCTAAATGAATTTCCTCCCTTTCCACTGCTGGAACCCTCGCCCCCCTTACAAAAGAATTAGAATAAAAGATTTATCTTTTAGAAAAAAAAAAAAAAAAAAAAATCGTATTACATGCGTCCGGGGGTAAAAATTAAAAAATCAAAATTTAAAAGGGCCCCTATAGATTAAAAATTTTCTTTTTCCTCGAATTATTTTTTTTTTTGATTTATGTGATCCCGTAAAAAACCCGGAAACCCGGGGACGCAACACTTTTGGGCATTGCGCGGGTAGCACAAAAACCCGAGCTCCAAAAAGGGCCATTAGGGAGAGGGACAAAGGACATGCTAAACCCAACTTTTGAAAATTTTTTTGTTTTTTTTTTTATCTGTACTATTAGTTTTTTTTAAAAGCCCAAAAAACATTTATAATGTGCCTTGCTCGTGCAGTGCGTGTGCAAGAAGGAATTGTGATAAGCCTACGAAAACAGTTTTTTTTTAGTAAATTTCATTTTACTGCGTCATAAAAGCAAAGGGTTATCGAAAGCCAATCATTGGGGGCATACCAGGGGGGCGCGTCGCCTCGCCCACCCAAAAAAACCCGGGGGCCACCCCCCGGGGATCACCACGCGCGATTTTTCCCAGGGCAGGCTCCTTTCCCATCCCAACACCCTCTCGACAAGAAACTCAACTTTCTCCACCCCGACCCTTTTGTGAGCGCCCCCCTTGGCCCCCTTTCCACGTGATTGTCCTTTACAGATACAACCCGAGGGGGAAGGATGGGGTTTTCGGGGTACGTCCCCACATGCCCAAAAGGGCCGAATTTTGGCCCCGGGGAGGGAAACTAGGCAGGAAATGGGCCTTTCGATTCACCCCTCAGGGTCAAATCGCTGATTTGACACGTAATCATCCCCAGCGATCCCCCAATAAATTTCGGGCAAGACACTTTGTTACCAAAAGGCTTGATTCGCCTCTTCAAGTCATTTTTTTATTTGTCCATGTCCTCACAACCTAGAGAAAAGACGGGGATCACAAGCCCCTTGAAAAACCCGGGAAATTTTTTTTCCCCTCCTGCCGGGGTACCGAAAACCGCCAAAAAACTCCCGCTGAGCGATTTCCATAACCCGGGGGCCTATCCCAACCCCCGGGTAAGACTTTTTGACGTGCCCCCTTTTTATTATGGCCGGGCGCTCCCAAAGGTAGGGAAAACTTTCCAAGTTTCTCAATGCCCTGGGGCCCCACACCCCATGAACAACTGTACTGTTTCCCTCTATTAGGTCCCCAAAACCCCTTTTGCCCTTTGGGCCCTTGACCCAGGAGACCCAAGCCCCCCCAAAGGTTTTTCCCTCCTCGGCACCCCCTTTTCGAGAGCCCACCAAAGACCCCCCAGCGCCCTCAGCAAAGATTACTGCATCATCGGAAAAACCCAAAAATAAATTTGATCTTGGGTTCCCGGGAACGGATCCTCCACAATCACTGATCTAAAACCTTTCCAATACCCGTCCACACAACCCTTTTTAAAAATTTATGGGGCAAGGACCACCCTTGCCTCACTCCCCCCTTTTACAGGAAAAAAGCGGATAAAAACCTGCCCCACACTTCACAGCACTCTCAGTCCCCCGAGTACAAACCATTATCAAAACCCAAAATCCTTGGAGGGATCCCTCAAATCCCCAGAAGATCCCGAGTGCTCACGATGCACTGATCCCAAAAGCCTTCTTTGGATCAACATAGGCTGCAAGCTCCCCCCGTCGAAACCCCCACTTTGGCCCTTCCACCAGGACACGAACCCCTGGATACGGTCCCTTGTTCTTTTCCCGCCTGGGGGCCCAGCCTGCTGAGGGCTCTGATGCTTCACCCCTATGAAATGCGAATCCCCTGTTTTTAAAGAGGGCAAGCACCTTGCCTGGTACGCTGAGCCCGTGTAATACCCCCGGTAATTGTTTTCCCGGGCCCCCGACGGTCCCCTTTCCCTTTTTTCCCCAAAAGGGAAAGACCAGCCCCCTTTTCCAGTCAGGGGGAAGGTACCTGATTGCCACACGCAGTCCCGGGCAGCATGCAACCCGCGGAAACCCTGGCCTCACCCCCAAACTTTTGGGAGCTCCCCCACTGATTTCCCAAAAACCCCGCTGCCTTTCCCACCCCCCAACTTTGCTACAGCCTCTCTGACTTCGTCAAGAGAAAGGGGGCGCTTTTTGTCAAAGGGGGGGGCGGCAAACCACTGCCTTAAAACCCCGTTCCCCCTGAAGGGGCTCCCTTTGGAAAGGTCCACCTTTAAAAAACCCCCCCCAAAGTAATCAGCCCAACGAGCCATCTGCCCCTTCCCTGTCCGAAAACAGGGGCCCCCTCTGCTGTTCGGGAAAAGCCTGCCCGAGAAGGAGACTTAGAAAAGCTTCTTTAGGGTCGTTAAAGGGGCCGGAAAGGGCTTAAACGTTTTAAAAAGAAACCCCCGACATCCCAGGGGAAAACCCCCTTTACAAAATTAAACCCCTCCTTCTCTCTTTTCCCCCGGGGAGTTTTCGTCCGGCGTACAGAGCCCTGTGCCTTTGGTTTCCCCCCTTTTCCCCCCCCTGGGAGCGGGGACTTTTCCTCGATTTTCTCCAGCCCTCTCCCCTGAGGGCAAAACCACGCCTTGAAACCCCGGGCCTCCCCCCAAAATTCATTCCTTTGGGAAACCTGTAGATTTCACGTTTTTAAGGTATCCCACCCCCCCTTCTACAAGGGGCCCCCGAAAAGCACCGAGCACATCAAAACCCAAATTTTTTTTTTAGCCTGCCACCCCATTTCTCATGGCACATGTCAAATCCCTTTATTTTTTCAAAATGAAAAAACAGTATGGTTACCTCTTGAGATTTTTTCCCGGCTTGACTGTAGCCCCTTAAATTTTTAACAAAAAACAAGTCTGGGGATCCCGTTTCCAAAGAACTTTAGCACTCCGGGAAACCCTGAAGTTCTTTGGGGGATTTTCCCCAACGGTACAACGGGGAACCCCGGTCGATCTCCTTGCTCCCCCTCCGGGAATTTTCTATACCATTTCCCCGCGGGGGCAGCTCTGGTATCTGATACCAAGAACCCGCAACTCAACATTCTTTACTTTGCAAAGTTCAGAAGGGAGGAACTGTTTGGGGGTTTTTTGGTCCGAGTCATTATGACCAAAACTAACCTCGTTTGCCATCTCTCACCTGCCAGTATAGCATTGAAGTCGCCCCAAAACCTGAGTTGTCCCCAGGAAAAAAATTTCGTAAGGGGACACGGGTTTTTATGTACAAAAAATAGGGTATTGTTTTTTTTTAAACCCCAAAACAACTGGGGGAAAACGGGTTTTTGGGAACCCCAAAATTAGGGGTGTATTCATGGGACGTAGACTCAGAAAGAACCCCAAAAAAAGGGTCCGTAAAGGCCGGGATAATTTATTTATTTTTTTGCAAAATGCCAAATACATTATTTATGACTTTAAAAAAGGATTTTTAATCTCCCGTATTGTAATGTAAAAGAATCTCTTTTTCCCTTTTAAATTTTTTTTCTTGCAGGGCCATCAAAACCAAAAGGAAAAGTTTTTTTCACCATGTTTTATGTATTTACCCGGGTTAATTTCTCCTAATGTAATCTTGGATATCTAAAAATGTAAAGGATGAAACTCTTTATATTTTTGTGATTATTATGGGGATAGTATTCCCAAAAGGGAGGGTTTTTTTTTTTTATAAAATTTGGGGAGCTCCTAACATATAGTCTTTCTTTTTAAGGTAAAGTCCTAAAGGAAAGATTTTTTTTTTCTTCATAAATTTTTGTGATACTTTCATATTTGTTGTAAAAATGGGAAAAAAAGATGTTATTTTAATTAAAAATTTTTAAAAGGGGGGATTCCCCTCAATGAAATTTTTTCGTAAAAATCATTATTTTGGGAAATCTCTCTCTCCCCTTTTTCTGATTTTTGGGTGGTGGTAATTAGGGACATTTTTTAGATTTTGCATTAAGGGAAATTTTTTAAAGGGGAAAAATTTAAAAAACCCAAATTGGGAACTGAAGCGTATGGCTCCCCCCGCGGGGTCCCCTGTTTTAACCCCCCTTCTTTCCCGGGGCGACTCGACCAAGAAAATTTGCGGTCAGAGTTTTCCAGATTTGGGGTTTTTTCCCTATATTTTGGGGTTTTGGGGGACTGATGGGGGGAAAATGGGGAAAATTCCCTCATTTGGGGACTTTTTTAGGCTTCCCGAAAAAATATGTAATTTTTATCGCTTTAAATTATTATTAATATGAAAAGGTTAAAAGAAAACATGAGGTTAAACCGACGGCAAGGAAGAAGTAATTTGAGCTTCATTGATCCCAAAAAAGGAAAGTCAAGAATGTGGTCTCCATTGGTCCATTGGCTAGTGTATTTCCTGGAATTGTAGGTCCTGACAAAAAAAATCACCTAGACAAAGAATGGAGAGTACTAAGAAACACCGATCTTGCTGATTCAGAATCAATGATGTTGAAGGCTTCTGGGAGACAGTTAGAGAAATAAGAGTGGTGATGAAACCCCATGCTTCCAAATTTGCCCAAGTTTTGTTTTCTGGGCTATTGCGTCTTCCTCATTCTAGTGCCACACAGAAAGGATTTTTTTCATCTGTAAAAAATTTTTAAAAACAAAACTAAGAAACAATCTCTCAACCAGAGAACTCTATAGTTGGACTTCTACATTCAAAGCGGTATTTAAAAGGCCCGGGGAAAATGTTCAATTTTGCTGTAAATGATAAACTAGTCCAACATGATGACTTCAGATATCTACAAGTACCACGAAAATAATTATTCGAGTGATGATATTATTTAGTATGCAAATGTGTTTTTTCTATTCTTCTTTCTGGCTTATACAGTATGTCCAGAATTTTTAGTTGGATTTTTTTAAGTTTCCCCAAGAGGCTAAGAACATTAATATTTTCATTTATTTCGGTATCATATTTCTAAGCTTTTTAAAGGGAAATATATCATCCCCATAAGCCTTATGTAGAAATGTTATTAAATGTATTTTTTATTAAATGCTCATGGGGCCCTGTATCCTATTACTGCCTTTTTTTGTTTTTGCAGTCCTTGTGATGATTATAATAAAAAAAAGTTAATTTGCTACTTCATTGTAATGTAATATATTGTGTAAAAACAAAGTATGAATTCATTAAGTATTAAGTACAATTAAAATCAACATGGCAATTTTAGTTTACATGTGGAGTAGCTATGTACATATATTTCAGCTTTTATAACAAGTATGGAAATATATGAGATGGTGATTTTTGGGGTTTTCCCCGAATGTTTAGGGATCTGCGACCAGACTGTCTGGCAACACTGGTCGCGGTGTCTCACCTAGGATAAGGTTATTAAATGCACCAAGTTACAGCGTGTTCTCTCCCACCTGATTGCAACTGAATAGAGGGATGGCCTAGTGGACCCGGTATACTCTGGCTGGCCGCGGTAGGGATAGTGGGATCCGGTATAGAGTCCCCAATAAAGCAAACAATCATGCGCAGAGACTGTAGACCCTTCGCGCTGCCAGGCGTAAGATGTTGTCTTAAAATTTAATTATGATTATCAAGATTTCATAATATTAGTAATTTCTCATTTATAAAAATATCATCTTATAAAACAGTAATGGATACTTTTTGATACTTTTTTCTGTCATGTGTACTTTTTACGTTTTGAGCGTTGGTAATGGTTACGTTTTGTTTACCACTGGGAAACACTGCACCATTATGCTGCCCATCAACCTCACCTCCGACTGCAAGTGCGGCAGAGGGCACAGGGAGAAGATAGATAGCATAGATATTATAGTTTAAGGCGCCGCAACTGCGGGGTGATTGACGCCTGCTATCCATAAAATAACGAAAATTAAAATTAAAAACAAAATTTAAGTAGAATACAAATATTAAAAATAACAAAATACAGAAAAGAACAATAGTACCCTAAAAACATAATAAGTGAATTAAAAACTCCATTAACCTTGTTGAGAGGCCAGCCCTCTCAATAAAGGTATGGACTCGTGTACCGGAGAGAAACACCTCTCTCCCAATGCCAGGGAGAGACGGTAGGCACAGCCCGACCCCCGACACCGGGACAAAAATTGCTCAAGTTAGGTCCCAAGACTAGGACACTGACCAGCAAGTGCCGCCACAGTTAAAGGACCAAACAAATCCTCACAGTAAGGAGGTGGCCCCCCCCTCACTGGATGGAACCCATGGTATATAGTGTGACCAAAATACGCAATCGTGCAAGGCAGTCTCCATCCTCGGGAGAGGGACCGCAGTAGCTCCCGTCCTCGAATACTTTGGGCGTATGGTAGCGATAGTTTCTTTTGCCCTATAGTAATCCAACGTTCCTATGCCAACTGGTGTGGGGACTGATCTATGGATTGCCGGAGAGTTAGGTCCGTAGCCGGCACTGCAAAATGTGATAGAGCTGTCTTCTAGATGCAGCTTTTCCAAGGCATCAGCTTCTCATTAACGGCAACACCTACATGTGCGGTACCAACAAAAAGTGACGTCCGGCCATCGCCTTTGAGCAGATAAAGCCATTCCAGGATGGCATTGACCAGGGTGGGGGAATTGAAAAATTACATAGTGACTGAAGAGCACTAAAGAATCACTAAAAATTGTTAAAAGAGGACATCCGGAAAGAGTAATAAGAATAGCCATGAGAGCTATAAAATAGCACTCATTTAGCCGTTATAAACAGATGCAACCTTGAAATGCGACGCCTTTGTTAAATGAGGGAATTACGACACGTATCCAACTCCTACGGTTCTGATTTGGAACCATCAGTACAAGACAGGGACAGAACCTGATGTGTGCCAATAGTGGTCTAAAATGGGCACCGCTCAGACTGAGGAGGTAAAGGACCCTTTGAGAGCGGAAGGCTTTGCAGAAGGGACACTTCTGGAGAAGCATGGACCGACTCTCGTAGGTCTATGCGGGCAGATCCGTAAAGCAGACGATAACATCCCATAATAATTTAATCGGAAACCAAGGGGCTTTGGTAAGCTTCTTCGCTCATGGTAAATTGGCGAGCTAAATCACAAGACACAGCTACGGCAAGCTATTGAGTCAGGGAGGCGTTGGAGTGGCGATACCAAACCTTAACATGAGGGATGGCGTGAAGATCTAATGGAGGACACCAAGCATCCACCATAGACTTGGGATGGGAGCTGACCTAAAACGCCCCGGTTGAAGACGCCACCAGCCCGGGTCCCGAATCCAACATCTCCCCCCCCCCCCCCCCCCCGTCGAGGGGTGTGCAGAAGGAGTAGTACACTCCACATCCATATTCAAGCTTCGAAAGGATAGTGAGCGCTGTAGAATATGGAGTTTGAGGCGATCCGCTCCCCAGAGGTGTGCGAGAGGACTTCAGTAGATCCATGGTTCGAGAAAGTCAGTCTGAGAGCACGAAAGGTGAGGTACCCAAGTAGTCATGTCAAAAATGAGTCCTAAAAACCGGGTCCTTCCTTACAGGTATTCTATATCGTAAAGATACAGGTCTGGTCGGAGAATCCACGGGACTCATTGCAAAAATGAACCGCTACAGTCTCGCTGGAGAAACCTGAAGCCACGATTAGTCGTCCATTCACAATCTTTGCCTATAGCCAGGGTGAAGTCTTCTCTCTGAAAAACTGACATCCTGGAAGCAGCAAACGAGATGTAAATCATCCAGTTATAATGTACTAACAATCCCTCTGGCAGTACATCAACAATTACCATTGATGAGCCACAGCGAACAGGAGACACCAAGACGCTGGCCTGTGTATGCCACCTGGAAGCAGGTGTTTCAGAAGACAGTATGTTGACACCAACTCGAACTCTAAGAACCTGTTGGCTAGGAAACTGGAGGAAACACAGGCAAACGACCTCTATTCCAAATCATACAGAGACTGCCAAAATACCGTGTCTCCAAGCTAGTGTCGTAAGCTTTCTCCAGGTCGAAAAAGTGGTCACATGGTGTTGCGAGAGGCAATGCCCAGCATATGGATGATCTAAGGAATAAGGCGCTTCGTAGTTAGAGTGATTGCTTACGGAATCCACACTGAGAACGGGAGAAAAAGTTTTCCCGTTCCAAAAACCATATAACAGTAATTGACCATTTTTTTTTTATAAATTAACACACACAGAAGTTAGGATAACGGGGCGGAAATTCGTCGTAGTGAGTGGTCCTTCCAAGGCTAGGGATCGGGACACCACCGCCACACCCAAGCTACTCTGGAAGGCTCCTTCAATCCATACGTTATTATAGATGCTCAACAAGAAAAGTCTAAGCTCGTCTCGTAGATGAAGAGCATCGTGTCCATATAGTATATAATCTTGGCCTGGAGTGTCAGCGCAACCTTCCTGGCTTGACCAAGCTCACGAGGCTCGTACAAAGAACAATTGTAAGCATTCCGCCTCTAGATGAAAAAATCTATGCCTCTCTGTTCCTGTCGCAGTCTTCGCCTAGCACTGGAGACGCAAGGTCTAGTCTGCGCACTGACACAAAATGGAAAGGAAAATTCCTCTGCTACGGTCAAGGATCTGCCATAGGGTCACCATTAATTGATAGACTGGAGGGGAGGATGGTTTAAATTTCCCCTTAATTTTTCTCACTCTTGTCAAACCTTGGACACCGGGGTAGATGCACAGATTTTATCTTTATATAAAGCCTCCAAGAGAGTGACGAGCCTCTTTCATTACCGACGATCTAGCTCTGATCTGTGAAAAATATATTGTTAGGTCGACTATTTGCCGCGAGAGGTATTGCGCCTCAGCACGGCGGGAGTGACTCTCGCATCCGTACAGTCCTGATTCCACCACGGACAGGCCGGCGAGAGAAAGAGTCAGAAGTGCGGGGATGCTCAGCGAGGCTGCAAATGGTATTTAGAGACACAAGTAATCTACGGCTCATTATTGTCTGAAAGTCATATATATGATGTTCAAAAACACAAGCCTTTGAAAGCCCTCACAGTCTGAACGAGAGAGGCACCAATTTGGGAGACATCGCGGAAGGGGGGATGGACAACTGCTTATAAGTATTATGGGATAATGGTCACTTCCTCGAAGAGAATCGGCCACCTCCCATGGAGAAGTCGAGGGCGACATGCTGGAACTTGCAGGTGATAGGTCATAGCAGTCAATGTTCCCGTCTGGGATTGGGAAAATGTGTTGGTTATCCCGGTTAATATATTTCAGTTGTTGCAATATATAAGAGCCACGAGAGAATCACCGCGACGATTCTGGTGGAATCTCCCACCGAAAATGCCGCCAATCATGTATCAAGGAGAAAAAATGGACGGGGAAGTGCGGATAAAGATCCTCAAGATTCTTGGAGAGGTTAGTCGTCATTGGAGGTAGATAATTGAGCAGACAGTGTAGGTCTTGTGAGATGGATACGGACTGACTACAAGCCGCAAGGGTTGATTGCAGCGAGGTGATGACAGTTAGGGGACATCCCGACATGGTAAAGGCCAAAAAAAACCATAAAGCACCACCTGCTGGAGGTGGAAGTGTGGACAAGTTAAAAACTGTCGGCGCAGAGACACCTTCATGCCCTATATTGTCTCTTGTTATACATATAATTACGGGTCAACTCGTTGATGAGACGGACTAGTTATTACAGTTTGCCACGCTAATCACGAATATTCCATTGGAGAGGATTGAAGATGTTATTTCGTGCGTGAAGGGATGCAAGTAGAAGCCTACGGCTTGTATGACGCTGCGCTATTTGAAAGACCAACAACTTTTTTGGTTTGTAGAAGATGGTAAACTACTTTGCATTACTTTTAGATGTTGATTGTGCGAGTGTGTACATCGGTGGTGAAATTGGGGTTCTCATACGAAACCGCGGCTAAGAGTAGAGACCGTATGGTCACCACAAAAGATGCCGATTTACTGACAGAAGATTTACCACTTCTAGGTTTACTGATAGCTCGAGACGTGGTCTTGAAGATTGCTTATCCCAGCATGGCTATCAAACTACTTGTGTGTCCATAGGTTGGGAGACACCTTCGCCATCCGCGTGTTGCTGAGCTGTGTCGCTAGCCGCTTCCTAGGGGTGGTAACTAGGGGCAGTGATATTAGGAGTCACGTCAGTATTCCCACACCTATCAGTAGGGGTATCTTTACGCAAGACATTCCCCTCCTGCTCAGCAATTGAGATTTTAAGCCGGAGGACGCACCACTGCGTCTAAGGACTCATTGGAATGCGAGTTCGATCTGAGACTCTTGTATGAGGATGGGTTTCTTGGGAGCCTCTTAGAGGGGAGTCAATTATTGTCATTTTTTCCTGTGTGCGGCTGCACTACACGAGAGGTGGTTGGAGGCGTCATATGAGAGGACGTCGCAGAATCCACATAACATCGCAGGCAATAGCGATACTTATTATTGACTCGGAGGGATTGATTAGGTTTAAGAGAATGTGGTGGGGAACGGCAGCAGGCTGAGTAGGAGTCTTAGGTGAAGAAAGAGAAGCAGCAGCCATCGCGGATGCGTAGGTTCCGCTTCCACCCCCGCCTGCTTGCTGTGAGACAAGTTCTCTTCTGGCGCCTCCCAAGACCTGATAAAGGGGAGTTGGCCAAAAAAGGATGTCTTATTCTAACTTGGAAGTACCACACTGTCCGAAAACTCGGGGGTGATCAGAACGGCAGTGGAAGCAGTAGGGAGTTGACGTACAGTCAGCTGTGCATGGGCACCCAACGCCGAGCATCGACCACAGCGGAGAGAGGGATTTGTACAAAAAATTTGCCGTTGCCCAAGCTGTAGCACTCATAGCATAGGTGCGGTCGATAAAGGCTTTTATCTTTAGAGACTGGGGGACCAGATCCTGATGGAATGGGGAGACTTGAACAAGTAGAAGGTGGTGATAAGAGCATGTTTTTCTTCTCTGACCTTATAGCCCGTTAACGCCTCTCCGCACATGTTTAGTATTTCGGCCTACGAAAAATCAAAATTAGGTCGTAGTTGTAGATTACGCCTTTGCTGGTATAAATATTGGATGAGGTTTGATGGTATCAAAAAGCTGTCTCGGTGAGGGGCATGTGGAAGAGATCCGAGCCTGAGTAGGTCTTGGCTCGGATTAGAACTTCCTATGCATACCGTTTCAAGTGGCCTTCCGAGGATCATTCAATTTATTTTCCCAAATACCGCGCCGCAAGGAAAGAGTTGCCACCACTTTCCGTATAATCCGCAATCCGTACCAAGTAGGGGTAGGGCTGTGGCGGACAGGTGGGAGTAGATGTAGTAGTTTCTCAAAAAAAAACTGGTGGGGATGTAGTCATCAGGGCCGTACTCAACGGTTTACCAGAGCGACTGAGTTCAGCTCTGTAATGTTTCGCTCAATTTCCATCTTTGGGCTTTCCTCTAAGCAGAGGATGAATCATACTGCTGCAGCAAAATTTATGTAAGACCTATTGATTGCCATTTCATCATAAATAAGACGGATGCGGCGAACACACATAAGCCTTGAAAATATCATGTAATGCTCGTAAGACAAGGCCTGGACACGTTGGACAGAAGCAGGGTGTCCAAAAGTAGAAGTGCCCCGTAGGCCAGGCTCGTCTCTCAATCCCTGTCTGCGTACTGATGCGGGGAAACCGCAAGACCGGGAGAGGTTGAGGAGAAAGGGCGGCTGCCGCTTCGTGCCACGTCGGGCCTGGAAAGGCGCCAGAGTGCAATGGAGAGGATTCAATGGGAGAAAGCGATGACAGCGGGACGTCAGGGAGAGAGGAGGCAGGTGGTAAATTAAAATGATTGACTAATAACAAAATTACTTCACTTCCCCACGCCCCCACCCACCCGGAGCCCAACCGCGGGGAAGCTGTCTGTGGGAAGGACCTCACCCAACAGCCAGGGGTAGAGGGGAAAGTATACGCTTCGTTTGCTGTGTGGATGGTGCAGCCGCGGGACCAATCGCAGGTGCCCACCAGGCAGCCTCCGCTTGGCCCTAATCCCAACGCAATACCAGCCGATTGATCCAGCGGGACCACACTGGACCTCCCTGTCTAACCCCAACCCCCCCTACAAACTAACCGGTTGCCACCGAAGGGACTACACCCGCCCCGCGGTGGCCTCACTTCCAGATAGAGGGGCGCGCGGGGAATATACAGGATGCCCTCACAGCAAACACGTGGGAGTCGGAGCGTGAGTATCAAATGAATAAGAAGCGTGAGACGGAAAAGGAAGGGTCTCACCGGCCTAGAACGCCCTAAGATGGAGAGAAGGGGAGAGCATAAAGGCGACATCACTGGACGCTCCACCTCCATGACGAAGGGGGAGCACTTGGTCCACGAGGCCGACGGCCCCGACCCAACAATGGCAGGCCTGGCCCCAGAGTATGTGGCGCCGTCGACCACGCTTTCAAGCCCCGCCACCAAGAAAGGTGACTTCCCCACAGACGGGGGACCAACATTGGGGGGTTTTAGACTTTTGGAAAATATCAAATTATTATGTATTATAATTATGTATTGAGCAGGATTATAACCTTTATAATTACCTTTTGACGTAACAGTTTCCTTTAAGGCTGTCCGGACATACATGAGTAGATCAGACTTTCAAATAAGTATTTCTTTCAAACCAATGTCATCGGTATGGACTAGTATATCAAAACCATTGGTTTTATTATGAAAACCTGATTTTCAAAAATAGAACCCTTAAGATTGGCGTTATTTTGGTTAATCACTCAAATATTGGTCGCTAGCACCAGTGGTCCGCAAGTTGCCCTATCTAGTCAAGATTTAATGGTATTTTGAACGGGATCTTAATATTCATGCAGTGGCCTATTGTGCGAACCAGTACTTTACGTAGACTCTCTCTCTCTTTATTTCTGTCAAATATTGTGGATTTTCTTGCTAATTCAAGAAAAATCCTGGAAAAATTTTCATGAGTCTGGAAATCTGACCTGAAACCCAAAAATTCTGGCAAAATCCGACTTTTCTGGTAATCGGCAACACTGTACTGTGAAGCGCCTTTTGTTCGGTAAAAAACAAAGGTTAGCCGTGGAATGTACAGTACGAGGCTAGCGGAAAATGGGAAAGCACGTTTTCCCTAATATCTAACAGGATTTTTTTTCGAAAACAAGTTGGAAGCAAAATAAATCCAGATTTCCACAGGCTGCCCTTGGTATAAAGCAGATTAAAAATTCCCATTTATACATAACCGAATTTTAGTTTGTTTTAGGGCATATTAACCCGAAAAATATTCCAGAAATCAAGGAAACTATTTTTTCATACATGCGTCAAACTCTTGCGAATACGAAATGTACATTTTTCAAAGTGTAATAACGATTCCTGCAGGACACGCTCTTCATCAGACATACAAAAACTGTTAGCGGATAAATTGATAGATGTATGGTGCATCATCAAGCTGCTGGAAATTGAACGCCCTAAATTCAATCAATCAATCATTGGGGGCATACGCCGGGGGGCGCGTCGCCTCGCCCACCCTACGACGCCACTCCCGGGGTCACCACGCGCGAGTTCCCATGCAGGCTCCTTTCCCCTAGCAAGCGCTCTCGACAAGAAACATCAACTTGTCCCAGCCACGAGCCTTGTGGGCCCCCTTGGCCTCCTCCACGCCGGATTGTCTCTTACAGATACAACCCGATGTGAAGGATCGGTTTCGGGTAGCGTTTCCCCAAAGCCCATATAGCCGAAGTGGCGCTGACGGACTATGCAGGTAATAGGCCTCGATTCAGTCTCACGGTGCAATCGCTGATTTGACACGTTATCATCCCAGCGATACCCCATGATTCTGCGAAGACACTTATTACCAAAGGCATTGATTCGTCTCTTCAAGTCATTATTTAGTGTCCATGTCTCACAACCATAGAGTAAGACAGGGATCACAAGCGACTTGAAGATCCGGATCTTTGTCCTCCTGCACAGGTACCGACAACGCCAAATACTCCCGCTAAGCGAGTCCATAACACCGTGGGCTATGCCAACCCGCCGTAAGACTTCTTGACGTGACCCCCGTCTTTATGGACTGCGCTCCCAAAGGTATGTAAAACTTTCCAAGATCTCAATGTCCTCGCCACACGCAATGAACAGACTGTACTGCTTCATCTAGTAAGTCTCCAAACACCTGGACCTTGGTCTTGAGCCAGGAGACCTCAAGTCCCAAAGGCTTTGCCTCCTCGTGCAGCGCCTCGAGAGCCATCACCGGGACCTCCAGCGACTCAGGAAAGATTACTGCATCATGGGCAAAAACAAGATCAGTGATCTTGGTGTTGCCGATGGATGCTCCACAATCACTTTGATCTAAAACCTTGCCCAAATACCCAGTCCATACAAGCGTTGAAAAGTGATGGGGCAAGGACGCACCCTTGCCTCACTCCTGTATTCACAGGAAAAGGAGCTGGATACACCTGCCCCACACTTCACAGCACTCTCCGTCCCAAATACAGACCAGTTTATCAAAAAAATAGTCCTTGCAGGAATCCCTCGAAGTCGCAGAAGATCCCAGAGTGACTCCCCGATGCACTGAGTCAAACGCCTTCTTGAGATCAAAATAGGCTGCAAACATCATCCCCTGTCGAAAACTCACGTCCCGGCGTTCCACCAGGACACGAAGCGCTAGGATACGGTCCGTTGTTGACTTACCAGGCGTGAACCCAGACTTGCTGAGGTCTCTAATGCTTCACCAGATGACTGCGAATTCGTGTCAGCAATAGATGGGCAAGCACCTTGCTGGTTACGCTGAGCAGTGTAATACCTCGGTAATTGTTGCAGTCCTGACGGTCCCCTTTCCCTTTCCAGATGGGGACGACCAGCCCCCTTTTCCAGTCAGGAGGAGGTACCTGATTGCCACACGGCAGTCAGGACAGCATGCAACCCGCGGATCATGGCCTCACCCCAGCTTTGAAGAGCTCCGCACTGATATTACAAACACCAGCTGCCTTTCCACCCTTCACTTTGCTACAGCCTCTCTGCTTCGTAAAGAGAGGGTGCGGTTTCGTCAAGGGGAGGATCGGCATCCACTGCCTGTAACCCAGTGGTGTGAAGCTGCTCATTTTGGAGGGTCCACCGTAACGAAATAAAGCTGCGCTAAATATAAAACTTTTTAAAATCTCAAATCTGTATAAGCAAAAGAAAAACAAATAGAGGCTTAGGGTAGATCTCGTTGAGCTTAACAAAAAGTATTCATGCCTTATTTGGGTTTCTAGGGTCAATATTTTTCATAGTAAAAAACTGGGAACGCAATAAAGGTTGTGTTTTTACCATTAAAAGCTGCCTAAATTTGGTCGTTTTATTATCATACAGACGTAAAGATGACTTAATAGTAATTGTACATCTAAATTTTTCATCCATAAATAACCCCATAATTTTTGTTTTTAATCAAAATAAATTTAAATATCTCAAAAAACGGACATGTTGGGAAGGATAGCGCCATAGGGTAGATCTCGTGAAGCTGGACATATATATTTGTGTCATTTTCTTCTAGTGTACATACGTAAAAATGATATCATTTAAAAATTGTGTATCATGTTGTTGTTATTAATTGTTGTTCAATGTCATTTTCCTGTGACGAATATTTTTTGGAGGTCCTTGGGCCTAGTATTGGTACCTAGTATATATTATGAAATTATTGCTCACTACTGATTTTATGTGCCACTGAAGATGGGACACAGTAGTTTATATCATGACCCGTTATAATCTACACTGTTTCAGTGCTGTTTATGCTTTGTATCTGCAAGTATAAACTGTTTCAAATTTCCTACTCTTTTTTTTTGGGCGACGACGATGGCGGGAAGAATTAAAAACATAAACACTAGCTGGGATCTTAGTGTAGGTAACCACTCGGTTTATATTTTCGTAATTTGTTCATTTTTTAGCCATAATAGACACAGATGATGGACACAAAATGACATAGACTCTCCAGATAGCCCCCTTCTAACATTCCTGAAATTAGGATTTAAAATGTAAGTATTAAAGACACCCGACGTCTGTAAATCGAAAAAAACGTTCTCATGGCGACTTTTTGTGTTATCTACGGTACCAATACTTTATAAACGGCATTATCTTATATGTATCCATTTACTCTGCTTTTTTTTTCCCACAAACATTCATAGTTTCTATATAATTAATGAATTTTCAAGCAGGGTGGGCACGATAAATTTTTCGATAAGCGATAACGATAAAGCGTACATTTTTTTCCCCTAAGTCCTTAACGTAAAGCGTAAATTTCCAAAATACCCTTTAAAGCGTAAGCGATAATCCTGCGATAAATCCAAAAATACT
>JACEEZ010001975.1:0-55070 GCA_016584305.1 Chionoecetes opilio | reverse complement strand
AAACCTAACCTAATAACCTAACCTAACCCCCCTTTAACCCAAAGTATACTTTTCTGCGGGGAAATGCTGCTACAAAGGGGGCCTGTTTCAACGGCGGCCCGAATAAAGGGGATACCCTCACCACCCCTACACAACCTAACAAAATCCAAAACAAACCCACACACACACAAACCCTTAAACTCCCCATAAAACCCCTTTTAAAAACCCTTTACCACCCCCCCACAACCCCACACACGCTTCACAACCCCAAAACATATCTAAACCATACACACACCCTAACATATTCCCACACAACCCTGACCCCGTTTCCCCCCACCATAACCCCACACACGATTCCCAAAAACCCCTTAAACCCCCCACACAACCAGAACCCCTTTTCACACCCTAAAAACACCCCAAAAAACCCCCTAAAACACCTTAAAATCCCCCAAACAATTTTTCAAAACCAAAAACGTAAAAAATCCTCACCAGATCCTACGCGGGTATCCTAATACCCTTTCCCCACCTGACCCTGGCCTGTAGGACTCGGGGACCCGGGGAGGTTTTGTGTAGGACGCGTGGGAAAAACACTATCACACACCCTACAAATTCCTAACCCCCTTCGGCCTCGGGAAAAGCCAAGGCAAGGAACACCCAACCCAAACCCCACTCAAACCCCAACATTTTGCCAGATCACCCTGATAAAAATATCCTTTTTTGGGAAAATTAAAAAAACTCCCCTTTTGACTATATTTCCCTACAAAAAACCACGCACACGCACAAAAAAATTTTTAACATAAAACTAAATGGTTTTTTTTTTTCCCCATTTAAGCCTTTTTCTTTCCCTTTCGAACCCAAAAATATTTCGTAAAACGAATTTTTACTTGGCAACACTTTTTTATGGCCTGAAGGCAAAGCCAAAAATAACATTTTTACGAGTTTAATCTGTAAATAAAAAACTTAGACATACAAAACTCTTATTTGTTTCTCATATATGAATAGTCCTGCTAAATATTTAAGAGACGAAATATAACCTTTTTTGTCCCAAAAATTTTTTTCCAAGCCTGTATTTACCTGTTTTTAAAAACGCCTGTATTGGGTAGGGGGTACCCACCTTAGCTCTACCTTCACTGCTTCAACCACTCCACATGTCTTTCCCCCTCACCCTTATTTACATCCCCAAACCTGTCATACACACTGCATTATTTAAACCATTCATTCCTTCACCACACCACACCCACTTCCCTAAAAACTCTTTCCAAAATACCGGTTTCCTCTAGCTTCCTTTTTCCCTGCCAACCCATGTCTCACCGCCTATGTAATTGTAGGAAAATGGGGAAGAAATTTATCCAATGCCCTGCATTTATGGATAAATGCTGCTAGGATTTTTGTATTAAAGGCTAACTTTGTGATTAAAAAAGGACAAGGTGTAAATAAATAAAATAATGCTAATGAGGGGTTAAAGTGTTGTGTAGAGGTCCTTTATTGGCGTATTTGGGAAACGGAAATCGTGTAGGTCTACGGGGTCTTTTACTTCCCCTTTTTTCTTATGTTCTTTGTTACCCTTCCACAAAAAGTCCCAAAAAAGAAAAAGAAGAAGAAGAAGAATTCGTGGAAACCTTTTTTCAAGCCTAATGAACCCCGATTTTGGGCTGAAATTTGGGGTCCAAGCAGCTAAGCGAGCTTGGGCAATAATATAGAAAAAATAAATATTAATAGAAAATCTAATTGAGAAAGGTAAAAAATATTAAGTGTTGGTTTTGTGTGTGTGTTGTGTGTGTGGTTTTTGTTGGTTGTGGTGTGTATTTTATGTGTGTGTGTGTGTTGTGTGTGTGTGTGTGTGTGTGTGTTGTGTGTGCTATGGTTGTGAGTGAGTTTCAACTGTTGGGTTTTGGGGAGTTGAGGAAACGGAAAAAAAGGGGATGGCGGGGGTGCCTTAAAGTGTGCGGGGAGCCCAGGTGCGCAAAGGAGCCATTCCCCCCTGTCAAAACTATATACTACACTGTTTGGTCCCCTTTCCCATCCTGCACCAGACGCCACTTTTTTTACCACACACACACACACAACCCCACACAACCACACACACACACACACACCACACACCACACACACACAAAACACCACACACACCCAACACACCCCGCACGCCGACGCACGCACGCACGCAGCACGCCCAGCACGACGCACGCACGCACACACCACAACACAACCCCAAAACACAACCCACACAACACCCCACACACACCACACACCACAAAACCCCCAACACCAAAACACCCCAAAACATAAAAAAAGACAACTTCCCCCATAGAAAAAATAAAATTTGAAAGGACTAATGAGGGGGTGGATCGGCAAAGAATGTGCACCAGTTGAAAGAGAACTGGGTAAAAGTAGATACGGAGACGGGACCACAGTGTGTTCTCAGGCCCGTAGAACACAATTTTAAGGGAAAAACAATAGGTAAATACACAATGCCCACATTTTTATACGGTTGTCTTTTTCCCTCAATAAGTGGTGGGTGCATTAGACTTATTAGAATTTTATGAATTAATGCCTCAAATCATATTGCGCTGATGATGCATTAAATAATTACTGGTGCAGACATAAATTATGATTCATATTGGGGCCTGAATTATGGTTCTGTCAGCCAGTTTTCTTTTATATGTAAATCTCATCCCATAATTATTTTTTCCTTTACCTGCAGATTGTCGCTTTACGATTGTCGATTGTTTGATGTATTGCTTCATTACTTCAGTTCATTTCCTCATGCATGTATATTATGTTGTTTTCATTTTATTCCTGTATGCCTTCGTGTGAAAATAAGATTATTATTATTATTATTATTATTATTATTATTATTATTATTAGCATCATTATATTTACGTGGACATCACAGGCTCAACTAACCTCTGCCGCAGATTTACGACCACATCAGTTACTCTCCACGTGATAAAAACGGTAATTTATTGATGATGTTGACCCGGTGCTTCACTACATAACAGCTGCTATTGACTCTCAGGCCTTTTCGACTTCGCTAATTCAAAGGTCAACCAATATCTTTATATAAATACCTGTAAATTCAGAGACATTGAAACAGTCTGTCTTTCTCTTAGTTTTTTTTCTTTTCAACAGTTTACACATTTCAAAGGGAATATGGGTCACTTTGCAAACAAAATCGCCCATTGGCTTTCAGATCTCATTCGTTTTCCTTATAGAGCATCATTTGGTGTCCTATTTTTCTATTCCAGTTGCATCCATCGATCACTACCAACCGACTGTTTAAAGAGTAACTAATGTAATGGATAAACCGAGTGTTTCATTAGTTATCTTTAAACGGTCGGTTGGTAGTGTAGTGATCGATGGATGCAACTGGAATAGAAAAATAGGACACCAAATGATGCTCTATAAGGAAAACGAATGATATCTGAAAGCCAATGGGCGATTTTGTTTGCAAAGTGACCCATATTCCCTTTGAAATGTGTAAACTGTTGAAAAGAAAAAAAACTAAGAGAAAGACAGACTGTTTCAATGTCTCTGATTTTACAGGTATTTATATAACCCCTTCACACCTAGATCTTTTCTTTGCTATAAAAAATCGTCCGTTGTTAGCCATAAAATTACGAGAACTAACTGAATATACCAAAATAGTTAGTCGGCAAAGATATTAAACAGGCCATATCTATAAAATATTGCTTATATTCACAAAAAATCGTCTAATGGTACCCAAATTACAATGGAAATTACGCTCTGGGTCTCATATTGGTTGACCTTTAAATTAGCGAAGTCGAAAAGGCCTGAGAGTCAATAGCAGCTGTTATGTAGTGAGGCAGCGGGTCAACATCATCAATAAATTAGCGTTTTAATCACGTGGAGAGTAACTGATGTGGTCGTAAATCTGCGGCAGAGGTTAGAAGATTAAAAAAAATGTTGACTGACAAGGAACCTTTTTTTTTGTAAATTCACGGTTTTTTATTATAACGGAAGTAAAAATAAAATATATATAAACTACGTATTTCTAAGCAAAGACGATATAAGTGTGAGTAATTGTAAAGAAAGAGCGTGTTTGCGTGATCAGCCGATTTTAGCAACACTATAACCGTTCAAATCCTTTCAGTCATTTACGATAGATTTTTTTTCTTTCAACATCACAAAGGACTAGCCAAGGTCAAAAAAAATAAAGTAACAAATAGCCCGTTTAGTTGCCAGTCCCTATAAAGAAGACAGTAAGGGAATAAAGAAAGGGGGGTGGGCCAATTTAGTTCGGGAGGTGTCTTGTCACTCCTTTCTTGAAGTAGTTTATAACATGTCTTTTAGATCTCACAAAAGCGTCGGATGGAAAGAGCAGTCCTATCCGCCACACTACGTATTGCATACTGACGGAATAGAGTGTGGGAGATGTATTTTGTATGCTGGGAGATGTATTTTGTATGCTGGGAGATGTATTTTGTATGATGGGAGATGTATTTTGTATGCTGGGAGATGTATTTTGTATGCTGGGAGATGTATTTTGTATGCTGGGAGATGTATTTTGTATGCTGGGAGATATATTTTGTATACTGGGAGATGTATTTTGTATACTGGGAGATGTATTTTGTATGCTGGGAGATGTATTTTGTATGCTGGGAGATGTATTTTGTATGATGGGAGATGTATTTTGTATGCTGGGAGATGTATTTTGTATGCTGGGAGATGTATTTTGTATGCTGGAGGATGTATTTTGTATGCTGGGAGATGTATTTTGTATGCTGGGAGATATATTTTGTATACTGGGAGATGTATTTTGTATACTGGGAGATGTATTTTGTATGCTGGGAGATGTATTTTGTATGCTGGGAGATATATTTTGTATACTGGGAGATGTATTTTGTATACTGGGAGATGTATTTGTATGCTGGAGATGTATTTTGTATGCTGGGAGATATATTTTGTATGCTGGGAGATGTATTTTGTATACTGGGAGATGTATTTGTATACTGGGAGATGTATTTTGTATGCTGGGAGATGTATTTTGTATGCTGGGAGATATATTTTGTATACTGGGAGATGTATTTTTGTATACTGGGAGATGTATTTTGTATGCTGGGAGATGTATTTTGTATGCTGGGAGATGTATTTTGATACTGGGAGATGTATTTTGTATGCTGGGAGATGTATTTTGTATGCTGGGAGATGTATTTTGTATGCTGGGAGATGTATTTTGTATGCTGGGAGATGTATTTTGTATGCTGGGAGATGTATTTTGTATGCTGGGAGATATATTTTGTATGCTGGGAGATGTATTTTGAATGCCGGGAGATATATTTTGTATACTGGGAGATGTATTTTGTATACTGGGAGATGTATTTTGTATGCTGGGAGATGTATTTTGTATGCTGGGAGATGTATTTTGTATGCTGGGAGATGTATTTTGTATGCTGGGAGATGTATTTTGTATGCTGGGAGATGTATTTTGTATACTGGGAGATGTATTTTGTATGCTGGGAGATGTATTTTGTATGCTGGGAGATGTATTTTGTATGCTGGGAGATGTATTTTGTATGCAGGGAGATGTATTTTATATGCTGGAGATGTATTGTGTATGCTTATATAAATACATCTCCCAGCATACAAAATACAACTCCACATAGAGTCTGAATCGTCGCTCTTATGTACCAATTCTCTTCAGCTGTAACCAAATTTATGAGGCGACACGTAATTCATCGGATACCTAAACTGACCTCACTTGGAAATAATCGTGTAATTCATGATGATACTTAAACAATTTGTATTAAGGCAGTGAACCAATTAATATGGATAGATTTATTACTTCAGTTCCTCTTAAAATGACTTGAGTGTGACGAAATTGAGGTATAAATAGACTCTGGATAAAGGAATACGTGAGGAATATAAGATGGTTAGGGATTAATGCTAGCAACAAGATGAGTGAAATTATCCTATTCTTGTTTCGTCAAATACGTGGATTAGTGACATGAGACGAGAAGTAACTGCAGAGAGAGACAGACAGACAGACAGACAGACAGACAGACAGACAGACAGACAGACGACAAGACAGACGACAGAAGGACAGACAGACAGACAGAGCGACAGACAGACAGACAGACAGACAGACAGACAGACAGACAGAGCGACAGACAGACAGACAGAAGCGACAGACAGACAGACAGAGCGACAGACAGACAGACAGAGCGACAGACAGACAGACAGACAGAAGCGACAGACAGACAGACAGACAGAGCGACAGACAGAGCGACAGACAGACAGACAGACAGACAGACAGACCAGAGCGACAGACAGAGCGACAGACAGACAGACAGACAGACAGACAGAGCGACAGACAGAGCGACAGACAGACAGACAGACAGAGCGACAGACAGACAGACAGACAGAGCGACAGACAGACAGACAGACAGACAGACAGAGAGACAGACAGACAGACAGACAGAGCGACAGACAGACAGAGCGACAGACAGACAGACAGAGCGACAGACAGACAGACAGAGAGAGAGACAGACAGACAGACAGACAGACGACAGACAGACAGACAGACAGACAGACAGACAGAGGCAGAGAAAGACAGGTAACAGACAGACAGACAGACAGACAGACAGACAGACAGACAGACAGACAGAGACAGACAGACAGACAGACAGACAGACAGACAGACAGACAGACAGACAGACAGACAGACAGAAGACAGACAGACGAGAGAAGAGAGAGGAGAGAGAGAGAGAGAGAGAGAGAGAGGAGAGAGAGAGAGAGAGAGAGAGAGAGAGAGAGAGAGGTAAACAAGGGATAAGGAAGAACGGGTTGGCAATGAAAAGCAAGAAGGGAAGATGAACCCGAGCAAAAAATGTATGTAAATAAATGAGCAAGTTAAAAGAGCCGCGGGCGGGGAACCTTTCAGATGCAGGGAGGGAATGATCACAGGAAGGGCCGCGCCGTGATCACATCCCACGCAATGAAATATAAAATAATGATTAGAAAAAAAAAATAATGATAATTGATGATCATAAATAGAATAATACTAAGTAATGATAAAAATGATGATAAATTATGATAAAATATTAATAGAAATAATAATTGATGATGATAAATAAAATAATAGTAGGTAATGATAATAAATGATGATAAATGATGATACAATAATAAGATAAAAATAATAATTGATGATGATAGATACAATAATAGTAAGTAATGATAATAAATTAAGATAAATGATGATAATAAATAATGATAATAAATATAATTTAAAAAGGCAATAATCTCCCACCGGTGTTGAATTAAAGGTTATCATTAACATTTGAATAGAGAGAATATTCTGCTATACAATTACTACATTTATTTATTCAGAAGTTCTCTTAAGTCACGCCAATTACACGTAAGAAATAATAATAAACTTGCTATGAATTCAACATTTCACTTGAGAACTACACTGGTTTTGCCTTTACTTAAAATGGTAGTTAATGACGTGTTCTTAATACTAGTTTTGTTATCAGAAATTGTGCTTAGATTTTCTTTTCTTTTCAAATCAATCAATCAAATCAATGTTTTTTTTCCTTCCAAAAAAAATACAGCAGTGCCTTAAGAATAATTTGTTTGACATGTAACTTAAAAAATAGTTCATAAAGCGATAAAATTCATAGCATAAGAAAAAATACATAAAATTAAACGAGATTATAATAGCAAGATCTGGAAAGTCGTGTACTTTTCTTGTTTTAACCCCTTGAGGCCCAGAACGTTATTTCCATTGTAATTTAGGTACCATTAGACGATTTTTAATTAATATAAGCAATGTTTTTTTATAGATATGACCTGTTTAGTATCTTTGTCCACTAGCTAATTTGGTTTATTTAGTTACTTTTCGTAATTTTTATGGCTCGACAACATACAATTTTTCATAGCAAAGGAAATATCTGGGCGTGAAGGGGTTAAGATACAGTAAACAAGACTTGCGAAAGAACGCGAACAGATAGAGAATCTCATAGCTTCGTTCTGTTTAGCCAGTACGTAAACAATGCTGTGAACCCTATTTTATTTGTCTTCTTGTTACATCTTTTTTGGCTTTTTGTTACATCTTTTTTTTCTTTTTTATGCCCTTGGCCAGTCTTTTGTCATGTAAAAAAAAAAAATGAGACCGCTGGGACAGATTCATGCGTTGGCTACTGATAGGGAAGTCAGGACCCATAATGTACATGTGAATCAGTAAAACAAGCTACCATTTTGAGTATGACGAAGAATCGACAGAAATTCAGAAATCTTGGTGCAAAAACTGCAATATAAACATGGAAAAGTCCGAAAGTATCAAGAGTGTGGCACAAGATACAGCAAGGCGCTAGAATAACAACGTGTAGCAGAAGATAGAGAGCAAGGCGCTACAATAACAACGTGTGGCACAAGATACAGCAAGGCGCTAGAATAACAACGGGGGGCACAAGATACAGCAAGGCGCTAGAATAACAACGGGTGGCACAAGGTACAGCAAGACGCTAGAATAACAACGTGTAGCAGAAGATAGAGAGCAAGGCGCTACAATAACAACGTGTGGCACAAGATACAGCAAGGCGCTAGAATAACAACGGGTGGCACCAGATACAGCAAGGCGCTAGAATAACAACGGGTGGCACAAGATACAGCAAGGCGCTAGAATAACAACGGGTGCACAAGGTACAGCAAGACGCTAGAATAACAACGTGTAGCAGAAGATAGAGAACAAGGCGCTAGAATAACAACGTGTGGCACAAGATACAGCAAGGCGCTAGAATAACAACGGGTGGCACAAAATACGCAAGGTGCTAGAATAACAACGGGTGGCACAAGATACGCAAGGCGCTAGAATAACAACGTGTGGCACAAGATACAGCAAGGCGCTAGAATAACAACGGGTGGCACAAATACGCAAGGCGCTAGAATAACAACGGGTGGCACAAGATACAGCAAGACGCTAGAATAAACACGGGTGGCACAAGATACAGCAAGGCGCTAGAATAACAACGGGTGGCACAAGATACAGCAGGCGCTAGAATAACAACGGGTGGCACAAGATACGCAAGGCGCTAGAATAACAACGGGTGGCACAAGATACAGCAAGACGCTAGAATAACAACGGGTGGCACAAGATACAGCAAGACGCTAGAATAACAACGGGTGGCACAAGATACAGCAAGGCGCTAGAATAAAACGGGTGGCACAAGATACGCAAGGCGCTAGAATAACAACGGGTGGCACAAGATACAGCAAGACGCTAGAATAACAACGGGTGGCACAAGATACAGCAAGACGCTAGAATAACAACGGGTGGCACAAGATACAGCAAGGCGCTAGAATAACACGGGTGGCACAAGATACGCAAGGCGCTAAATAACAACGTGTGGCACAAGATACGCAAGGCGCTAGAATAACAACGGGTGGCACAAGATACAGCAAGGCGCTAGAATAACAACGGGTGGCACAAGATACGCAAGGCGCTAGAATAACAACGGGTGGCACAAGATACGCAAGGCGCTAGAATAACAACGGGTGGCACAAGATACGCAAGGCGCTAGAATAACAACGTGTGGCACAAGCTACAGCAAGGCGCTAGAATAACAACGGGTGGCACAAGATACAGCAAGGCGCTAGAATAACAACGGGTGGCACAAGATACAGCAAGGCGCTAGAATAACAACGGGTGGCACAAGATACAGCAAGGCGCTAGAATAACAACGTGTAGCAGAAGATAGAGAACAAGGCGCTAGAATAACAACGTGTAGCAGAAGATAGAGAACAAGGCGCTAGAATAACAACGTGTAGCAGAAGATAGAGAACAAGGCGCTAGAATAACAACGTGTGGCAACAAGATACAGCAAGGCGCTAGAATAACAACGGGTGGCACAAGATACGCAAGGCGCTAGAATAACAACGTGTGGCACAAGCTACAGCAAGGCGCTAGAATAACAACGGGTGGCACAAGATACAGCAAGCGCTAGAATAACAACGGGTGGCACAAGATAGAGAGCAGGGCGCTAGAATAACAACGGTGGCACAAGATACGCAAGGCGCTAGAATAACAACGGGTGGCACAAGATACAGCAAGGCGCTAGAATAACAACGGGTGGCACAAGATACAGCAAGGCGCTAGAATAACAACGGGTGGCACAAGATAGAGAGCAAGGCGCTAGAATAACAAACGTGTGGCACAAGATACAGCAAGGCGCTAGAATAACAACGTGTGGCAGAAGATAGAGAACAAGGCGCTAGAATAACAACGTGTGGCAAAGATACGCAAGGCGCTAAAATAACAACGGGTGGCACAAGATACAGAAAGGGCGCTAGAATAACAACGGGTGGCACAAGATACAGCAAGGCGCTAGAATAACAACGGGTGGCACAAGATACAGCAAGGCGCTAGAATAACAACGGGTGGCACAAGATAGAGAGCAAGGTGCTAGAATAACAACGTGTAACACTGTATAAGAGCAAAACCAGAATGTTGTAAAGCTCCGGCAATACATAACAGCAGATGCAATGGTGCCGTAAACCCCAACCAATGCACGAGGGAAGCGAGGGCATTCAACGGCCATGCGTGAGTTAAGGTTTTATCGAAGTTGTGTTTGGGTTAGCGGGTCAGGAGGTAATATGAGACTACATAGTTGAGGTAGTTAGTTAGTTAGGTTATTGATTATACACTTATTACATTATATCGATATTACAAACGTCAGAAACACAAAAGGTAAATACATTTCTTATACACCATAAAAATAGTAGGAGCTAACTGTAGTCCAACCTAATGCCAAGACTCATTTAATTACCTCTGTGATAATAGATAATATTATGCTCGACTTTAAAAAAGAATGTGTGCACTTCAAAATACGCAAACTAAAAAAATAAACAGATAAATACATAGCTGGCTAATGACATGCCGTCATATACGCTCGTTCACACACTGTCTTTTTTATGTTTACCGGCACACCTTAAAGCGATAAAAACCATGATGCTGATAGTAATGATGATAATGATGATAGCAATATCTGCACACTGTCATATACGCTCACAGTCTTTTTTTATGCTTACCGTCACACCTAAAGCGATACGATGATGCTGATAGTAATAATGATAGCAATATCTCCAAGGCGGTACAAGACAGGCCACCCAGCAGCCCTTTCCTCTTATGCGTCACGCTTATGATACGTTTTGTCAGCTCACCGCGGCTGCTGCAGTATCTTGGGAGCAGAGATACAGGGATGGAAGGGAGGCTGGGATACAGGGTGGTAGGGAGGCAGGGATACAGGGGTGGAAGGGAGGCTGGGATACAGGGGTGGTAAGGTGGTAGGGAGGCAGGAATACAGGGGTGGTAGGGTTGTAGGGAAGCAGGGATACAGAGGTGGCAGGGAGGTAGGTATACAGGGATGGTAGGGAGGAATACAGGCCCGTAGGGAGGCAGGGATACAGGGGTGGTACAGAGGATGCAAGGGTGGTAGGGAGGAGTCGTAGGAGCTAATGCGCAAACAAGAAGATGAGAGGAAGGAGAATGCTATTAAGGAAAGGGATCGCGCAAGGCAGGACGGGGAGAAGTTGTATTACCTGGTTATCCTACCTGAAGGGCCATTAATATCCAAGGTTTTAATCAGTGACTGCACACACAATGCTACAAACTAAGTCACAATCTAGAGAAATATGTAGCGTGATTATATGGTACATTAAAAATTTTGGCGGTTTTAAACACTATAGGTACAAGAACAAAACTACGAAGTATGAATAATTAAAAGTGAAGGATTTTGATGGACGCACAAACAGGAACCGGAAAGCAGTAGGAAAAATGTATTCATCTGTTAAAGCTAAGACAATTACTAAAGCAATGGAGATCCACAACATCATCAAATGATAGAGAATTAGAAATTGCAAATTTGAAATATAATAGAAAAATTTAAGTAAATATCTTAGTTCAATATTTTGGTGTAGTATTCTTTGGGCAGAATAAAATCATGGTTTGCATATGCATTCGAATAACTATTTTTTCTATAATGAGCCCGTATAAAATGTTCCTTGCCCAGACAAATTATATTATAACTCATCTTTGCCGACACTTTGAACAGGTTATTTGCTCCTCATAAACAGAAATAGGTCATTATAGACAACCTTGATGCTTAGCTAACCTTCCGCTTGTTTTGATGTACATACCTATACTCTGGATTTTTTAACAAGGTGAAAATCCTGACCCTCTGCTGCTTACTGACTGATATTGGATGCCAGGAGAAGGGAATACTACGGTTCTTCTAAATTTCAGCTGTATTTAATCATAGTTAGCCATATAATTAGGTAAACATAGGCATAATTTTAAGCATGAGACCTTAAGATTGAATGGAATTTTCGCCTCGTTCAAAATAATAGACTATAGTGTGAACTAATTCAGAACTTTCATCGTTCGACTGAAAAGGAAAGTAAATTGTCCCTTTCATTTGAAGCTTAGAAAGTTTTTGCATACGTGATAGGAATTATTGCTTTCCTCAGCAAAACTGTTCAGGATATATATAGTGAGATGGTTAACGACGACTTTTACCGTAATATATAAGCAATCGGAACGTAATACTTCTGCGGCAAACAAGTTTCATGCACGTTTTCATCTTTTACAACATTCGAATAAAGCAATAAAAGATACTTCAAACTGACAGCTACACAATTTCCTTTCGCAACATAAACTATTTCACAATAGCTGAATATGTATTTCGCTCTCAGTGAAGGAGAATATAGTCTCACTCTAATATAAAGCACGTAAGGTGGAATTTTACATGGGCAACGCTGGAAGTACCATCAGGAAGTAACCCCTTTTTTTTTTACCCTTGTCCAGTCCTTTGTGATGTAAAGAAAACGAAAACGTACCACGAGAAATAGAAGTAAGTATATCAATGGAAACAAGTAGCAGAGATAAGCATGTATATAGTACATACGCCATTATACACACATATAATAGTTATGATAGAGTACTTTGACGGCCAACCTGGAATAGCTCTGCTTTAATTTACTTGATACATCGAGAAAGTCATGTCTTTTAGTCGACGTTTGCTAAATATTTTATCCTTATAATTTCCTTCCGTTCAGTTTGCTTTAATAGTTGCATATATGGAATTTAAGGCACTTCAACTCAGAGGGATGATATTAATGTCTTGTATGCGATTCACATAATTTTTTTTTTTTTTTTTTTTTTTTTTTTACATTTGTGCCTATAGCGCCTGTAGGCAGTGGTGACCCAGGGGTGGGATGGTAGGCTCTGGAGGTTCACTTGAGAGCTCTGATGGTTGGCCCTCGACCGTGGTGGCGCAGGCAGGATTCTTATAGTGACGCCTGTGGTTAGAGGCTCATGCCGCCCCCCTGTGTCCTCCGATGCACTCGCAATCGAAGGTAGAGTTGATGGGCAGGGCATGTGGGTGTTCTTAGGCCACTCGATGGTGCAGAAAGGTGTTGGTTTTCTTCGGGGATCGAACTCGGGTCACCGAGAACGCCAGTCGGAGACGCTAACCACTCCGCTACTGCCTCCCCAAAATATAAATAACCTGTGTTTCCAGATNTTTGGGTTTTTCCAGGGGGGGGGCCGGGGGAAAGGCCCTGCCCCGGGGAGGGTTTTGTGGGGACATTGTGTTAGTAGTCCAAGTTAGTTGAGTAAGTGACTGAGTTAACTCAGGAGAGACTCGTAGGTGGTGACTTCCACTTCTTAATTTACGAATATCCTCCTCTGGTAAATGTTTAACTAATTCTTCCTCACTGTCACTATTTGCTGCGTCAGATGCTAAGACTTTCCGTCCTTTACAAAGTCTAAGAAATTTTTCGGTGAGTAATTCACGCTCTTTTTCTGACATAGCCTGATTTGTTTTGTCCATTAATTATAAGTGAAACTTTAACCAAGATAAGTGCTATTACCCATTACCCATATATATATATATATATATATATATATATATTATATATATATATATTATATATATATATATATATATATAATTATATATATATATATATATTATATATATATCTATATATAATATATATATATATATATATATATACTAGCCGCAAAGCCGCCCTCCGGGCGGACTTTTTGGCTAGCTCCTGCGGAGGGCTATTGGTGGGCCTCTGGCCCACCACCTTTGTTTGGTGGGCCTTCGGCCCACCAAACACAGACTCTCCAGATAGCCCCTTCTAAGTTTCCTGATATCATGGATGTAGAAATGTATGCATTAACGCCTTACCCATCACCCCCCACCCATTCACTCACCCATTACCCATCACCCCCCACCCATTCACATCACCCATTACCCATCACCACACATCCATTCACTCACCCATTACCCATCACCCCCCACCTATTCCCTCACCCATCACCCCCCACCCATTCACTCACCCATCACCCCACCCATTCACTCACCCAGTACCTATCACCCTACATCAAGGTTTCCTCAATTCGAGAGAACTGGAACCCAAAATGCCAGGGGTCGCTGGCAGTTTTAACTCACTTTTTTGATATAGTCGGTCAGCCCCGGTCCGAAATTTTGCTCACCGGTATCAAATTAGGGCGAGAATGCTAAGAGTGTTTTTTGAGAAGGTATAAATGCCTAGAGTTAGAAAACATGTGATAGCATTGTGGGGGTGGCAGCTTTATATGAGTTATCTCCCTTTTTCCAAAATGGCCGCCAAAATACACCCAATAATTATGAAATTTTTAAATTTCGTTTTATGGGCCTATCATGTAGAGCTTTTCCTGGTGATTCCAACGGTTTGCTTATTTGTTCCCTAGCTTCGATATTTGTCCCCCAAATCGGCTTTTCCTCTAGGGGAAGAACCACTTTTCCCCTGGCCTAGAGCAATTTTCTAAACGTGGTAAATCGGGAAGATGATCAAGTATAAAATGTATTTAGAATCCGCTTTTAAATACATATACCAATTCAATCGGATAATATTTATATACATATGTATGTACATATGTATATATGTATATATGTATATATGTACATAACTACGCTAATTACCTAAAACATTGAACACACCTTTTATGAAATTAATCATCAACATCGTCGTCTTCGTCCGTGCTCTCCTCATCATCTGATGAACGATTCTCGCAGTCTGACAGTTTGCACATATCAGTGCACTTAAGTCCATTTGCCAGACAGACACACTTTGGCAGTGTACACATCCTTGAACATTTGCAGGCCAGTAGGGCCAAGATAGCCTCAGGTGCTGGCCGACCATCCATCCAATCCACTACCATTAATTCCTCAGCTACATCCATGTCAATTTTCCACCTCTGCCAATGGGACTTGGTACAACCTGGGTCTTGCTCAAGACATCTTCTCCATATTCCAGCCTGGTAGTTTGCCCTTTGTGCATGTTTGACTAAGCAGTCCCTGCAGGTGGAAGCTGATGACTCTCTATCTCACCTTTCTTAACACAGAACAAGTTGGTACCTGAGATTATTGACCTTAGTGAATGCTGCTTTGGGGACATAGAGGAGACATTTTGAAACACTCTAGTTTGTCCATCAGTTTCTGAGGAGAGGTCCCATTCCTGGCCCAACTGTGTAAATGTGTTTCTGATTTCCCTGTTGTTGGTCACGAATTTTAGAGCACTTGCCTTCCCTTTACCTGCGAAAGCACTGGTAGTGTCACATCCAGTGTATGCATGTATACCAATAAGAGCTCTGCAGACATCTATGCCGATAGTGGCAGCGACTTTCCCGATGTCAACTAATCTAGTTCTGGTTCTAGTTCCACATTTCTGGAATAACGGGGCCCCTATCTTGTCATGGAATGCCAAACACATGATAAAGACATCTGTATCCTCTGCGCATATCACAACAGCCTGGTAGCCCTGTCTAGCAGCATGGACAGCATGGAAAAGTAGGCGCCCATCTGCTTCTTCCTGCTGGCACTGGAGATCTGGTACCTCTTCACTGCCCCGTGATGTAATTTTGTAGCATTTGTCATCTACAGTTGTATACAGAATCTTCTCATGTAGTTTCTCCCTGTACACGGGCTTCCTCCATTCACTGACAATGAAGCTAATCAGACTGGTTTTGTTAGTTATTCCTGTCAGGAAACTTCTCCATTGCCTCACGATCTGTGCGCTTGTGATACCCTGCAGCTGCTGTCCGGTCTCTTCACCCCGTGCCGATCTCTCACTGTTTCTTGATAGAATTCTTTCGATACGTGTCGAACACAACATCTATTCGGTACTTTTACTTCCTTCACGCAATGCCATAGACAGTATTGTAGTGAAATGTCTCCAAACGTAGCTTGATCAACCTGTACTCTTTGAACTAAGTTCATTCCATCGATCACAGAAGCCGGATTTTGTAGGAGTTGGTCTGCTACTGTCACATTCTTCTGCAAAGTTGTGGCTAAGGAAGCTTTGTTTGTTTTCCTGAGTAATCCGTCTGGGGTAGAGAGAGCCCAGGGTAGTGGTCCCAGGGGGTGAGAGAGGATGTCCTCCATCTTGAGATTGCGCCCTTGTGCCATCACTATGATGCGACCAAACAGAGACCGGTCAGCTTTCAAGATTATGTCCTTCCCACTTGTTTTCAATATTTTTATTCTTACACATATTAGTGAATGTCTTCAGCTTGTTAGTTTTCATCGGATCGTGAAATAGTTTTTGGTGGTGGGTCGTTCTCCAGTCTCTCTTTGGGCGGAAAGTGGCATAACTCTTCTCTCCAAGCACATGCTTTAATCAGGTCAGAGGCAATGTCTCTGTGTGCCGATTTAGCAGTAGAAATGCTTATGAGGTCTTGCTTCTCTGAGAATGGGTTGGCCCAGGCTTGAATGAGGCTGACGACTGCCGACACTGTTTCCTCATCTTTATTTATTCTTGGCTGCTGGAGATCAGCATGATTGAGTTTTGATTGGTTACCATGCACCATGTCTCTTAGGTGTCCAAGAAATTCACTGCGGTACTCTGCTGTTATGTAGTACCTTTTGATGGCTCCTGCTTTTGGGCTGAACCCTGACGTGCCTCAGGAGTCTGAGTGTCCTTGTTAACCGTAACCTCAATTGTCTGATCTACAGGTATCCGCCCAAAGGGATTATTGCTGGACCTCTGCACTGAGAAATTACCTTGCTGGAAGGCTCTATGTACATCAGGATTTTTTTCCGGAAGATTTGTCATTTCAGCAAAGTATGCAGATAGGTACCTGCATAGTTGATCTTATCGTAGGCAAAACACCATGGGATCAAAGTTCTAATGCCATTGATGTGCAAATCCCAGTTTCCCTCACGAGAAGCACGTAGAAGGCCAAGTATCACGTGCTCTACCATGTCTATGTATGACATCCAAAATTCCGTAGTTCCCCATTGTTGTGGCGGAGGTGTTCCAAGAAGTCTCTCCACAGGATCATCAACTCTAATAATTGTGGACTGTCGAGGAGATCACTGAAGTTCTGATGGTTGAGATCATCAGCTATGTCGTTCACTTTGTCCTACACATGATTTGATCACAGCGCTCATCTCCTCTTTGCTGTCTACCCATAGTGTGAACTCTGTCCATGCCAGTCTCATCAAAGCTTCATAGATGCACTTGTGCACTCTGATAGCACCATTGTACTGTTTACCGGCAATTACCCCATTAATGGACCCTTCCGCGACTAGCCCGGCTTCTATGCATATGTCCTTCAAACCAGCATCACAGAATCGCTTTCCTATGATACTCAGGGCATTCATGATTGTGTGGAAAGTTCCCATCCTCAAAGTACATGGGAAAATTGCTCTTTGTGCTTCCAGGTAATTTCAACAGCTTTTGCATAGAGTGCTTGATCCATGACTACGACAATTGTGTCCAGAGATAGTTCTTTCTGATTAGATCCGACTGTTTGATAATTTCATAAACTGTAGTCAACGCTGTAGCTGGTGCATTGATGGTGGGCAGATACCCAACAACATCTTCTGAGATTGATTCTTGGTCCCTTGTTTTGATATTAACCCAGTCCAACTTGGGATTGTCTGACAGTCGGATTTGTTTGTCTTGCAAGGACCCAGACCAGATTCTTGTTACCGGCGACCTGAGCAGACTCTTGTGCTTCTAGGATGTGGCTCTCGTTGGTTGGTAGAGGGTGTGGACCTACACGTGCACAGGCTAAATAGACTTCAAGCTCTTCGTGTTCAATGTTGACTGATCTTTGTTTCAGTTTGTCAATGCGTGGAAGTTCAGGCCTGGGTGGATAAGGTCCATAGAACTTAGTCTGGACCGCTATTCCGTTGACTCGATGTGATGTACCTTTTCCAGTAAGTGTCTCCTCCAGTCTGTCTATATTATCCCATGCAAATTTGTGAAGACATGGGGCTTGATGGAGAGTGGTAGAACAGCTCTCTGGTTGAAGCCCATTGCCAACTTCTGCAGACACAGAGCGGTATCATTCTCTTCTCCAGCTGGTCATAAGACACCCCATGTCCAAACTTATTCAGTATCCGAATGACCTCAGTGTTTCCAGTGAGTGCTTTTACCGCATAAGGAAGCAGGAAATGTTTTGGTGGTTTATACTGCCCACGTGTAACAGCGTATATCATGTCCTGGCTAAATGACTCGACAAGAATAGCAGTCCTTTGGGATTTATTCGTAGTACTAGTTGTATCTCCAGTGAGGAGCCCGACCAGAAATCGCTGTAACTCATTTGGTATGGCGATATGAGTAGCTACATCAGACGGATGATATGGCCACGGGGTGAAAATCATGTCCTTCTTGATGGCCGTTCGGATATGTGACGAAGTCTGATCTATGATCTTGTTGATATCTGTAGACTTTGCCTTCCAAGCTTGAGCTCCTATGTAGATTTTGATTTTCCAAGACAAAATCCTTTAATGAGACACAGCATGGAACCATCAACAACTTTCCCTTGTCGTCGGAAAATATTTCTTACTGCACCTCCAAGCTCGGATTTCAGTCTTCTGTGCATATTCTTCTTTGTTGAATCCTTCAGAAGATTAACTCCCCCAGACAACATTAATGATTCCAATTTTGTGGTCAAGGAGGTGACTGGTATAATCCTCTTGTTGGGGATAATATCTTCTCTGATGTATTCAAAAAGTTCTTGGTAAGCTTCTCCTTCAACCTTGTGATACAGTAAAAAATTCATCTGTTACTTTTTTCTTCTTCATTCTCATTGCTGTCCTCTTTGTTCCTAGTGTAATTCCTATAGCATGAAGCGTGGTAGTGTGCTCTGCGGCAACAATGTCTCTACTGGTTAGTGCTATCATCCTGCCGTCTGCATTTCTGACGGCACTCTCTCTTAGTGTTTGATCTACTCTCAGTTGTGAAGCTAGCTTAAGTGTTTCACGTGTATTGGAGTGCTTTTTGAACTTGACCTTGCTACAGAATACGCAGATCGGAGCATAAACTCTTGATTCATGTGTTGATGTTCTGGAAGACTTTTTTGTGAGGACAGTCACTACTCCAGATAGATCACTACTACATTCACCTGCTTTACTTTTCAGAGTTTCCAAGTCTCTTTTCATGGGGAACATGCTTCTACATTTTCGATGATAGAATATAATTGGAACTTCTTTGTCCTGAAGCGTTTTTTTTAAACGTCTAGAATGGGGACATGGTTCCTGACTTTGGCGGCTTCAAGTAAGGTTAACCAGGAGGCATGGCTTTGAGGACTGACAAAATGTTCATCTCCGTCGGATACTGCCTGGTGTATGATGCACAGTTTCTTGGCGGGTGCCTGTGGCGTTTCCATGTTAACGGACATTCCAGGCCTCCTACGTTGAAGTTCCACAGCTACCACGACACCGGATTCTGGTCCCGGATTCTTCTCTACATCACCAGCCTTCAACAATAGCTTCGAGAGGTAGTCGGCTGCTACTCTACCTCTCCACTCCAAAAACCCGACTTTCTCTGAACGCACGACCTGCGGGCCGGCTGGTCTTCCGGCAGTGGTGGTCTCCTCGAGGGTCTCCAACGTCGCCAGTCGATCGTCCGGTCCGTCTCTCGCCGATGAAATACGACACCTGAAAAAGATTTTTTTTTTTTTATTATATGTATGTATATTTATATAATTATATAATATACAGTTTGGAAAAGGGGGATAACTCCCATAAAGCTGCCACTGCCACAATGCTATCACATGTTTTCTAACTCTAGGCATTTATACCTTCCCAAAAAACACTATTAGCATTCTCGCCCTAATTTGATACCGACCAACCCCCCAGGCTGATCGCCTAATAATAAGTTGGTCTACTGGAAAACAAAATATGGGCTTATTCCACTGCACTTAAACCACAAAAGTATAATATTAAGAACGATTTTCTTCTATATGTATATTGTATAGAAGCCTGATTCCGTAAAACATTGTATATAACCAAATAACCAAGGAGGTTATAGTTGAGGAGGCGAGGTAAATGCTACTCTATGATATTATATAGTCAATAACGTATGTTTAGAAGTTATCTATACCTAGGCAGTCATATTTTCCTGTTATTATTGTGTATCAATCAGATAGAAAGCCTAGAAGTGCAATGAGTCGACGCGTGAAGTGGCAATGTTTTGATTCAATCTCCCCGCCACAATCTCCTCCCCCACCACTCCCCGCCGCGGCGTGTCGCCTCCACAATTATAACCTACATTGTCGCAGCAACAAGCCGATTTCGGCATTCTTTATTCTTCGTTTTTCCAAGGCATTGCTTATTGTATTTTGACAAGCGTTTGCCAGACGCAGCAGTACTGTCTTAGAAAACAGTGTGAACATCGCCCAAATTTTACATGCCACAATATACATGTAAAAAATATATTAAGCTTTGCTACTCGAGGCGAGTAATTTGCACTAAATTGCTATTATAGAACGTTCCATCGTAATGCATGTCATCCATATAATTAGTAGAACAACAGAAGAACTATATTTTTTGGTATTCAGATGCGGTGCATCAATGCTTATCGCGAAATTAATTTATGAAAAATATTAGTCGCGGAGCCAAAACACAGTAGACCAACCTTTGAGTTAAAACTGCCAGCGACCACTGGCATTTCTCGAGTTTCAGATCATTGGAATTCTCGCAACCCACATTTTTTTCACAATTATCGCTAATAGGCTGCTAAAAAAAAAAAAAAAAAAGTGATCGGATCATCTCATAAGTGGGCTTATAATATGCCCCTGGCCGAGCTGGTTCCAAAACCGTCCCATATGATGGGATTGTGCCACGGGGGGCGGCACCTATCGCGGACATACACACAGACACACTTTCGCTTATATTATTATACTAGCCGCAAAGCCGCCCTCCGGGCGGCCTTTTTGGCTAGCTCCTGCGGAGGGCTATTGGTGGGCCTTCGGCCCACCACCTGTGTTTGGTGGGCCAAAGGCCCACCAAACACAGACTCTCCAGATAGCCCCTTCTAACTTTCCTGAAATCATGGATGTAGAAATGTATGTATTAACGCCAACCCATTCACATCATAGCCCCTTCTAACTTTCCTGAAAGCAAAGCCGCCTTCCGGGCGGACTTTTTGGCTAGCTCCTGCGGAGGGCTATTGGTGGGCCTTCGGCCCAGTTATTTTTGTTAACTGTTATGTTAACCAGTTATGTTAACCAGTTATGTTTGGTGGGCCTTCGGCCCACCAAACATAGACTCTCCAGATAGACCCATTACCCACCACCTCGGCCCACCAAACACAGACTCTCCAGATAGCCCCTTCTAACTTTCCTGAAATGTATGTATTCCCCCCACCCATTCACTCACCCATTACCCATCACCCCCCACCCATTCACTCACCCATTACCCATCACCACACACCCATTCACTCACCCATTACCCATCACCACACACCCATTCACTCACCCATTACCCATCACCCCCCACCTATTCCCTCACCCATCACCCATCACCCCCCACCCATTCACTCACCCATCACCCCACACCCATTACCCATCACCCCACCCATTCACTCATCTATTACCCATCACCCTACATCAAGGTTTCCTCAATTCTCGCAACCCACTTTTTTTTCTTCACAGTTCTCGCTAATAGGCTGCTAAAAAAAAAAAAAAAAAGTGATCGGATGCGTAGGAAACACCATGGCCAAGGCGATTGAGCATTTTGATGAGCTCAACATTTCCTGTCAGTGACTTAACACCCCATGGTAGCAATATGTGTTTAGCAGGGACGACTTTTCCTCTACTGACAGCATAGATACAATCCTGACCTACCGATTGGACAACTCGTTCCACCTTCTGCGTTCCATCTTGTTCTGTTCCATGAATTAGCAGTTTCAGAAACATCTTTAAAGATTCTGGCAATTCAGTATAGTCAGATTTCAGTTCAGCAGGGTGTGGAGGCCAAGGCTTTTCTTTCATGTTTTTAATTTGTCCTCTCAAGTGGTTCACAGAAAGTTTGACAATGTTCTCAATATCATCTGAGTACTTTGCATCCTGTACCGTAGATAACAGAGAAGTCGCCAGTTCTACGTTTCTTTGTTATTTACAGACGTATGGTGGCGTTAATACTTACATTTGTACATCCATGATTTCAGGAAAGTTAGAAGGGGCTATCTCGAGAGTCTGTGTCAGTTTGTGTCTTCATCTGTGTCATATTAGAGCTATAAATGAACAAATTACAAAAATAAAACAGAGTGGCGACCTCACTATACCTACTACAGTAAAGTCGCCAGCTAGTATTTTAACTCAACAGTTGAGTCGCCACTCTGGGGAATTCAGGGAAATTAGAGGTAACGTAAAACAAGTCTCTATATATATTAGCTACGGAAGATGCTTGGATATATAAAAATTCCTCTGCCAACGTGAAAATAAATTCTATTCAAGTTTGAAAGATCTGGCAAATCTGCGTCCTGTCGCCCGAAAAGCTAATGTTTACTGTCTGTCATCGCGCGAAGAAAAACTTGAGAAGCAAAATGCGCAACAGTTATATTTGCAGATACAAAGCATAAAACAACGCTGAAACAGGGTAGATTATACAATCATGATATAAACTACTGTGTAACATCTTCAGTGGCACATAGAAATCAGTAGTGATGCTATAATTCGTAATATTTGGCGACTGGCGACTTCACTGCAGGTGGCGATTTCACTGTTATCTACGGTAGTTGTTCTTCGGCCTTCATCATTTTGACCACTACCTACTCCAAGAAAAGGCCATCTGGATATACCAGAAGTTTTCCTTTATTATCAGAGACGAAATGAAGTGACTTCTTGAATTCACATTCTAGCTTCCGGCGAATATGTTTCTTTGTAGAGGGTTTCACATCATTGATGCCAAGTTCGTGCAGGAAATTCAACAACTTTTCAGTCAGTTCCAACATTCTGACAACTTCAGGTTGAACAAATAATGTCTTGCGCACATGCTTGAACAGAAGAAGGTAGGCCTCCCGCTCTGCTGTCAGATAAGCGTCATCATCTTCAGTGACTTTTGATGTTTTCTCCTTTGCTCCACGGGTGTATTTGCGGTAACATGATTTATGGTAATGAGCCTCGGCAGCAACCAACTCTCTGGATGTGATGGCAAGTATTCTCTGATCCAATTTGGCCTGAGCAACACTTCTCACTGTTTCATCTGACCTGAGTTCTCTGGACTGTAGGAGTGTTTCCCTGGTGTTCGAACCAGCCACATATTTGCTTTCCTTCTCACAGAAGATACATACAGGGTCTAAGACACGAGATGTCGTTGAAGGAGCACGAGAAGATTTTCTCCTTTTGGTGGAACATTCCGGCTCAGAGTCAGGTTCTTGGAACTTCTGAAGCATTTTCTTGTGTGTAAAATCAGATCTACAGTCTCTGTGGTAGAGCAACTTTTCGCCGTATTCATCTTCTTTAAGTTCCAGGATGGGCCCAAAATTCCGTAAGTTGGCTGCATGGAGTAATACACCAACAGATTCATCGTCTCTGGGTTTGGTCAGTTCAGATTCTGAAGTCTGCTTGGAACAAATAATGCAAGCCCTTTCTTTCAATGATTGCATTTTCTGTTTTTTCTTTGGTGAGTCCATCATGTATCATTGTAGAGTGTTACCTCCATACAGTCACAGAGTCACCTAAAAAGATATAAAAACTGGTTAAGTACACTATTGTCATATAAATGTATCCACTCTATTATCATTTTATTCTCTGGATCCTTGAATAATTTCCGATTTTGCTGCAGCTGAAATACATATTAACTATGACTTAAGTAAGGCTATCAAATTTGAGATCAACAAGGTATAAAATAAGAAAACTAAACATGAGAGGATAGCTAGAGCCAACCAGTGGGTTGGAAGGCTAGGCAGTGTGGCAAGATGTCGGGCCAACAAGTATGAAGTGGTGAGAGGACTATGGAAGGGTGTGGCAGTCCCTAGCATTATGTATGGCCTGGAAACAATGGTGTGGTCTAGGAAGGAGTTGGACAGATTGGAAGTAACACAGAACAAAGCAGGCAGAATAGCATTAGGAGCCAATAGGTATGTGGCAGTGGAAGCGATTAGAGGAGACATGGGATGGAGCACGTTCAGAGAGAGGATAGCAAAGGCAGGACTGAGGTACAGAGCTAGACTGCAACGAATGGATGACAGCAAATGGGCAAGCAAGGTTTGGGACTGGAATATGTATGGGAAGTGGATGAAAGACTCAGTAAAAGTGGAAAGATGGACAGGTGAACTGGGAATGTTTGTGACAGGAGTGATGAGACATGGGAGTATGGCTGTATGCAAAAAGGAAATAAATAGGAGAGTGGAAGAAAAGGGAAAGAAAAATGGCTGAGGGGAATGAGTGAGAAATCAACACTGGAATGGTACAGGAGAAAGGACCAGCCACGGTATGAAAGGTTCTATGTTGGTGGCTATGGAGGGGACCTACTCTTCAGAGCCAGGACAAAGTCGCTGGAGGTAAATAGTCGTATGTACAGATGGAAGAATGATGGCAGCAAGGTGTGTGTGATGTGTGTGACAGGAGTGGATGAAACCGTGGAGCACTTGATGCTGGAATGTGAACGGTATGAGTATGCTAGAACAAAGATGTTGGAGGTAGTGGAAGGAGAGGTCGGAGTGGAAGAATGGCGAGAGATGAGAGACAGGAGAGTGGAGATGGAGTACCTGCTGGGGTTGTGTGCTGAGTGGAGGAGTGACAGTCGTGTGATTGAGAGTGTAAAAGAATTCTTGGAGAATTCGTGGAGAGCACGTAGGAGAGAGCATGAGAGGCAGGGGGCCCCTCAGTGAGGGGGGACCCCGTATGAATGTGATGCAGAGAGAGGAAGGAGGGAAAAAGAAATCCCTAGTTTTGCTTCCCCCTTTTGCTTCTCTGCCAACAGATTACGTGTGTGGGAGAACGCCGGACCAAAGGCTTCACTGACAGCATCTGCTGGGTGACTCCCAAATCAAGATCAAGATCAAGATCAAGACTTAGGAATAAAATGGTCTTACTTGAAGTGAAAAGTAAGTATTTAAGTATTTCACATCGTTGAAATGAAGACAAGCTGTCGACTGCAAAACAAACTTGACTATGGATGTTAGTATAATAAACTAGAGGTTATTTCACCTTAATAACTTAATCAAATATGAAGAAATTCTCAATAAATGATATCATGTCCATTAGCAGTAAATATTTATGATATTGATCAATATTGCGCAATTATCGATGTCGCAGAGATTAGGACGCAGAGCAAAATTACAATCACATTTTTATGTTATTGCAATATATTTGATATATTCCTTGAGTATAATCACTTCCAGACACACACAACAAAACTTCATTATGAATTTTTTTTTTTATTTGGCCTGTCCAGCCATTTAAGCATTGAAACATGGATGACAAAATTGTACATTTTGTGTATTTGGCGCAAAAACATTAATTATGCTATAAAAAACTTAAGTTGTGAGCTTGAAATGTGTCCATCATGCATTTTTGTGAAGTATATGGGTACACCATCAATAAAAAATAAGTTTCGTTTGGTGCCCCCAGATGGTACCGATATCTTGTCTGGCTCACGGACATGGGTAACTTGTGTCTTATAATTATGTCTTAACGACAACACTGCTGCTGCCGTGGCCGCGCTGCACTGCCAGGCGTGGATGAGCACCTTGCTTGTATTTTTATCTATTTACTCATATGTATGAATAATAGCCATTAAAATGCGATTATATGTCTACATTCACCTAGAATAATGGTATTTCATAGCATACCAAGCAGTAATGAGCGAGCCTGGAGACTTACTACCTCTCCTAATACCATTTCCGTGTAGTCGTGGGCGAGCTTGCTATGTAGCACCAGTCACTGTTTACCTTCCAACATAGCTACACGGTCTGGTTGTGTTTGTGATTAATTCTCATTTATTACACAGCGTACAGGAGCATACCAAATCCAGCATTTAGCGCCAGTCACTGTTTACCTCCCAACATAGCTACACGGTCTGCTTGTGTTTGTGATTATTTCTAATTTACTTCACAAATTTTCCTGTGTTTTACCTATATTTTTCCAACCTTGGGAAAATACCCTCGCAATAACGGACAATCGGCTTTAACGGACCACTCCTCCCCCCCTTTAGTCCGTTATATTGAGGTTTGACTGTACTTCTATTTCTACACCCCGTTGTTAACTGGTATCCGAAGACGAGACATGGCAGTGGTGGTATGTGGTTGCTCATAGCTGAGTGGCTGAGCGACTACGATGACGTCACAGCATCGCCAGCGAATCACAATTGTGTCAAAACAAACGTGTCATCCAATCAGATTGGGTCTCAAACGTGTCAGCCAATCAGAAGGCAGCCGCGGCCCGCATTATCAAACTTGTTTACATCTATCTCCAATCTCCTCACTCCGCATAAGCTTTCAGCTTCATCGTCCTTCTCAAAAAGTAAGTTATTCCATTATTACTTCATTCCATAATTCCCTGTGCCACCTCCGTCGCTTATAACCTCCAACACTTGTTCCCACTACATACGCGCTTCTGATGTGTTGTACTTATTTCTATTCTCTAACTTATTCCATCATTCCTTCATCCCGTGTGTCACCTCCGTCGCTTCAAAACTTGTTTACACCTCCACATACATGCGGGTAACACACCGGTGTCTTGTACTTCCTTGTATTCTCTAGCTATTCCATTATTCCTTCATATTAGGCCGAGGTCTTCTTCTTCTTCTTGTGCCCTATTTGGCTTAGTATCGCTTCGTAGATCCTCTCCTCTCCTCTCCTCTAGTGTTGGGGGAAGCCACCAACCCGGGAGGCTGGTCACAAACCCCCGGCTAACACCCGGTACCCATTCACTGCTGGGTGAACAGGGGCTTGGGTTTTAAGGAAAAGTGCACACCACATACGTGTAGGTGCTGTCTGCCGGAGCCATGCGTGGTGCTGTCTGGCATCGCCACCCGGATCGAGATGCCACACTCACCACTCATGGCACATCACCACAACAAAATCACCACAAGCGGCTGGTTTTGTTCTACGGCCTAATTTCGTTTGTATACTTACCCTACGGTCCACCGAAATATGCCAAAACCCCAGGTTTTGGCATAAAGTAATCAAAAACCTTTGGCCCAATCAAAAACCTTTCTGAGCGCCATCTGGCGAGGACAATGCAACCCTCAGAATTTATTGCAAAACCTGCTTCATGATAAATAAACATATAGCAAAGTATATACCTCGATCTACCAGGAAAATAGCATATAAACTTGTTATTCTTATATATACAAAAACCAAAAATTTTGTTATGCCAAAACCCTCAGAATTTATACCAAAACCCTCAGAAGTTATACCAAAACCCTTAGAATGTATTGCAAAACCTGTTCCATGATAAATAAATATATATATCAAAGTAGTATATACCTCGATCTACCAGGAAAAATAGCATATAAAATTGATATTCTTATAATACAAAAACCAAGAATATTGTTATGCCAAAAACCTCACAAGTTATGCCAAAACCCTCAGAATTTTATCCATGATGACGTAACGTGACGTCACCGTGACGTCACTAAATGCTTGTGTGACCTTGAAAGACGTGCGTCTCTGGAGGCAAAGATTCGGACATATGGTGCGTAAACCCTCGCATGTTATTACTTTTTTTATGCTATTATAAGTTTATATGCTATTTTTCCTGGTAGATCGAGGTATATACCTTTATATATGTTTATTTATCATGGAACAGGTATTGCAATAAATTATGAGGGTGTTGGCATAAATTCTGAGGGTTTGGCATAAATTCTGAGGGTTTTGGCATAACAATATTCATGGTTTTTGTATATAAGAATAACAAGTATATATGCTATTTTTCTTGGTAGATCGAGGTATATACTTTGATATATATTTATTTATCATGGAACACGTTTTGCAATACATTCTAAGGGTTTTGGCATAACTTGTGAGGGTTTTGGCATAACAATATTCTTGGTTTTTGTATTATAAGAATATCAAGTTTGTATGTTATTTTTCCTGGTAGATCGAGGTATATACTTTTATATATGTGTATTTATCATGAAGCAGGTTTTGTAATAAATTCTGAGGGTTTTGGCATAAATTCTGAGGGTTTTGGCATAAATTCGGAGGGTTTTGGCATAACAATATTCTTGGTTTTTGTATATATAAGAATATCAAGTTTATATGCTATTTTTCCTGGTAGATCGAGGTATATACTTTGATATATATTTTTTTAGCATGGAACAGGTTTTGTAATAAATTCTGAGGGTTGCATTGCCCTCGCCAGATGGCGCTCAGAAAGGTTTTTGATTGGGCCAAAGGTTTTTGATTACTTTATGCCAAAACCCCAGGTTTTGGCATATTTCGGTGGACCGAGACCACCGAGAGACAAGGCCTGGTGGATCGCCCGTGACGTCACACCATAAGGATACCACCCGCTCCGCTCCCCGTACAAGTTTACCTACCTAATATAATGTTTATCAGTATAAAAGATATACTGTTATCTTCGGAAATGTTTGTTCTATAATATTATCAAATAAAAAACCGTAAAACACACAAAGAAAATGCCATTATGAGACTTTCAAGAAATATGCATTAACTTAAACTCTTCGCCATTTAATATTTTGCCTGCAAACATTTTACATAGAGAATATCAATAGAAGCGGAGTTTAATTAGCTTTCCATTGATATATTTCGTTTAGTGATAAATGAATTAGCGGCATGCATAAATTAGCGTTAACTAAATATAAAAAATCATGAAATCGGGTAATTTCCTACCTAATATATGTTTATCAGTATAAAATATATACTGTTATCTTTGGAAATGTTTGTTCTATAATATTATCAAATAAAAAACCGTAAAACACATTAAAGAAATGCCATTATGAGACTTTCAAGAAATATGCATGAACTTAAACTTTTCGCCATTTAATATTTTGTGAAAAAACTTTTTACATGGAGAATATCAATAGAAGCGGAATTTAATTAGCTTTCCATTGATATATTTCCTTTTCTGATAAATAAATTAGAACTATGGATAAATTAGCGTTAACTAAATAAATAACATCATGAAATCGGGTAATTTCCCAGATTTCATGATGTTATTTATCTAGTTAACGCTAATTTATGCATGGTTCTAATTAATTTATCAGAAAAGGAAATATATCAATGGAAAGCTAATTAAATTCCGCTTCTATTGATATTCTCCATGTAAAAAGTTTTTTCACAAAATATTAAATGGCGAAAAGTTTAAGTTCATGCATATTTCTTGAAAGTCTCATAATGGCATTTCTTTAGTGTGTTTTACGGTTTTTTTATTTGATAATACTATAGAACAAACATTTCCGAAGATAACAGTATATATTTTATACTGATAAACATATATTAGGTAGGAAATTATACGATTTCATGATTTTTTATATTTAGTTAACGCTAATTTATGCATGCCGCTAATTCATTTATCACTAAACGAAATATATCAATGGAAAGCTAATTAAACTCCGCTTGTATTGATATTCTCCATGTAAAATGTTTGCGAGCAAAATATTAAATGGCGAAGAGTTTAAGTTAATGCATATTTCTTGAAAGTCTCATAATGGCATTTTCTTTGTGTGTTTTACGGTTTTTTATTTGATAAAATTATAGAACAAACATTTCCAAAGATAACAGTATATCTTTTATGCTGATAAACATTATATTAGGTAGGTAAACTTGTACGGGGAGCGGAGCGGGTGGTATCCTTATGGTGTGACGTCACGGGCGATCCACCAGGCCTTATCATCTCGGTGGCCACGGGTGGACCCCTTACCCTATTCAGTTCTTGAGTCAGAAAACATCAAAAATACTCAATTTATGAGGATCTTTATGAACGTTGCTCCCTTAACACCACCGTAGAAGCAGTTGCCTTGTGAGCAACAACTCTGACGTCATCAATCTCCTCTTTGGATCCCAAAACAGCTGATGACAGTTGTTAAGATTCAACATTGGTGTTGAATGTCTTTGGATGTCCCCCAGGTGAGGAGAATGACAGCGTGTTGCTGGGAGGGGGGGACGCAAGCCGCCGCCAGCAGGGTGGGCAGGTCAAAGGGGGTGACGTTCAGGGCAAGGAGTTGAAATTGTAGCACTACACGGTGGGAGTGGAAGCGCGGACACTGCAGCAGAAAGTGTTCAATAGTCTCCGGAAAATTCCTGCACCAGGGTCAGTGAGGGTGGGGGACAGACGGAGGCGGTACAGGTGAGCCGTGAGTGTCGTGTCGCCCAGGCTGAGGCAGGTGAGGGTGACATCGAGGACGCGGGACTTTTTCCTTATCCACGGCTGGGGGGAAGAGTCACTGCTATATTGGCCCATGGAGGTGATGCGGAGGGCATCTCTGAGCGTGTCGATGAGGCGTTTGGGTGTGTGACAGCCTGGTGGTAAATGATACATCAACACTACGGTAGCAGACGATAGATGGCGCTGTTGGGGTGCCAATTTGCCGAGCCTCTATAAAGTAAACATTATAGCGTGAGGCCAGATTAGTTTATTTGAATGTCTTATGGTATTTGAAATACAGTACCCTCCCGAGTTTCACGCTATGCGAGTTTCGTGATCAGCGAGTTTCGCACTGAGTCATAAATTCTTACCATCCCGACTTTCGAGCATTATCTCCCCTAGTTTCGCGCTGCTTCGTACACGTTTTTTTTTGTGTGTGTATTTACCTAGTTGTATTTACCTAGTTGTAACATACAGGAAAAGAGCTATGCTCGTACTGTCCCGTCTCCAAATCTACTATTATCCAGTTTGCCTTTGAAGTCCTGAATACTTCTTGCATTAATCACTTTTGCATCAAGGTTGTTCCAGGCTTCTATGCTTCTTGATATACGGGAAGTTGTATTTTTTTATATCCCTCTTGCCAGGGCCGGATTTATAAGGGGGCAAAGGGGGCAATTGCCCCGGGCCCCCCTGCCAGAGGGGTCCCCCAGACTAAGGACTTCCTTTATAAAAAAATGAAATAATTATAAAAATTAGTTTCATTATTATAAAAAAAACGAATACTCTGAAGGTGGTGAATCACCACATCCACATTCTACAGATACTTCTGTAGACATGGACAGTGAAGTGCCACCATGTGATTCAGACCCAGCCAGGTGGTTTCCTGTCAGAGAAAAGCATGTGTCCTTTTGGTCAACAGCCATCATATGTCAAAACAAAAATGACTCTGACTCCTACTCAGAATCTCGACGCTATTATCAATCAGGTCAAGACAAACTGGACAGGCATTGTCGTTATTTCAAGAATTCCATGTTTTACTCTAGTCATGACAATGGTGAGCAGCATTTGAGAAAGTGGCTCATCAGAGGGTGCTGTTTATTGCTTTTATTGTACAGGGAGGTCCCGTTATACGAGCATTCGATATACGAGAATCCTATGCTACGAGATGTGTAAATTAGGGTCTATTTTCAATATACGAGATCGAAAATCCAATGCTACGACATTCAAACTGGGGTGAGTAAAATTACCAAGTTATTTACTAAAGTAAATTACAAGTTATTTACTAGAATTATAAAGTAATTTACTGACTATATGATTTTACCTAAGATTGTACGATAAGCCAGCGAGACATATTTCCGGGCAAGAATGGCACGCCAGAATGCCTCTCTCCGCCTTCTGTCCTCGTCATCTAGAACTAATTATAGTTTTATTTGGAATGCTTGCGTTTTAAGGAGTTTTAATGTATTAGATAGTAAATTATATAAGTAAGGAGCCTGTGCTGCTAGTGTTTTGGTGGTAGAAGGTGTGTGTGTGGGTTAAAATAATGAATATTTGTTATGGGGCGGCCCCGCGGCAAGAATTTCTCCGTCACTCACTGCCCCGCCAGCAGTCACCTTATCATAACATCTTTAAATCATCCTTATTTATGGTAACACACGGTGCTACATTGATTTAGATAATGACACGTGTATATAACATCTCACCATAATCACTAAGTTGTATAATAACGAGTAATAAGACGTTTAAGCCTGCCCAAACCTACAGTGGCGGAGGTGGCGCCCGCCGCCTCTCAAAAGTTTTGAGTCAAAACCCGCCGTCATCCGCCTCACCTGTGCCTTCCTGAAGAAGACAGTTAGCTCCTACGCCTGTGATAGCACCATAGGATATCACCAGTGATCATAGGATTCATCAAAGGGTCCTCGCTCCCCTACTAAATAATTACCAAGGAGATCTCCGCTGGCGGGGAATTGCGAGCGACGGCCGATTTCCGCCGCCCACACAACACCCCGTTATCAGCTGTAGCTACCTGTGCCTTCCTGAAGAAGTCTGCAGGTCAGCTCCCACGCATGTGATAGCACCATAGGATATCACCAGGGATCATAGGATTCCTCAAGGGGTTCTCGCACCCCTACTAAATATTACCAAAGACATCTATCTCCCTTGGTGTTGAATCTGTTGATATCCACCTCACGGGCTTCATGCTGCTGCTGCTACTGCTGCCGAAGGCCGCGCTGCCAGACGTGGATGAGACCCTTGCTTGTATTTCATCTCTTTACTCATATACATGACTAATATCCATCCAAATGCAATCATATGTCTACATTCACCTAGAGAAATGATATTTCATAGCATACCAAGCAATAATAAGCGAGCATGGAGACTCCCAACCTCTGCTAATACCAGTCTCGAGCAGTCGTTGGCCAGTGTGCAAGTTTACGACCAAACCTACGACTTTGCCGCGCTGTGGGTTCCTGTTACGACCGACGTCGGACTTCCTACCAAAAAAAGGTGATAAAGTGCTTTGTGGCTTCCCCCCAGCTGGACGATGTACAATGATTCAGATGCGCAGAGACGAGTTTGTGAGCAGTGGTAGAGGTCTGCGCATCCCTCCCTTGTCCCTTACCTACCGTACCCTCTCGAGTCTAGTGTATCACGCGGCGTCCCGAAGAGTACATACAACGTCTTTGTTGCTTGTATGTATTGTGCCTTGTGAGTCGATTTTAGTGATTTGCTGGTTTACTTAGTGTGCTCATTGTGATTTATTTGTGCTCTGTCCTACTGTGCTGTCACACTCTTAATTCACTGTGTTTTGTGTGGTGGTGCGGTGGTGTGGTGGTGCGGTGGTGTGGTATATAGAGCCCTATATTTGAGAGTTTCAGAGTTTGTTGTGTTTGCTATAGTTTATTTTTGCTTGAAAAACATGATTTTTTTTTTTTTTTTTTTTTTTAATTGATGGTGTCCTGGAACCAAACCTATATTTTACCATTAGTTATGTGTTTCGTTATACGAGATTTCGCTTTACGAGTATGCCAGGTGGAACCTAACTGCTCGTATCTTCGGGACCTCCCTGTACTCTGATGTCCAGCGGACGTGACAGGTTTTCTAGCAAGGATGGCTTTAATGACTGGAAAAAAGCAGAGGAAAAATGAAAATTCATGAAAAAAGCCAAGGTCACAGAGATTGTGTGCTAAAATTTAATCTTCGATGTAAGGACTTTTCTCACGTTGACAAGCAGTTGGAAAAACAAGTGCACGAAAACAAGAAATACTGGACTGAAGTATTGCGCCGTGTTGTGGCAGTGACAATCTTTTTAGCTGAGAGAGGCCTGGCATTTAGGGGTAGTGAAGAGATCATAGGATCCAAGCATAATGGGAACTTTTTAGGAATTATGGAACTTATTGCACAATTTGATCCATTTCTGATGGGACACCTTAAAGAATCTGGCAATCATGGAAGTGGTAAGCAGTCATATTTGTCACCAACAATCTACGAAGAAATTCTTCTGCTGATGGCGAAATATGTTAGGAATTATATTGTGACAGAACTTAAAATTGCCAAGTACTTCTCAGTTTCAGTTGATTCAACACCAGACCTGGCTCATGTTGACCAGCTAACGGCCATTGTGCGATATGTCGTTTCTGGGAAGCCGGTAGAAAGATTTTTTACTTTCCTGCAGACTGGCTCTCACAAGGCTGAAGTGTTGGCTTCATCTCTGCTAGAATTTCTAGAAAAAGAAGGTATTAATTTGGAAGACTGCAGAGGACAGTCCTACGACAATGCTAGCAATATGTCCGGTCGCTACACAGGAGTGCAGACCAGACTTAAAAATAAGAACTCTGCAGCAGTTTTTATTCCCTGTGCTGCTCACTCATTGAATCTTGTAGGACAAGCTGCTGCCTCTTGCTGTGTTGAAGCTGTTAGTTATTTTGGATTCATACAGAGCTTATACACCTTTTTTTCTGCATCAACACACAGATCGGCAAATCTAATGAAGTCTTTGGAAGGAAAGAAAAGAGCACTAACTGTGAAGTCTCTTTCAGGCACTCGTTGGTCAGCAAGAGCTGATGCTACTGAAGCCCTTGTAGATGGATACAATTCTATTCAAAATGCCTTCAGAGATATTGAAAGTGACTTGGAGCAAACACCCTGAAGCAAAGACATGAAGCTCGGGCATTGGGAGACAAAATGGACTGTCTTGAAACTGCTCTGATGGCTAAGATCTGGAACATAATTCTAGTACGGTTCAACAGTACAAGTAAAGCTTTCCAAGGTGTTGATGTTGATCTGAAAAAGGTGGTGGATCTAATTGATTCTCTGGAAAAGTTTCTGGAATCACTTCGAGATAGGTATGAAGAACTGGAATTGGATGCCGGAACTTCTGTGGCAACACAGACTACAAATCAACTACAGGCAGGCCAAGAAAGAGAAACAAGCGATATGATGCAAACCCAACATCAGTTTCAGAGGAAGTAGTTTTTTCTCCCAGAGAAAAATTCAGATGTGAAACATGCAATGTCATTTTAGATCAGTTGTCTGTTGCCTTTCAACAACGCAGGGTAGCATATCAAACAGTGTATGACAGGTTCAAAGTAATAGTCAACTTATGCAGTCTAACTGATGCAGAGATAAAAACTGAGGCAAAAAAACTTACCAGTGCTTTCCCTCAAGACTTCAGTAGTGATTGTGTGCTTGTTGAGGAATTTGTTCAGTTTGCAGCCTTTACCAAGCTCAGGTCATGTCTCACTCCATCTCAACAGGCGGTTTTACTACATGATGAAGGACTTGCTGATACTTTCCCAGGTGTTAATGTAGCTCTTAGAATATATTTGAGCATGATGGTCACTAGTTGTTCAGGAGAAAGGTCTTTCAGCAAATTGGCACTGATAAAGAATTATCTGAGAACCACGATGACCCATGAAAGACTAAGTGCCCTGTGCCTACTGGATGTTGAGAGCAGTGTCCTCAAGATGATACAGTTTGACGAGTTAGTTAAAGATTTTGCAGATGCTAAATGTAGAAAGAAAGACTTTGTAGATATTGTAGTGTGAAGTGTGATGCATAAATGTAATGTATGATTTGCTAGTTCCAATTACCTACAGTATGTAATGTATGATTTTTAAATTTGGTGATTTGCTGCAGGCTGGAAAGATTATGCAAGAAATTTACTAATCCCAGTCTAAACTCTAATGACTTCAAAAGTGTATTTGCCAGGAACCTCTTTGTGAGTTACTCTTGTACATAGTTATGCATTTTTATTGAGTATGATTAATTTTAAACTTTTGTTGTGATTGTGAATAGCAACAGGGAAAACTAAACTTTATTATTTGCCTTGGCTGTTATTTAGTGTGAATACAATAAAAAAAAGAAATACTTAGCAGTAATGTGCATAGGTCGAATTTAAAGAAATAAAGGCACCACAGCACTTTATACCTTATCTGATCAGTGATCACCAGTAATTTATATCACTATATGGCCTATATTACAAACTCAAAATTGTAGTCAAAGCTATTCTTAGTCAATAAAATTGAGAAAATTAAAATCAGACGTCTTCTTGGGAACCTAACATTGTTTTTTTCTCGAAAAATACGGTTTATTATTAATTTTAGTTAATTTTATATTTGTCATGTAATTTAATGTATATGTTGAGGGGCCCCCGAACCTGAAGTGCCCCGGGCCCCCCAAGGTCTAAATCCGGCCCTGCCTCTTGCATGTTGTACTTTTCAATTTCTTCTCATGACCTCTTGTACTTATGTCGTCACACACAAACAGATCTTCTCTATCAATTTTGTCCAGACCCATTGATGCTCTATATACTGCTATAAAATCTCCCCTTTCTCTTCTTTTCTCAAGTGTTGGGAGTTTTAGTCTTGAAAGTCTTTCTTCATATGGTAAATCTCTCAGGCTTGGAGCCATTTTTCTGGCTGCTCTTTGTATTCTTTCAATCTTCCTTATATCCTTCTTTTTATGTGGTGACCAAATCACTGCTGCATATTCCAACCTTGGTCGAATCAGAGATGTTATCAATTTCTTGATCATCTCTTCATCCAGATATTTGAATGACATTCTTATATTCCGCAGCAACTGGTATGTATCTCCTGTGATCTTTTTTATATGCTTCTCTGGTGACAAATTGTTCTTAATCCATACTCCCAGATCTTTTTCGACCTTTGTTTTGATAATCCATTCATTTCCCATCGAATACTTTCCTCTCTGTCTCTTTTTGCTACTGCCCACTTCCATCACTTTACACATTTTGGCATTAAACTCCATTTCCCATATTTGACTCCATCTGAAAATCTTATCTAGATCCTTTTGTAAATCCTCACAGTCCTCTTTACTTTCTACTTTTCTTAATAATTTAGCATCATCAGCGAATAAACTCATATAACTGTTTACTCCTTCTGTCATATCATTTACATAGACCAAGAACATCACTGGGGTCAATACTGATCCTTGAGGAACTCCACTTATCACACTGCACCATTCTGACTTTTGATCTTTTATTACTGTTCTCATCTCTCTGTTGCTCAAAAAGTCTTCCATCCACTTCAGCAAACCACCCTTCAATCCTCCTACATGTTCTAGCTTCCAGAGCAGTCTCTTATGAGGTACCTTGTCAAATGCCTTCTTTAGGTCCAAGTAAATGCAATCTACCCACCCTTCTCTTTGCTGTGTCACATCGATCACTCTCGAGTAAAAGCTCAATAAATTCGTTGTACATGACATTCCTCCTCTAAATCCAAACTGGCCACCTGCGAGTGTGTTTGTCTCTTCCAAATATTTCAACCATCTGTCCTTCACAATTTTTTCACACATATTTGCCACTACACTTGTTAATGATACCGGCCTGTAATTTAGTGGTTCTTCTTTGTCACCTCCTTTGTGAATTGGCACAATATTTGCTCTTTTCCAATCAAGCGGGACTCTGCTCTCCTTGAGTGAACTCTCAATTACACTATGTAACTTTCCTGCTAGTTGGTTACTGCACTCTTTCATTATCCAGTTCGACACTCCATCTGGACCCGGGGCTTTTCTCACATCTTGACTTTCCATTAGCCTTTTTACTTCTATTATGTCTACTTCTATGTCTTCCATTATATTTTCTTTTGCTATTATATTTTTCGTTTTAAATTCACTTTCTCTTGTAAATACAGTCTGTAAGCACTTATTCATCACCTCGGCCTGTTGTAATGCATCTTCATACACTATGCCTTCTACCTTCAGCTTATCTATTCCTTGCCCGTCAGGGTGGCAAGGTTGGTAGAGACGTGAGCTTGCAATGTGCAGAGTCCCTGCGCATTCGGTCAGCGGTTCGAGTCCGCCTAGTTCGTGCTGACGTGGCGGCGCTTTATATAGTCAATAACCTTGTAGTTGGTACTTACAAGGTGTCTAGATAGGATGAAAATCTTATCTTATCTTATCTATTCCTTCCTTTTTTTTCATTTTTCCATTAATATATCTATAGAAAAGTTTCGGTTCATTCTTACATTTTTCTATTACATTCCTCTCATAGTTACTTTCTTCTTCTCTTCGGATTCTTACATACTCATTTCTAGTTGTTTTGTACTTCTCCCAAAGGTTGCTGCCACCTTTTTTCCTCCAACTATTCCATGTTTTTTCTCTTTATAGTCTTGCTAATTCACATTTTCTGTTAAACCATTCCTTTTTTTTCTTTTCTCTGACAACTATCCTTGGAACATAACTACAGTATTTATTCCTTCGGTGTAAATTCGGATGAACTCATCCCATTTTTTCTGGGTACTCGTTGCTGCATGGAAATTACTCTAATCTGTCTCTCCGAAGAATGTTCTTAATCCGTCAAAGTCTGCTTTTCCATAATTGTATCTTCCTTTCTTATGTTCTTCTTTTCTCCCCTCTTTTTTGCTATCATTTATTTCAAATTCAATAAGTACATGGTCGCTCTTTCCAAGTGGGCACTGGTAATTTACTTTATTAATTACTTCCAGTTCTTTCGTCAATAGTAGGTCTAGTCTTGATGGTTCTTCGCTACCTCTGAATCTTGTGTTCCCTTTAATCCACTGAGTCATGATGTTATTCATTACCAAATCCAACAATATACCACCCCATGAGTTTTCTCCCTCCTTCAGTATACCATTCTTCCCAGCAAACTTCTTGCAGTTAAAATCTCCATCAAAATTATGTTCTCACTATTTTCCATCATATTCTTTAAACATTCTACTTCGTATACCATTCTACACTGTGTTGTGTGTGTGTGTGTGTGTATTTACCTAGTTGTATTTATCTAGTTGTAACATACAGGAAAAGAGCTATGCTCGTACTGTCCCGTGCTCCAAATCTACTATTATCCAGTTTGCCTTTGAAGTCCTGAATACTTTCTTGCATTAATCACTTTTGGCATCAAGGTTGTCTAGGCTTCTATGCTTCTATACGGGAAGCTGTATTTTTTTATGTCCCTCTTTCATGTTGTCCTTTTCATTTCTTCTCATGACCTCTTGCATTTCTATCATCCCACACAAACAGATCTTCTCTATCAATTTTTCCGGACCCATTGATGCTCTATACACTGCTATAAAATCTCCCCTTTCTCTTCTTTTCTAAAGATTGGGAGTTTAGTCTTGAACGTCTTTCCTCATATGGTAAATCTCTCAGGCTTGGAGCCATTTTTGTGGCTGCTCTTTGTATTCTCTCAATCTTCCTTATATCCTTCTTTTTATGTGGTGACCAAATCACTGCCGCATATTCCAACCTTGGTCGAATCAGAGATGTTATCAATTTTCTTAATCATCTCTTCATCCAGATATTTGAATGCCATTCTTATATTCCTCAGCGAATGATATGTATCTCCTGTGATCTTGTTTATATGCTTCTCAGGTGACAAATTGTCCGTAATCCATACTCCCAGATCTTTTTCGACCTTTGTTTTGATTATCCATTCATTTCCCATCGAATACTTTCTCTCTGTCTCTTTTGCTACTGCCCACTTCCATCACTTTACACTTTTCAGCATTAAACTCCATTTCCCATAGTTAACTCCATCTGAAATCTTATCTAGATCTTTTGTAGATCCTCACAGTCCTCTTTACTTTCTACTTTTTCTAGTAATTTAGCATCATCAGCGAATAAACTCATATAACTGTTCACTCCCTCTGTCATATCATTTACATAGACCAAGAACATCACTGGGGCCAATACTGATCCTTTAGGAACTCTACTTATCACACTGCACCATTCTGACTTCTGATCTTTTATTACTGTTCTCATCTCTCTGTTGCTCAAAAAATCTTCCATCCACTTTAGCAAATCACCCTTCAATCCTCCTACATGTTCTAGCTTCCAGAGCATCTCTTGTGAGGTACCTTTCAAATGCCTTCTTTAGGTCAAGTATATTGCAATCGACCCACCCCTCTCTTTCCTGTGTCACATCGATCACTCTCGAGTAAAAGCTTAATAAATTCGTTGTACATGACATTCCTCCTCTAAATCCAAACTGGCCACCTGCGAGTGTGTTTGTCTCTTCCAAATATTTCAACCATCTGTCCCCTGTCAAAAAGGGAGATGAGTAAAATTCCACCTATGTAAATATTATTATAGAATTGGGTATAAATTAAGATACATTAAATATAGTAATATAATTCTGGTGGTATTCACTAGTACCACAAATAATCAAAGGGTTAACATAGTATAAGAGTTGTGAGGAAAATATTGGAACCTCCACGTGTAGGAGTAAACATTATTGGAACCTCCACGTGTATAGCTCCAGCTGACTTGATAAGGGTTCTCGGTCAAGACAGCATTCACGCATTAGACCCTACACGATTAAGGTGTAGTACTCTCTTGATTATACACTTAAGGTGTAGTCACGCTCATCATATTACTATGATTGAGCCAGCATAACCGATCAATCGGTTAAACCAAGGACGAAGTGGTAAAAACACCACAACAGTGCCGCGCCAGGAACTGTGGAAAGTTACCCTCGGCCTACCACCATCGCCGCCATTACGTGCACCTACCACAATTACCAGTGCCCTACAGCGACTACCACCACTCCCTCAAATAATAATCAAGCCTTCAAATAATAAAACCATATACCAATGATGAGTATACTTAGTTAGCGGTCTCTTCTTAAATGAGATGGTATCATGCAGTATAGGTAGTTTTGGGCTAATAATCAAGGTGATTGTAGTCACTAATCGATTATGTACTATAAATTCAACAAGTTTGGTGACCCGAGTGAGGATATCTTTGGGAATGTACAAGGTGGGCCGTTGTGGGGCACAGCTTATGCACTCAGGCGGACTGATGGTGGTTGGAGGACGGTTGGGGAAGTCAAGCTTTTAGGGCACCGGGGTCCGGGTCGGGTTGATTTATTGACAAAGACACACGTTAAAACTAAAGTGAAATCAACCATAAGAAGTACTTCAGGGGCTGGGCACATGGGAACCTCACAGTTCTCTTTCTGGGGGGTAACGAATAGATGACAATTTGGGAGCCCCATGAGTCTCATAAATAACATAAAAAATATAGTTAAGAAAACAGAAAGAGAAATGTGGCAATCAGGTAGGATTGGTTTAAAAAGAGACCCTAGAAGGACAACCGCTCTCTAGACATCACCTTGGTACGCCAGGGGGGGTCGCTTGTCGGTGCGGTGGTGCTCGGGGTGTGTTGAGCTCCAGTATGATAGGGCAAGGAGGTAGAAATAGGGCTTTTGAAAAGGGCAATGAATTGCAAAAGATTATAGCAGTAGTACATTTTCGCAATGACAGCCTTTTCGAGGCAGATCTTCCCGAGATGGGGTGCACTGGACAATGGCGAGGTTGTTAATTTTGTAAAGCAAAGTTTTATAAATTTCATAAAGGGTAGAAAGGGGTGTGGGGTGCTCATCCAAAGCACTAAGAGGATTATTGGTCGATTAACGCCATATAAACACAGTGTCCCCCCGGACCCTTTGGTAAACAACCTGACTTGGCCCCATCGTATCCTCACGTCGCCCCCCGCCGTTGTCACAGGGACAGCCACGGCACACGGCGCATTGGTAAGCTACAGCCGACAAACAACAATGTTTCCCGAGTAGGTGTGAGATAAATTAAATAAAGTGCGTGGGATGGTGTATAGGCCTCGGTCTTTCGCGCCTTGGTAGGCCGAGGTCACCGGCTCATCCAACATCTAGAATTAGATTGAGTTAAATTAGGAACCCAACTCGTTAAACTTGTATCAACCTATTCTTATTTTATTATTTACTTTTTTTCATTTCATCAATCATCAATTAAAATCTTGGCGGGAAGGGGCTAAAGCATAGCGGCTCGTTAAATTAGGAGGCTACACGATATATATAAAAGTGTGCGGAAGCAGCTGAGACTATTGACTATAATAGTTTAAATACAGGTCTTCCTCAACGCTAATGCTACTACTACACTAATACTATTCCACTACTACTACTACTACTACTACTTGTACTACTTACTATAGACTACTGACTACTACTACGATACTAATGCCACTACTACTACTACTACTAATCCTACTACTACGACTACTACTGACTTCCACTAATTAACACTATTAACTGTTACTACTACTACTACTACACTACTAATTCCACTACGACTACATATACTTACTACTACTACTACTACTACTACTACTACACTACTACTACTACTACTAACTACTACTTATATTCGACTACTACTCATACTACTCCTACCTACTAATTACTTATACGAATAATCACTATCTACTATACTATTCCACTATTACTACTACTACTGTACTTACTACTACTACTACTACTACTACTACATACTACTACTACTACTATACTACTACTACTACTATACTACTACTTTCCATACTACTACTACTACTTCCACTACTACTACTTCTACTAACTACAAATACTACTACTACTACTACTATTTACTACTACTACTACTACTACTACTACTTCCACTACTACTACTACTACTGTTACTTCCACTACTACTACTACTACTACTACTACTACTACTACTACTACTACTACTACTACTACTACTACTACTTCCACTACTACTACTATAGTCTATTCACTTAAGCGGATTCTTGGGGGGCTGCTCGATGCCTACCCGAGTATGTAAGGACGTGGGCTGATTGGCTGATGCACGCGGGCTGGGTGGTGAATGGTGGTGGTATTTTGGTTTGCCTCAGCCAACAGCGACGTCCTTCATCCTCCAGGTAGGCATCGAGCAGCCCCAAGAATCCAGCTTAAGTGAATAGACTATACTACTTCCACTTTTTACTCTACTACTACTACTACTACACTACTACTACTTCCACTACTATACTACTATACTACTACTACTTTCTACTACTACTACTACTACTACTTTCTAATACTACTTTCCCCTACTACTACTACTCTTCCACTAAATACTACTACTTCTTCCACTACTACTACTTTCTACTACTTACTACTACTACTACTACTACTATACTACTACTACTACTATACTACTACTTTCTTCCACTACTACTACTACACTACTAAATATACTACTACTTCCACTACTACTACTACTACTACTACTACTACTACTACTTTCTACTACTACTACTACTATACTTCTTCCACTACTACTATACTACTACTACTACTACTACTATACTACTACTACTACTTCCACTACTACTACTACTACTACTACTAACTACTACTACTAAACTACTACTACTACTACTACTACTACTACTACTACTACTACTACAACTACTTCCACTACTACTACTACTACTTCTATATTATCTTTATTATTATCTTTAATTATTATTTTTTTCTTTCTTTCTTTCAAATGTCACTGAAACAAACACTTATTTTCTTAAACACAGATTAAGAGAGAGGAGAGAGGAGAATAGAGAGAGAGAGAGATAGAGAGAGAGAGAGAGAGACATAGTACAATATAGGTAGTAATAGTAGTAATATAAGGATAATAAAGTAAGTAGTAGTGTAAAGTGAGAGAGAGAGACAGAGATAGAGGAGAGAGAGAGAGAGAGAAGATGAGGAGAGGAGAGAGAGAGAGAGAATGAGAATTACAGGCAGGAGCACAATCTCTCTTCATCTTCTTCTTCAAACTGATGCGACACCTGACAACTGACTGCAGTCCCCTTCTCTCTCTCCTCTCTCTCTCTCCTCTCTCTCTCTCTCCTCTCGTATCTCTTCTCTCTCTCTCTCTCTCTCTTCGTCTCTCCTCCATTCATCTCTCTGCATCTCTCGTCTCTCCTCATCTTCTCTCTCTCCTCACTCTCTCTCTCTCGCTTCTCTCGTCCTCCTCTCTCTCTCTCTCTCTTCTCTCTCTACTCTCTCTCGTCCCTCTCTCTCCTCTCCGTCTCTCTCTCTCCTCTCTCTCTCTCACACTACACACACACACACACCTGCAAACAGACTGTCAATGGCAATGAACCTTTAACTTAAACATTCCCTTCCTGTCCTCTCCTCTTCTCCTCCGTCTCCCTCCTCCTCCTCCTCCTTTTTTTTTTTTTTTTTTTTAATTTAATTATCATCTATACATATATACTATACAATATACATATACATATGCACATACATACACATAACACATCATCACACTACATATATACATAACACAAACCAGTAATAAATGCTGGCGGGCCTCCTCCTCCTTCTGTCCTCTCCTCCTCCTTCTGTCCTCTCCTCCTCTTCTGTCCTCTCCTCATTCTTCGGTCCTCTCCTCATCCCCTCCTCTCTTCCTCCTTCCTCTCTCTTCCTCTCCTCTTCCTTTCCTCTTCCTCCTCCTCCTCTCCTCCTCCTCCTCCTCCTCCCCCCTCCTCCTCCTCCTCCGCTCCTCCTAACTCCTCCTTCTTTTCCCCCCTCATATTAGGGCTTGCAGCCTATGTGTTGATCTCAAGAAGGCATTTGAACTCATGCATTCGTGAGTCCTTTGGCTCTTCTGCTACTTCGAGGATTTCCTGCCAAGACTATTCGGTTTGATAACTGGTCTGTATTCTGGCTGAGAGTGCTGTGAAGTTGGGGCAGGTGTATCCAGCTTCTTCCCTGTGAATACAGTAGTGAGAGGCAGGGTGCGTCCTTGCCCCATCATTTTTCACAACCGCTTGCATGGACTGGGTATTGGGCAAAGTTGTAGATCACGTGATTGTGGGCATCCGTCGGCAACAACCAAGATCACTGATACTGTTTTCTTTGCCGATGATGCAGTATCTTTTGCTGAGTCGCTGAGGTCCTGGTGATGGCTCTCGAGTTGGCTCACGAGGAGTGCAAAGCCTTTGGGACTTGAGGTCTCCTGCTCAAGACCAAGGTCCATGTGTTTGGGACTTACTTAGATGAAGCAGTACAGTCTGTTCATGCCGTGTGGCGAGGACATTGAGATCTAGGAAGTTGTACAACCTTGGTAGCGCAGTCCATAAGGACGGCGGGTCACGTCAAGAAGTCTTACGGCGGATTGGCATACCCACGGTGTTATGGACTCGCTCATCGGGAGTATTTGGCATTGGGGGGGTCGGTTACCTGTGCAGGAGGACCGAAGACCGGATCTTCAAGTCCGCTTGTGTCCCTGTCTTACTCTATGATGGGGGTTGTGAGACTGGACACTAAATAGTGATTTGAAGAGTCGAATCAATGTCTTGGTAATAAGTTTCTTCGCAGATCATGGGGTCACTGTTGGGATGATTACGTGTCAAATCAGCGTGATTGCAACCGTGAGAACTGAATTTGATGCCTATTACCTGCAATAGGTCCATTCCAGCGGGGGCCAACTTCGGCTAAATGGCATGTGGCACGCTAGCCCGGAAACCGATCCTTCCCATCTGTAGAGACAATCCTGCGGGGAGGAGCAAGGGGCGCCACAGAGGCTCGTGGCTGGGGGCAGTTGACAGTTTCTTTTCGGGGGAGCTGCTTTGTATGGGAAAGACCTGCATGGGAGCTCGCGGCGTTGTGACCCCGCAGTGGCGTCGTAGGGGTGGGCGAGGCGACGCCCCCCGGCGTATGCCCCCAATGATTATTGGATTGATATTATTCTCTCCTTCTCTCTCATCTCTCTCTCTCATCTCTCATCTCTCTCTCTCTCTCTCTGCTACCACAACTTACATGCAATAATAAAAGAGAGAAAACCTCTTATTGCTACGAAAGATTAGTGGAAAGAGTGTGTGTGTGTGTGTGTGTAAGGTTTGGGTGGTGGGTGGGCGGCGTTGACAGGTATCAGGGGTGAAGGAAGGCAAGCCTAAGTTTGGGTTACTAAACTGTTTCTCAAGTCCAAGCCAGGAAATCAAACTGCTCTCTCTCTCTCTCTCTCTCCTCCCTCTCTCTCTCTCTCTCTCCTCTTCTCTCACTCTCTCTCTCTCTCTCCGTCTCTCTCTCTCTCCTCTCGTCTCTCTCTCTCTCTCTCTCTTCCTCTCTCTCTCTCTCTCTCTCTGCTCTCTTCTTTTTTTTTTTCTTTTTTTAAACATACATATACATGAAGCCCCAATTAAGGTGCACTGTCCTTGTGCTAACCTATCTTAAGGGCAAGTAAATATAGCTTATCACATAAATATAAAGACCCTAAAATACATTAATATTATATATACATTCTATACTATACATTATATTATATAATAACTTATATACAATTATACATATATGCATCATTAAAGTGTTTGTTGGGCCGTTTGCGTCACTAGTGTCACAGTATCACTAGCCTCAGCGGGGTGGGCTTCGCTCTCTCTCTCGTTCTCTCTCTCTCCTTCTCTCCCTCCTCGCTCTTCTCTTCTCATCTCTCTCTCTGCTCTCTCTCTCTCTCTCTCTCTCTCTGTATAGATGTCTGTATCTTCCTTCACTCTTGTCTCTCTCTTCTTCTCTCTCTCACTCTCTCTCTCTCTATCGCTCATCATGCTCTCGCTCTCGCTCATCGCTCTCGTGCTCCCTCGCTCTCGCTCTCGCTCTTCCTCTCTGCTCTCTCTCTCGCTCTCATCTCTGTCTATAATTGTCTGTCTACTGTCTTCAACACCTGTCTCTCTCTTCCTCTCTCTCTCTCGTCTCTCTCTATCTCTCATCTCTCTCTCATCCGTCTCTCTACTCTCTCATCTCTCTCTCCTCCTCCTCTCTCTCTCTCTCTCTCTCTCATCGCTCTCCTCTCTGTCTATAATGTCTGTATCTGTCTTCAACCTCTCCTCTCTCTCTCTCTCTCCTCTCTCTCTCTCTCTCTCTCCTCGCTCTCTCTACTCTCTCATCTCTCTCTCTCCCTCTCTCCTCTCTCGCTATAAGTAATACTATGCCCATATAATACGAACCTATATTAATATGTTACTTTATATATTTTATATTATATAGTATATTATAAGTACTTGCTTATATAAAACACTCTATATTCAAGGTTTAAAGGCCCTTGCTTTCCTTTATACATTATAACTGCAGCTATACACAGGTGTTACGTCCCCAGCACACTTCACCACACTGCAGCGTCCTTCTGCAAAAACATGCACAGTAAATTATTTGTGCAATACCGATCTATGTGCCTTACCTTCTCATCTTGAAGAGAAGTTCCTCTCCCGGGCCGGCTGGTTGGTAACTAGATTTGGGGCACTACCCCACACCTCCCGCTCTCACAACCACACCTCACTCTCACAACCACACCTCACTCTCACAACCAGACCTCACTCTCACAACCAGACCTCACTACCCACAACCAGACCTCACTCTCACAACCAGACCTCACTCTCACAAACCAGACCTCACTCTCACAAACCAGGACCTCACTCTCACAACCACCAGGCAATATGTGACACTTCTCTAGTTTAACATATTTTTATTATATTTACACAATCATATATATACATAAACAAAGAAATAAATCCATCAATAGCCCTTTTGATGTCTCAACATCAATTCACATCATCACACACCATCATAGCTTACACGCCAGTCCAACACGTACCACAAACCCACACACCATCAGCTGAGCTGCTGCCTCACGCCATACACCTCCAACAACACCAGCCCTTACACCATCAGTCAATCATAACACCAAGTCAATCAACCAACTCAAGCACACACCCAACACACAATATACTTCCTTGTACCTCAGTACAACACGTTGCCTATCCACAGGCCAAGGAGCTTCCACCGCGCAGCTCCTAACCCCACTGTCCACGAGACCGAAAAGAGAACCCACCTCGCTCCTCCGCTCTCTCCTCTCATCACACGCTCGCTTATTTACGTGACCCCAAACATCTGACCCACAGAAAATGTTTTTAGGGGTGACTAAGGGTAACACCCCCCTTCCATAAATATGTTAGTTCTCTCTTAAGAGGCGCACAGCTTACAGACTCGTGAAAGAGCGTCCTGCTATCACATTATCCTTTCCCTTTCACATGGGTAGACAACCAATGCATACTCCTGCAAAACATTAGACACCCCTCATCAACCTTTGATTTTGAATTTTATCCATACTATTTACAAAAACTAAGGGGGTTGTGGGATCTGTAAACACTGCACTGGATATCGCAGCCCCTTTTAACATATATACAGTCAGAAATGATTACATAATATAGCAAACAGTGCAACGGCACAGCCTCATCCCAATCCCTATCAATTCCATACGGTAATATGTCCTCGAGAGTCTTTTTTGAGTGGCTGGTGAAACCTTTCTAAGCAGCCTTGTGACTGCGGGTGGTAGGCACTTGATATTGTTGATTAATTCTCAACCCCTGTAATAACAACTTGACAAACAATTTTGAAAGTGGTTACTTACCACTGATCCGAGTGTATTACTTTAGGAGTCCAACCCACGAAAAAAAATTTCACCACTCTCTCACAATACTTTAGCATGATACTTCTCAATGCTATTGCTTCTTTGGGAATCTAGTAGCCATATAACATTATGGCTCAATAAAATCTGGTTTGCCTCTCTTGAAGCAGGAAGGGACCCACAATATCAAATGCATATTCTACTAAATGGCTACCCACCACAGGAAATATGACACAGTGTTGCTTTCACTATAGTTTGGTTTGGTTTTCCTACCACTTGGTGCATCCATGGCAGTTTTACAATATTCAAGTTACACTCTTTCTGTTACCTCCTGGCCAATAAAAATGAGCTGTTATTTTGTGTTAAATTCTTTTTACACCTAAATGCACCAGACCAATTATTTTGCATGTGCCAATTCTAAAACTTTCTCTCTATACTTTCCTAGGAACAACAAATTTAGTCTTCATACCTCCAATGATCATTTACTTGGGACTAGTCAGTAGCCTCCACTTCCTCATTAAAACTTCACATTACTCCACATAATATCCCCATCCTCATCTTAAGCTCCTCTCTCACTGCACCTCACTCCACAAGATTTTAGGACTCTTCATCTTCCCATTGTTGCACTTGTCAAATCCTCCTTCTCACAATATATCTGACATAATCCCTGCCTCACAATTTGTCCTCATTCTCCTTTCACCTGTTCAAACCTCCATGTGGGGACTCCACCTATCAAACAATGAGGTTTTAAAATTCCATCTCACTCTCCTCTATTTTGCTTGGCCTTAGCTCTTGTCCACTCACATGCTGGATACAGTATACTCTCCTCTACCTTTTCCCTTTCCCTTCCAACTTACAATTTCAGGCCTAAAATGTCATCATCCTGAAAAATTATAAGATTCTCCATAAGCTCAGGGGTAGGGACTACCTGTTCACACCGCCACATCACTTCCCCAGGACATGTCTACACCTGTTACTGGAAAGTTCATTACTCCCACTCCTACCTTACTTTTTCCTGTGACGAATCCACCTTAAGCCACACATTATGAATAGGAATGACTATTCCAGCAGATCCTATACCTTTTTAACCTCAACTTTCTATACACCTGTAAAAAGTTTTTCTCACTCCATTCCACAGTTATTTTAAGTACTAAGCTTAAATTGGCACCTGTATCCCTCAAAATTAACATTTTTCCCTCTCTCTGGCACCAATCATTACATTCATCTTTCCTTTTTGTAAATAAAAGGTTCAAAATCAACGTGCAGGTTAAACTTTTCTTCTTCTCAAGTGCTAACATTTTGTTGGCAAGTGCTCTACACATGCTCTGTCCTGACACCTGTCAGTCCCTGCCTCCTTTGAATTCCATATACCTATAACATTGATATTTCCTATTCCCTGTGTCTACCACAACGTTGACATTTGGAGGGCAGCTTTGTTGTTTGCCACAATATATACTTAGGTTGTTGTCCCAACTTACACCACATTTATACTCTAATCAAGGACTGAACGCTGCCTTGTAGGCATTACCCGACATTATTATTCTTGGGAGGGGGTGAATATCCTCCCGATTTTGGAAAATTTCCTCCAACCTAAGATTTCACATGTTACTTGGTACCTAGCAGTTTTGTTTCATTTGCGTACCTTGTAAATGAAAGATTTTTTGTTTTCCCCTTACTAACTCTCCCATAACCAGCCGAGTTACCAGACCAGCTCTGTGGCTAGTCTATTATCTGCGCCCTTTACACTGAATTACAAAGCCGTAGGCCACCTCAAGTTGGTCAGAAGCCTGTTAACGTATCCAGGCCCCATCACATTCTTTTATATCAAGCTTCATAATTTCCATACCTCAACTCTGGTTTCAATTTAATTTCTAAAATTGTCTAACATCATTAACTGCCTTAAGTCCTCCTTTTTCATTTCCATTTTCTGCCTTTCCAACATTTATCACACTTGAAGCACACTCTCTGGCCATTTCTAAATTGTACAGTTTGAGTATTCTGTTACATCTCTTAATCTCTGTCGTATAAAATTCTCAGGGTCAACCTCCTCACAGTTTGTAATACGGCTTCCTTCACAACCTTGATCTTCACTACATTCCTCTCAGTCAAACTGCATAAGCCTTCTCTTGCTTGTTGCCTTTAATCTTGTCTGTACTAATAAAAGCCCATTCATCCTCAGCCAACGCTCAATATTGCCAATTTTTCAAATTGCAAGAAAGTACTTTTTTCTGCTTCCTCCTCACAAATTCTGGCAGCAAAATGAACTTTTCCATCATTTGATCTTCCCTGTTACCACCACTGTCTACTTCCATTTTTCTTTATTTGCACCTCTGCCTCTATCTTCACTGCCACTACATTTTTTCTCTCTCTTCAACCTGATCTCCATTTCCAGCAACCTCAGCCTCTGTGATAATACTTGTCACTATCAGTTACTTCACTCCCCTGTTCCTCCAGGCTATTTCCTCCACACCCATCCTTTTTCTTTCATCTTCAGCCTGTCTTTCTCTTAATACACCCAAGTCTATTACTCTTTCGACTAATTCCTCTCCTGCATATCCCTCCTTGAGGCCTAGATTCAAGCTCCTATCCTCCAAATTTCTCTTGCGTAATTTTCATTGAACTCCTTCCTGGTACACTGATATAGGTAGTGCACCTCAACGATGACCCAATAAGTCGCCTCCACATTTCCCTCCATCATAAATATAGGAGTGCACAGAGCTTACCCAAACGTAGCTGAATGGTGTCATCGAGTATGGTAGTAACCGGCAGTTGCAACTGTGGCAGGGTTGCAGGTTCGCAGGGTTGGCAAGGTGGCATGGTAGCAAGGGTAGGCTATGCTCCAAGTGTTCGACTGGATCACACACACAAGATCAAAATTCATCCCGGACACAGGCCCCCAAATATCTGTTACTCCCCAGCACACTTCACCACACTGCACTCCCTTGCTGCAAAAACATGCACCAGTAAATATTGTTGCAATACCTATCTATGTGCCTTACGTCTCTCTCTTAAGAGAAGTTCTCCCCTCCCTTCTGCCCCCGGGCCGGCTGGTTTGTACTAGAGTTTGCACTCCCCCACACCTCTCTCTCACAACCACACCTCTCTCACAAACCACACCTCACAACACTCTCACACCAGACCTCACTCTCCAAACCAGACCTACTCTCACACCAACCTCACTCTCACACCAGACCTCCCCACTTCTCACAACCAGACCCTTCACTCTCACAACAGACCTCACTCTCACAACCCCCAGGCAAATATTGACACTTCTCTATTTAACATATTTTATATTTACAACACAATCATATATATAACATAAACAAAGAAAAAATCCATCATAGCCCTTTGATGTCTCCAAACATCAATTTCACAATCATCACACACCATCAGCTTTGGACAACGCCAGGCAAACACGAAACACAAACCACAATACACCTATCATCTGAGCTGCTGCTCACAGGCCATACACCTCTCAACACACACAACAACTTACACCATCAGTCAATCCTACACCAAGTCAATCAACCAACTAAAAAGCACACACCCAACAACACAATATACTTCCCTTGTACCACTCAGTACAACACGTGCCTATCCACGTAAGCTTTTCCACCGCCAGCTCCTAACACACCATCTGTCCACGCCGAAAAGAGACCCTCGCTCCCGTCGCGCTCTCCCTCTCATCACAACGCGTCGCTTAATGTACGGGACCAACAAACATATGTAATGACTCCACAGAAAATGTTTAGGGGTGACGAAGTGTAACCAGTTCATTATTATTATTATTATTATCATTTCTCATTATTATTATTATTATTATTATTATTATTTTATTATTATTTACATTATCATTATCATTATCATTATTATTTAAATTATTTTATTATTGTATTATTATATTATTATCATTATCCATTATCATTATCATTATCATTATTATTCATTATTATTATTAGTATTATTATTATTATTATTATCAATTAAGCATTATCATTATTATTATAAATTATTATTATTATTAATTTTATTTATTATCATTTGTATTATTATTATTATTAATTATTAATTATTATGTATTATTATTATCATTATCATTATCATTATCATTATTATTTTTTATTATTATCATTATTATTTTATATTTTATTATTATTATTATCTTATTATCCTTATTATGTTTGTAGAATAGTTTATTTTTTATTCATTTTTGTATTCCTCCTCCTCCTCCTCCTCCTCCTCCTCTCTTCTTCCTCCTTCTTACTTCCTCCTCCTTCTTCCCTTCTTACTTCCATCTTCCTCCTCCTTCTCCTCCTTTATTTCCTCCCCTCCTCCTCCTTTCCCTCCTCCTCCTCCTCTCCTCCCCTCCTCCTCCTCTCGCCTCCTCCTCCTCCTCCTCCTCCTCCTCCTCCTCCCTCTTCCTCCTCCTCCTCCTCCTCCTCCTCCTCCTCCTCCTCCGCCCCCTCCTCCTCCTCCTCCTCCTCCTCCTCTTCTTCTTCCTCTTCTCCTGGCCTCCTCCTTCCTGCCTTCCTCCTCCTCCTCGCTCCTCCTCCTCCTCCTCCCTCCCTCCTCCATGGTATCACCTTCTTTTCCGGCCAGTTCGCTGAGGGATGGTGGGTGAGGAGGAGCCTTCTATTTCCTATCCTTTCTCTCTTATTATCTAGTTAAGTGTAGTATAGTTAAAAGCAAACAGGTCCCCTTGTAAGGAGGACCTATCGGTCGTTGCTTTTGGTTTCCTTTGTACTCCTTTGTATTTCCTCCTCCTCTTCCTTCCTCTCCTCCTCCTCTCCTCCTCCATTTGCCAATATTGCTTACAAACCCTTCTGTTTTGACTCGTGAAATCTGATGGACTTCCTTACCAAACTAGTCTTGCAATGCATTATACCGTAAGAGCTGCGTGATCTACCAGCCCCACTTGCCCAGGACATGAGGTGGGAGTGATGGCTTGGCAGTGTCATGGTGTGCCTTCCCTGCGGACATTCTTAATGTGTGTGGTGTGTGCCTTAGCATATGTGTGTGGTGTATGTGTGGTCCAATAACTAACTGAATATATCTCTCTCCTCTCTCCCTCTCTCTCTCTCTCTCCTCTCTGTAGAGGGACAAGCGGGAATTACAGGAGGAGTTAGGAGAAGTATGAGGTGGTTGGAGACGACACAGGCGACCTTTGGGACGAAAACATCGGAATTTTGGCGACCTTCTGGACTGGTATTTCAAAAACAACAACCGACAACTAGCGGAAAAAAAGAAAATTGGTCAGAAATGGTCGAACAAAAGAGAAAATTGGCAACCTTTTTGACTGGAAGCCTCACAAACCCACACAAAATAAGTGAAAAGGAGAGAAAAATAGGAACACAGTGACCGTATTAACTTCGACCTGTGTTGTTTTGACTGGGAACCGCTTAGATCGGCGATTGTATTAACTGTAACCTCCAAGCACATAAATAGGTCGACTGTATATGTACTGAGGAGATTTATATCAAGCTGCAAATAAATCAGCGACTGTTTTTAAACTGGAAGCATCAGAAATCAGCGACCGTTGTAACTGGAAAAGTACGGCAATTACGTCACTACGGCAGATATTCCCTCCCTTGCAATACAGTAAAACCCTTATAACTCGGCACTGTATAACTCGGAATTTGATATAACTCGGCCAAGGCAAAGGACAAGGTTCCCCCCGCCCCCTATCAGCTCCATGGGTGGGATGGTAGGACCCTGGGCTCACTCGAGGGCTGGTATGGTTGGTTTGGCCCTCGCCCGTTGGTGGCGCAGGTAGGATTCTATAGAGTGGGCTCATGTGATTAAGGCCTCATGCCGCCCCCTGGTGTCCTCCCTGCACTCGCACTCGAAGTAAGTTAAGGCAGGCATAGTGTTGGCATGTAAGTAAGTGCTCAAGTGATGTAAATTAAGTTGTACAGGTACAGTACTGTATACAATACAGTACAGAGTTTGTGATTAAGTGATTCAAAGTGATACCGAGTTATTAAAATGCGACTTGAGTCCCCCTAACATCTTCTCATTTACAAACAAAGCTCCCCTCTCCTTGGATACATGCCAATGCTGCACCGGCTGTTGGTAAGTGTAGTTTTTTTATGCTTTGTTTAGGTAGCCGCAAAGACCCGCCCGCGGGCGGCCTTTTTGGCTAGCTCCTGCGGAGGACTATTGTGGGCCCTTTGGCCCCACCCACCGGTGTTTGGTGGTCCAAAGGCCCACCCAACAAGACTCTCCAGGATAGCCCCTTCTAACTTTCTCCTGAATCATGGATTGTAGAAATAGTATGTATTAACGCCAACACCATTCACATCATAGCCCCTTCTAACTTTCCTGAAAGCAAAAGCCCCGCCCGTCGCGTGGGCGGAATTTTTGGGGGCTAAGCTCCTGCGGAGGGCTATTGGTGGGCTTTCGGCCCACCACCTTGTGTTTATTGGGCCTTTCGGCCCAGCCACGCACAGACTCTCCAGATAGAACCCCATTACCCACGCACCTCGGCCCACCACAACACGACTCTCCAGATAGCCCCTTCTAACTTTCCTGAATGTATGTATTCCCCCCACCGCATTCACTCACCCATTCCCCATCACCCCCCAAAAAAAAAAAAAAAAACCCCCCCCCCCCCGATTCCTCACCCATTACCCATACCACACCCCATTCACTGCACCCCATACCCCATCACCACACAACCCATTCACGATCACCCATTACCCTCACCCCCCACCACTTCACCTCACCCATCACCCATCACCGCCCACCCATTCACTCAACACCATCACCCCACACCCATTATCCATCAC